>CAWUFW010000833.1:3000000-3517122 GCA_963921515.1 Calotriton arnoldi
GAGTGTACGAGCCGGTCGGCGTTCGTCGCGGTTGCGGTGCAAGACGGAGCGATGCAAGGTGCGGTGTCCCTCGATGCGGTGCAGGCAGCGGCTCGATGAGCGTCGGGCAGACGGAGTCGGTGAGTCCAAGGCGTGCGATGCAGGGCGAGACGATGCTCGATGCGGTGCTGACAGGTTGCGATGCAGGCGACCTAGCCGGAGTGGCCTAGGGGGAACAGGTAGCCTTGCAATAGTGAAAAACGAACTAGGCTGTAATTCACTATCAGGACATGCCGCACACACCCGGGCATGTCCTACCTTTCGCGTACAACGCACCCTGCCCACAGGGGTACCTTGGGCCTACCTTAGGGGTGACTAACATGTAGCAAAGGGAAGGTTTAGGGACTTGCAAGTGTGTGCACTTGCCAAGTCGACATGGCAGCCTCAGGCTGCGCACAGGCTCTGCGATGGCAGGCCCGAGTTACACTTTACGGGCTGTTTGCGTGGGTGGCACAATCCAGTGCTGCAGCCCACCAACAGCATTTGGTCTATAGGCCCTGGCACTCGCAGTGCACTTTACAAGGGACTGACACATAAACCAAATAGGCCAATCATGGAAACACCAATCCATAACACATTTTATACAGGAGCACTTGCACTTTCCCACTGGACCGCAGTGAGGAAAGTGCGCAGAATCATCACACCAGCAAAAACAGAGTCAAAACCGGGAGGTCAGAAAGCAAAAAGTCAGGGGAAACACGCCAAAAGATGCCAAGTCTAACACTTCCTCTCCTTTGTTTGCCACTCCAGTAAAAAGGGGCGTAGCAAAACATTTAACAGAGTAGAATGAATCTGATAGATGGGTACCACAAATTATCAAAAATGAATATGCCATCCAGTTCTCATCTCCTCCCACGATCCCATCAAAAGGTGCACAAAACTTCAGCTGCATGCAGTAAGAATGGAGATTTCATCTTTCCTACAAAAACAAGCAATAGAACCTACACAAAGAGGAATCTTATTTTTTGGCTCCCTAAAAAGGCCCCAAAAAGGAATATCATCCAATTCCAAACATATGACAAGCCAACAAATTCAGAAAGAAACACAAATTCAGGATGTTGACTTTCCAACAATTTTCTCCACAATTGATGAAAGATTGGAAGTGTTTGGTTTATTTGTAGGATGCCTATTTTCATATCCCAATTACAGAGAAACTCAGAAAATTCTTCCACTTCATTGTAGGAAAAGCACATTCTCAGTACATAATTATTCCCTCCAGTCTAAAATCTGCACTAAGAAACTTGTCTAAATGGATGGCAGTAGTGGTAGCTTCCTTATGTTTTACCCACATCTCGATGAATGGCTCATAAAAGCACGTTTACCGTAGATAGTTCATTGAGATCACAACTTCACCATTTATTTATTCCACAACCTCTGGCTTCATATCAGCAATCAAAAGTTGAATGCAGTACCAGCTCAGGTTTTATGGCAAGACAGGAGGCTAGCATCATGCATTAACCTTTATTGCCACTTCCAAGCAGCCTTTAAGTAATTACAAATAGAACATTAACAGCCAAACTGTATAATAGAACTCTGCAGTCCAATAAATGTTCCCTGCCAGCTATCTTCGTCCTCTTTTGTTTGCTGCTTCTGAGCAGATAAGTATGTGTGTTTAACTTTACTTCTATTATTGGTATTGTTGATATAAATGGTATTAGTAGGAGTATTTAGCAGTTATTAGGTATAAAGTGTGTGATTGAGTATGATTGTCAATCCAATTTATGGATTTGAAATGTGTTTACATTACATTTAAATTTAGGATTTAGGAAAAAACCTTAAAGAAAAGGGTTAATTATATTTTTGATAAGGTAAGTATTTGCTTAGGCTTATAGTATTGTTGTAGATTACAGTATAATTTGATAAGCAAAAAAAATGAGGACATCTAAAAAACTATCCTTTGCGGGACAATCGGGAAGGCTGGTATGAAATAAGCAAGTTATTTTGAGGGAAACGGATAGTGCGATTAAAGTGCTTTACAGCTTATTTAATGAGAAAAAAGGTTGTCAATACCTTGATTACCAGATGAACCGAAGCAGCAGTGTAACTGGTATCTTCGCCTGGAGTCGTGAGTGTAGTGTGGGCATTTTTGCCCTTCCAGACTAAAGAGGAGTCTTTGAGCGGGCAGCCATCTTTAAAAAGGGCACGCACTGCGTTGAACGTCTGTCTCAGAAGAGGTTGGGCACAGGGCGCGTTAGACGCAAGGCAAAGTCAGGAATCAAGTCTCATAATTTAAAAAGTGTATTCAAGTTAAGCAACAGAGTGTATTTAGTTGATCTTACTGTGATTTACAAATAAACTGGGAGGTTTGTGACAGAGTTTAATAACAAATTGATGTCTATGGAATAAATAGTTGGTAGCCGCTTTGTGTCGTTTTTGGGTTTGTTTCTTAAGGAAATGGAAAACAATGGGTTGCTAGGATACAGTTTAACTGCTACAGCTGTGGTGACAGTTTGTTTCAGTCACGATACAAATACGTTGTTTTACGTGGAGTTTGACAAGGTTTTTGGTTAAACTTATTGAAAGGATAAATAAGATTTAGGTTGAAGTTTTGTGGTTTTAGGATTTAAGTGTTCATAGGTTACGGTGTTAATTTTTAAAGTTAAGATAGAGTATAGGTTTGTAGGTTAAGTATGGCAGATCAGACGTTAGATGAAACAAGCCAGCCAGGCAATGTGACAAGTATCCTTTCAAAAGAATTGAGGGAGTTAGTTCAGGAGTCCGTGAGAGTAGCGTTAAAAGAAAAAAGAAAAGCAAGTAATAATGAGGAGAACGAATACTTCTCTATATCAGAAGGAGAGGATAGGGCTGTAAGGCACCCAGGGGGTAAATGTACAAGGAAAAGAGAGAGGAGTCCCAATAGGCTTGCATAGACTGGGTGCCCATAGCTACATATCGGACGGGCAGGTGAACCCTGCATATGATAATGATGATGTAGATGAATACATCTTGCATCTGGACTATAAGGATTCATTTGATGAGGAATGGGATGGAAGTACACTGAGTAAAGAGGCTTCTAAAAGCACTGTGACGGACCCCCTAGGTGAGAAGTTATTCGATCCAAGGGAGATTAAACATCCTCTGGGATCTGAATGGTGGCCACTGCCAAATGTGGCTAAATATATTAATGAGGCGAGGGGGTTGAACACGCACTAGCTAGTTGCTTGAATACTGAAAAAGTTGTGGCGTGCCACGGAGGTGTCACTCTCTGATCTTTAGAGTGTTAGAATAACAACTGAATGTCATGCGTTCTCTACAATTAGGGAACGTCCCTCTGGGCGCAGCGGTGAACAAATCGCGTTAGCGATATTCAAATTCTGATTCCAGTGTAAATAAACAAGTTTGATGCTGTGAACTCCATTAAATCGGATCTTTATTAATGCCATAAAGATGTGTTAACTTCTTTCAACAATGAAGTGCCATCCTTTACATGTTGCAAACAATGCTTAACAATGATCCCAATGCATTTCGGGCTTATAGTTAGCCCTTCATCAGGGGAAATCTAAACACAAAAGATATAACGTAAAATTAATACCATGAGGGACCACGTCCTGTGAGCGTTCGTCTATTAATGTACTATTTACAAGCATTAACGTGCGGGTGCACAAGGAAGTATCACCGTTGTTGAACTGTAAATTCCAGTAAATGTGCTAGAAGGTGTGCCATGGCGTGACTGGGTTAATGCTGGGGCTGTGTCTAAAGCTCTTAAGCTGTCTGAATCTATGTCGATAGAGACCATCTCAAATGAAAAGTGGTTAGTTCCAAAGGTGCAATAATCGGCGCTTAAAACAAGGCGGGTGAAAACGGTGCGTGAAAAGAATAAAATGCGAACGATTTGAAACAAGCGGCGTTTCATGCAAAGAAGGAGACGTGAACTATTTCACGAGTCTAAAGACTAAAAGCGGTGTGTAAGTGCTTTTGCCCGGACCCTACACCAACTGTGAATCACGCGAAGACGTTGACGAACCACTTATGACCAATTGTCACGTCGGGGTAAAATTATCTTACCTCCCGCTTCTGTGAAGCTGCACGGAAATGTGGAACTTGTAGCGTTGTGATTAGTACGCGTGTGGAAATGCTGTGGCTGATAAAGGGTGCACGAGATTGACGAAGGACTGAGAGTTCAACTAAAAACAAACAGCGGACCACTAATGTGCTGGTCTCTGAAAGAGACAATAAAACCAACCGCCATTTTGTAAAGGGAGTGATACACCATCAGAGTGCTAAAAATAAAATAGAATGAATCATCTGTTTTGTGCTGGAGTGTGTTAAGTGAAGTATTACATGGTGATACAATGTGGCGTTAATGTGAGGTCATAGGTAACAAGCAAATTCCATACGGTCATTGAGTCCCTTTGGCTTCATGGATTCCAGACGATTAATCCAGTGATTTTCTCTTTGTAAAAGAAACTTGTTGTTGTCTCGCCCATCTTTTTTCTCTATGGTTTCAAGAATGGTGAATTTCAATTGTGAAATGTTGTGGTTATGATCGTTGAAATGCGCAGCTACTACTGATTTGATGTTTTTCGTGCGTATGCTGCTTTTATGTTCATGAATGCAGGTTTTTATTTTCCTTTCAGTTTTACCCACGTAGATCAGGCCGCATGGGCATTTTAATAGATAGATGACATTGGTGGTGTCGCAGGTTGCAGTTACGTATAACTTAATGGGAGTACCTCTCATGGGATGCGTGATTACATTGCCTTTGATGATATTATTGCAGTTGCTGCAGTTGTGGCAAGGAATCGTGCCTTTGTATGAACCTTTTTGTAAATTTTCAAGAGGGGTTTGCCTAATAAGATCATGAATGTTTTTGCCTCTGGTATATGCAAACCTTGGTTGATCACCAAAAATACCTTTGAAGTCAGGTTCTAGTGCTAGAATCGACCAGTGTGATCTGATGGACTGCTTGTAACGGTGGCTCAAGGTGGAGTATTTAGATACCACCACCATGCGTGACTGCTCAGTTTTAATAGTGGGTTGAAGTAGTTCAGCTCGAGGTTTATTGGAAACTTTTGTATTGGCTTGTTGTGGGATTTTGATAGGATATCCACGTTCTTGAAACCGAAGCAACATATTGTCTGTTTGGGTCTGTAGGTCAGTTGACTCCGAAACAATTCTTTTGACTCTTAATAGTTGCGAGAAAGGTAGATGATTTTTAATGGTGATTGATGAAAGCTTTGATAATGCAAGATGTTGTTCCTGTCAGTAGGTTTTCTGTACATGGTAGTTTCCAGACGATTTCCATGTTTAATCAGTAATACGTCAAGATACGCAATGGTTGTACTGTGAATGTTGAATGTAAATTGAATGCGATCGTTGATCGTATTGAGATTATCCAACGCAGAGGTCAAGGATGCTTGTGTGCCTTTCCATAGAACAAATATGTCGTCAATGTAACGTAAGAATAACACAGCATGTTTCTTCCAGGTGTCAAGGCTCAGGACATATTTGTTTTCAAATATGTGCATGAAGATATTCGCATACGATGGAGCTGCACAATTGCCCATCGAGGTTCCTGAGAGTTGCAAAAAATATTTGTCATTCCATCTGAAGTAACTTTGATATAAAGGAAAGGTTAAAAGTTCCATGAGAAACAGTTGAAAATCATGATCTAATTGTGAGTGTAGGAGCGTCTCTTCAATGGCTTCTATGCCCAGGTTGTGTGGTATCGAGGTGTAGAGAGACTTAACGACTATCGTGCACATCCAGACTTCTTCATCTTCAGGTAATTGTATCTGTTGAATTTTGTTCAAAAAATCTGTTGTGTCCCTGACATAGGTATTCGTCTTGACAACAAATTGTTGTAAGTGTGTGTCTAAGAATTTTCCTACTGGCTCGTGTACACTCCCTCTGGTAGACACGATTGGACGAAAGGGTGGATTTTTGGGATCCTTGTCAATTTTTGGGAGCATATATAAAATCGGTGACTTGGGATGAGCTTGTGTCAAAAATGTTCTAGTTTTCTCATTGATGATGCCTTCTTCAGTGGCCTTTCTCAGGAGGTCATTCAGATAATTCTGAAACCGTTCTGTGGGGTTGTATGTGAGTTTGCCATAAATCTCTCGATCTTTAACATGGTTGTCTACCTGAGCTTTGTAAAAATTAGTGTCCATCACAACAAGGGCGCCACCTTTGTCTGCTTTTTGACATATAATGGTTTGATTGTTCGCCAGATTTTTGAGAATATTGCGTTCCTTGTTAGTAAGATTTTGTAATTTAGAATGTCTTTTGAAATTGAATTTGTGTATGTCATTCTTCAGTAGATTTTCAAAAGAATCCAATGTTTTGTGACTGATTGGCACTTGATAAGTGCTTTTACTTCTTAGGTCTTTCAATTGGTTATCCTCCTCTCGGTCTTGAGGTTGAACAATGTTCTCGAAGAAATGGCGTAACCGTAAGTTGCGCATGAGTTTAAACAAGCTAACCTCTAGTTCTAGTTTGTTGGTGTGGCTAGTAGGCACGAAGGACGTACCTTTCTGTAATGTCAGCGTTTCCATCCGGTTAAGTCTATATGATGAGATGTTGATAATCAGGTTTTTACTACTTAAGTCTTCTTCCCCTTGTTTCGCCTGCCCGTTGTCGGCGGTGCTTTCAAACTGATTTTTCCTTGGTCTATGTCTTTGGCCCCTCCTGGGTCATCGTGGTCTTTTTGGCCTTCTGTGCAGCTTCACAGAAGCGGGAGGTAAGATCATTTTACCCCGACGTGACATTGGTCATAAGTGGTTCGTCAACGGCTTTGCGTGATTCACAGTTGGTGTAGGGTCCGGGCAAAAGCACTTACACACCGCTTTTAGTCTTTAGACTCGTGAAATAGTTCACGTCTCCTTCTTTGCATGAAACGCCGCTTGTTTCAAATCGTTCGCATTTTATTCTTTTCACGCACCGTTTTCACCCGCCTTGTTTTAGGCGCCGATTATTGCACCTTTGGAACTAACCACTTTTCATTTGAGATGTTCTCTATCGACATAGATTCAGACAGCTTAAGAGCTTTATTCACAGCCCCAGCATTAACCCAGTCACGCCATGGCACACCTTCTAGCACATTTACTGGAATTTACTGTTCAACAACGGTGATACTTCCTTGTGCACCCGCACGTTAATGCTTGTAAATAGTACATTAATAGACGAACGCTCACAGGACGTGGTCCCTCATGGTATTAATTTTATGTTATATCTTTTGTGTTTAGATTTCCCCTGATGAAGGGCTAACTATAAGCCCGAAATGCATTGGGATCATTGTTAAGCATTGTTTGCAACATGTAAAGGATGGCACTTCATTGTTGAAAGAAGTTAACACATCTTTATGGCATGAATAAAGATCCAATTTAATGGAGATCACAGCATCAAACTTGTTTATTTACACTGGAATCAGAATTTGAATAACGCTAACGCGATTTGTTCACCGCTGCGCCCAGAGGGACGTTCCCTAATTGTAGCTAAATATATTAAATAATGGAAACGGTAGCCTTTGTAGAAAGAGGAACGTAGGCTTATGAGGGCAGAGTGTTCGCGCCCTGTGATAGGTGATAAAGAGAGTCTTTCACCTAATCTGGATCATGAGCTGATCACATATCTATTTAAACTAGGCTGTGATCCTAGGAAAGGTTAGAACACTCATTGAAACAATGTGAATATTAACTATTAGATGTGCTGGGTCCTCTGGCCAGAATTTTTAAAATTGAGGAGGAGTCTTACGTTTAAGGTTCTGACTTGGATATAAACTTACTAAGGGGCTGGTGCCAGCACGCAATTTGCTTCTTAGGAAATGCAAATGCTGGACTGATCTCTAAGAGGAGAAAGGCAGTTCTTTTGCGGATAAATCCTAAATTAAGGGATTTGGCTAGGAAAGAACCTAGTGAGAAAGCACAAGCATTCCTTTTCGGAGAAGGAGCGGTTAAATGTTTGGGAAAATATGTACAAACTTTTATGGCCTTGGATAAGGCACATTTCTCAATGAGGAGAGATTTTGCAGAACAGAGTAATTTATATATCTGATAGAGACGTCTAGCCGCAGATTCCTTACCTTTAAATTATCCCCAGGCGCCAGACTGGATCTGGAAATCTTTCTACAGCCATACCTCTGCGCGTCGGTGGAGGGCATCGAGTGACTCCGTAATGATGTCGTCCACTGGATGTGACGTCAACGTAGTCCATATAAGCCCTCCATGACGCCCTGACATCCGTTTTCTTCCTTTCCGTGCTTTCACGCAGATCCGGAGCGCGGTACCTCTGGACATTTTTGGTTTATCTCGACATTTTCCGCAAAACAGTGTGCTTTTTTTGGGATATTTTCAGGGTCCCTTGGACTACGATGTCAACCTTGCACCATCATCCTATTTGCATGTGATGTCTGGGCGTGCACCCTGACTCAGAACGTTGCAGCTCATGTCTTCAGCTTTGGTCATCGGCATTGCAGGAGCGCCACATAACACTGTTGGCGGCGCAGTGGTTGAAGGCCCCTCGCCGGTAGTGGTCCTCCCTCTGAAGACCGCTCGAGGGCCAGCTCCCAAAGTCCTTGTTCCTCGCTGTCATCTGGTAAGTCACCGACTTTACCGCGTACGCTCAGTGTCCCTGACACGCCTCCTATTCCTCCGCTTTCAGAGTCGGAGCAAGAATCTGTCCCGCGCCTTCCGGTGTTTCCCAGCGCTGAGGCGACTCTAGCTCAGATGACGGAAGACTATCTTTTCCTTCATGCCATTTTTGGTTGTCAGCCTCCCTCTGGTGTGCGTCTCAGCCCCAAGGAGGTCGGTGAAGCCTTGACTGACTCCAAACCGGCGGGACCTCCCTCAGTGTCAGTGAGGCCCTCCCAATCCGTGATCAAACTCTTATAGGCTCTGGTGCACAGCCCTTTGGTATTCCCACCTGTGACGCCAGTCGCCCCAACTTTGTCTATCCTCCCCGACGCCGAGGTGTCTTCTCTTCGAAGTCAGGAATGCCGTCGGTGGAACAGTTCTTTTTGGCTACCTTCCTCCACTTTCAGAGGAGCAACCTACTATTTTCCACTTGGAACATAGGTATTTTGGTAATGACTTAACTGACATCCCTCAGCCTCCTCCGGAGTTTCATTGGGTGTCTGACCTTGGCGAGGCTAGTGGCCTTGATTCTTCCCCATCCTCTGGCCTGTTTTCTCCTCCTAGCATCGCTTCGGAGGCTAGCTCGGCTTTTGCCGAGCTTTTGCGGAGAGTTGCCGTGGCAGCTTCCTTCTGTGGAGGTGGCCATTGATCCCCTACTTGGGGTGCTTCATCGGGGCCAGATGGGAACTGAACCTGTGCTCCCCTTCAGTGAATCCCTTTTTGATATTGTTGGACTCTTAGGCTTAACCCGTTTCAAGGGCCTCCGTGGACCGGTCTGTAGCACATAGGCATCATCTTGCCCCTGGAGATCCGCTCAGCCTTTTCCGTCAGCCTACTCCGCGCAGATTTGTGGTTCAGGCTACTACAGCCTCCCCTGACATAGGCGCCATGCCTGGCTTCCCTCCAGACAGGAAATCTAAAAGTTTAGATACTCTTGGTCGGTATTTCTTTTCTGCCACCAGCTCTGCTTTGCGGTCCCTTAATACAGCTTGCGTTTTGGGCCGTTTTTCTCATTTGTTGTGGGATTCAGTCTCTCGCCATCTCCCCTCCATCTGATGACACTCTTACTCAGTTGGTCCAGGATGGCCGTCAGGTGGCTAAATTGCTGATTCGTTGTGTCATGGATACCACAGATTCTGTTGGACGTGACATGGCTCTTTCAGTTGCTCTTTGCCGGCGTACTTGGTTACGCACCTCTGGCTTCTCTGAGGCTGTTCAGTCCGCCTTGGTGGACATGCCTTTCGATGGTCAATATCTGTTTGGCTCTCAAGCTGACTGCTTTACGCCATTTTCGGAATAGTCGTAGTGGAGCGGAATCTTAATCCCTGATTGCTATGCCGTCCTCTTCTCCCCGCCCACTCCCGTACTCAGTCGCGCCGGGGATTGTCTCCTTGCCTCCTTTTCTGCATGGGGCATTATAGGGCTGTGCCAGTTGGCTCCTTTTCACTCATCCTCTCCGAGAGGCTTCTGGTGTGGTGCTCCTGCTCCAGCAGGTATTTTCTTTTCTTGCATTACAGTCGATGACACGTTGTGGTCCGGGGTTTTCTTTTTGGGACATGTCTTCTTTTTTGGCCCTGCTTGGTTTCTACGCTGGAGGTTGCACAGTATTCTTTTGCTGTCTACTGAAGTTCTTGTCCTACAGGGTACTTCGTCAGTATGGCCTCGCTGTTCTTCATATGTGCCTTTTACCCCTCTTTGGAAGTTTATGGCTAGTTTTCTCTTTCATTTCTTCTCGAACCTGGGTTCCTTGACCACCCACTGTGGGTTGGTTCGCACGGAAGTTGGTGATCCCTTGGGTTTCTTTCCAGGGAGTTTCCTTCACTTCTTGCCAGCGCGGATACAGTTCTAAACCCTTGGGGGTCAATTTCTTTTGTGCTAATGAGCATACCAGATACCTTCTTGGGTAACGCCAGGATCCTCACTAACGATGTTACCCGGCTTGTTCCCTGGGCACAGGTTGTCCTGTGCAAACGAGAACTTTCTTTTTGCCTCTGGCCTCCATGCTTGTTAGACTTCAGGCATGGCCTCTCCATCTGTTACTTCAGTTGTTTACTCTGGTTCTTGGATGGACCTTCACTTGTGGCATTGGTCTTCCCCCTTCTCTGTCTGCAATTCCCTCTTCTAAGATGGTGACTAGTTATCTGAATAGACTTCCCCTGTGTTGGCCTTGTTCAACTGAACCCTTTTTACAGTCCTCCATAGTAATTTTATTTCTCTCTTCTAGCGGGGCTGTTTCTCCCCTGCTGTTTTCTTTCAATTGTCTCTCGACTGCCTGATTGTAACCTTTCAGTCGGAGTTGTTGTTTTCTGCCTGCTTATTTTGTTCTTGGGGTATGTGATTCCTCCCCCCCCCCCCCTCCTCCACCCCTCCAAACCCTTTTATATGGGGCCATGTGGCTGGTTACCGGTTTGCAGTTGTTCCATCTACAGCACATTACCGATGTTGTGGCCGTTTGTGATTTGATTTGATTTTAACTTTATATAGCACTCGAATGCCCGAGGGCGTCTTGGCGCTGCCACACATGTTAATGAAAAGCATTAGCTGGATCTTCTCACTGATGAAAAAGCCAAGTCTTTAGGGATTTCCTGAAAGATAGGAGATCTGAACAATTCTTTAGGGCAATAGGAAGAGAGTTCCATAGCTTTGCTGTCCTCGACAGAAAGCTTCTGCCACCCCAAGATGCTTGTTTGAACCTTGGTAATACTAAACACTTAGTTTCCAAGGATCTGAGGTTTCTAGATGGAACATACCAGATAAACCTATCCTGAAGGTAGCCCAGGCCTATTATGTGCAGGGTCTTAATGGCCAAGCAAAGGGCCTTGAACTCTATCCTCTTTGCCACTGGCAACCAATGTAGTTTGATCAGAGCCTGATACACAGACTGATGTTTAGAGATTCCTGACAGAAGTCTGGCAGATGCATTCTGTAGCATCTGCAATTTAAGAAGGAATCTTTTCTGGATGCCCATGAATAGGGTGTTCCCGTAATCCAATTTAGATAGAGCCAAAGAGGTAACCACCGTTTTCTGAAGATCTGTAGGAATAAACAGGCAGATTTTCCTAATTATTTTCAATGTAAAAAATACTGATGACGTAAGAGCATTAACCTGATCTTTAAAGTTGAGTTTAATATCAAAAACAAAACCCAGGTTCTTCTCTTTCCTGACTGGCAAGGGAATAGACCCATTTCCTGGAGCCACCAGTTTGGAGGCCAAAATGAGACGTCTGAGCCCAAGAGAAGAACCTCCATTTTCTCGATGTTGAGCTTTAAACAGTTTGACGTCATCCAATTGCTTATTTGAGACATGCAGGCATTGAATCTTAATGCAGTGTCTTCAGGGTCACTTGATACTGATACCACAATTTGGTTATCGTCGGCGTAAGACACCACTGAGGACCCAAAATATTTAATCAGCCTAGCCACTGGGGTGTCATTAAGACTGAACAGTGTATGGCTCAATGAGCAGCCCTGAGGCACCCCACATGGCAGGCAAAATTGGTCAGAGATGAACTGTCCTAATGCAACATGCTGCACTCTCTCTGATAAAAAGGATCTTATCAGGCTAAGTACAAGTTGCTTATCCCTAGCTTGGCAAGCCGGTCAATCAAGACGTATGATAAATAGTATCAAAAGTCGCTGAGAGATCCAAAAGTATCAATGCTGCCTTTGCGCCGCCATGTACCCTTCTTACATTCTATTATACAGTGTTAACTTCTATATATATATATATATATATATATATATATATGTGTGTGTATATATATTATACCTTCTTTTATTCGGTATTTCTATAGTAAGTCATGCTGTCCTGCCTCTCTTAGGGTGGAGTGTGCTTTTTGCTGGTGTTGCTGTGCTTTTCCCTTGTGTCCTAGAGGCACCTCCGCATGTCCGTTGCTTGCACTCCCCTCCCCCCCTCCCCCTTGAGGATTCTTTGTTGGATAGTCCCAGAGAGCTTCCTTTTCTCTTGAAGTGTTTCCTCTGACCACGCGTGGTCTGTGGCAGTGATTTTTGTTATTGCACGAAATGCTTTTTTAAAATCATTTGTTGGTACTCTCTGTATTGCTTACTTCTATGACTAGTAGCTTTAGCTCAGTAGTTTTAGCTATTGTCCTTGGCCTTCCGTCCCGTTTTCTTGGCCCAGTTGACATTGGGGGAAGGGTTGTAGTATCAGGTTTAAATGGAGTCTTCTTCCAACTTGTCTTTCTTCTGCTATGGTGTCTCTTTCCCATGTTTTAGCACAGTTGCGGATTCAGTTCCGTACGGGGCTCTCCACTATGTTTCTGGTGGGATGTTCTCTACCTCACCTCCCTTCCCGGCAGCTGGTCTCTCTCCTTTCTTATACAGACCAGATAGCCTAGTCAGGGGTCTTTCTGGAATCGGTTCACAGACCCTCCTCCGGGATGGTATTGCTTGGGTATCTCATTCAGAGGTAAGGAATCTGCGGCTAGACGTCTCTATCGGGTGAATTACTTACCTTCGGTAATGCCTTATGTGGTAGAGACAAGATCTAGCCGCAGATTCCTTACAGACCCACACATCCTCCCCCCTCTGCGAACTGATTCTCTCTTCCTTCCAGATCCTTTCTATACACTCTAGTGCCTTTCAATGGTAAAACAAAAGTTTTTAAAAAAAATAAATATACTATTTTTTTCCCAAAAAGATTTTTTTGGGGCATACTGTTTCCATAGCAGTTTTTATACGTGGCTCTGTGTTTTAGCGCGGAAAATTGTCATGGAAGAAACTTGACGCCAGCCCGTCAGGGGAGGGCTTATATGGACTCTGTCAAAGTCACATCTGGTGGATGACGTCGTTACGGAGTCGCTTCACGCCCTCTACCTGCGCGCAGAGGTACTGCTGTAGAAAAATATCCGGATTCAGTCTGGCACCTGGGGATAATTTAAAGGTAAGGAATCTGTGGCTAGATCTTGTGTCTACCAGATAAGGCGTTACCGAAGGTAAGTAACGTATTTGATAGAGCCGTGAGGAGAGAGCAGCCTCTGTGCCATGCCTATTATAATTCCCAATATGCAGGAAGAGGTTCACCCAAGGAGCAAGTAGTGGAGGATTCTACCCTCAAACAGGAAGAGCCACCAGAGCGAGGGCATCACGAGGAAGAGGGCAATCAACCTCATAAGGAGCAGTTGAGCAAGCAATATCTCTGGTTTTCTCTACAAGAAAGTGGGAGGAAGGTTGAGATTGCAAGTAGAAGAATGAAGATTGATCACCACTGACGCATGGGTTTTATCCACGGTTTCAGGCTATCCGATAGAGTTCGATTCAACACCTTGGCAGGTTCAAGCACCAAGGGAAATCTGCTTCAGTGCGGAATTACAAGAAGTAATGAGTTGCGATATTGTATCTATGTTAGAAAAAGGTGTGCAATGAAGAAGTGGGTACTTTGTAGTAGAGAAGAAGGACAAGGGATTTTTTGTGATGTACAGACATTTCAAGATGTAGGGAATCAACTTTCTCAGGGATGTGTTCTTGGAAGGAGACTGGTTAATGAAAATGGACTTGAAAGATGCTTATTTCACTGTTCATATAGCAAGGCACATCGTAAAGGTTTTACAGTTCCGATGGAAAGGGCAATTATATCAATTTTTGTGCCTTCCGTTTGGGTTAGCTTTGGTCCCATGGTGTTTTACAAAGGTAAGGAGAGCAGTTGTAGGCTTCTCGAGAGAAATAAGAGTTCATCTAATAATATATCTTGACGATATTTTGATCATGAATCAATGTTCAATGGTATTAATGTCACAGTTGAGCATGGTGAAAGAGCTTTGAGATTCTTTGGGTTTTGTGATAAATATAGACAAGTAAATATTGCAGCCCTCTCAGAGTCTAGAGTTTTTGGGCTTTGTGATAGACACTGTCAAGGCTCAACTTCTGTTACCAGAGAAGAAGATTATGAAGATCATGAAGGAAGTGAGCGTGGTCTTGAGGAAGGGGACGATCAAATTGAGAGGCATAGCCAGGGTGATGGGTCTTTGATCTTCATCAATCCAAGCTGTGTTCCCTGGTCTCTTGCATTACAGGGCCTTACAGAGAATGAAGAAGTTGGAGCTTTCAAAAGGGCTTTGTTATGGACATAGTGAGGATTTCAGAAGAGGCAAGGAAGGAGTGGATGGTGATTAGAGAACTTACAGGCTTGGAACAAAAGAGCAATTTTTGGAATGAAGTCAGATTTGGTTTAGAAACAGATGCAAGAAATCTAGGATGGGGAGCCTTGTGTTCGGTTCAGGAAACATTTGGTATTTGGAGTTTTCGAGAAAGAAGGGATGATATAAATTTTTTAGAGATGAAGGCAGGCTTTTTTGCTTTGCAGAGTTTCAGATCTCAAATCCAGGGACCTTCAGTTTTGCTAAAAATGGACAGTGTAACAGCGGTGACATACATAAACAGATTAGGAGAAAGCAGGTCAAAGAAATTAGCAGATCTGGCAAAGAAAATGTGGGAATTTTGTCTAGAGCACAAGATTAGATTGATGGCTCAATATTTACCAGGGAAAGCGAACTGGGTAGCAGATTGGAATTCCAGAAAATTATTAGACAACAGCGATTGGAAGTTAATCAAAGAGGCTTTTATCAAGATTCAGAAATGTCTGGGTCCGTTGGACATAGACCTGTTTGCATCCAGACTGACTCATCCATTGAGAAATTACTACAGTTGGATGCTGGATCTTGGTGCTTTGGCAGTGGATGCATTTACTCAGAATTGGTCGGAAATGAGAGGTATGCATTCCCTCCATGTGCAACAATACAGAGAGTGTTAGTTCAGATGAGAAGGCTGAGATCTCAGTTTTAGTAACTCCGTTTTGGACGTCTCGGGCATGGTTTCCAACGGTTATGGAAATGATAGTGGAGAGTCCATATTTGATCATATGTTGCAAGGGGTTGGTGAAAGGAGCGGAAGGAGTGGAGCATCCATTGCAAGAGGCGAATTCGCTCAACCTTCTAATTTGGAGAGTATCAGGGGATCTGGAAGACTCTAAGAACTTTCGGGAGCAGCTTCAGAATTGCTCATCGAGTCTTGTGCTCCAGGAACACATAAGAGATACAGGAGTGCTTGGAATGTCTGGTTATGTTGGTGCGTGACCGGGGATTTGGATCCTGAGGAAGTTGATGAAGTAAAGTTTGCTAAATTTCTGGCAGAATTATTCCAAAAGGGTTTGCCGTACAGAACAGTGAATTGCTATAGATCTGCAATTGCAGCAGGGCATTTTTTAGTGAACGGAGTTTCCATTGGCTTTTGATATGTACGGTCATGAAGGGTATACAGTTAAGGAGACCTCCAGTTTCTAGGCATGAAACAGTATGGGATGTGAATATGGTATTAAAGCTTTTCCAGAATTGGCCAGGTAATAAGTACCTAACCTTGAAAATGCTTACTTGGAAGGTGACCACATTGTTGTGTTTAATTTTGATTAAAAGAGTTTTGGATGTCAAGGTTTTGGAGGCAAGTAGACGTTTCTATCAGCCAGAGGAGTTCATTTCAAAATTTGGAAAAGAACAAAAAATATGTCGGAGTCTGCTTTCTATCCCAAGTTTAAAGATAACTCAAAATTATGCGTTGTGCATTGCTTGCAGGGGTATGAATCTAGAGTGAAAGAGAACAGAGGCCATGGAGTAGATCAATGGTTGATTTGAAACCTTAAAAAGGGGTATCATCTGCTACGATAGCAAAATGGGTGAAGTCTGTCATAAAGAAGCAGGAGTGAATTTATCTCAATTTAAGGCTCATTCTGTAAGAGGTGCTATGGTTAGCGATGTTTATTTGAATAGTGGAAGATCGGAAGAGATCTTAAAGGTGGCGGATAAGAGTAACGCAGAAGTATTTAGGAAGTTTTATTTCAGACCAGTGGAGCATGTTTCAAAACAGGGTGTTGCAAAGCTTTGAACATGCATAATGCTAGCCTCCTGTCTTGCCATAAAATAGTGATTCTCTGAGGTTTCACTGTATAGCAAATCATGATTTCATTAAGGACAAGGAGGCTAGCATTATCTCTCCTGGGGTGTGATAGGGTTTAGTTATAAGGATATTTAATAAAGAAGTGATATTAATAAATACTAATTTGGTTTTGAGATAATGGTTAAATAGGATAGGGCACATATTTGCGATTTGTTTTTTTTCCCTCCATATGTTTTCTTTCAGAAATTTGAGTTGGGAGTACAGGTTAAAGGATGACAAGTAGGAATATGACTGCATCAGAACAGAAGAGAAAGAAGATGGCTAGCAGGGAACGTTTAATGGACTACAGAGTTCTATTATATTGTTTGTTTGTTAAAGTTCTATTTTGAATTCTTTAAAGGCTGCTTTGAAGTGGCAATAAAGATTACTGCATAATGCCAGCCTCCTTGTCTTTAATAAAATCATGATTCTCTACGCAGTGAAACCTCTGCGAATCAACATTCTTGACTATTTATAGGAGACCTTAAACACACAGAGGGAAGTGTCTCCTTTAAACAAAAAATACTGTTTTCCATTATGAAGAAGTGTCATCAACTTCTATACACTTTGTCCCCTACATAAAAGCAAGTTTCCTCCATGCTAAATGCAATGGCCTCTTGTATTTTTCTAGTTCCAAATGCACCTCTCTACCTGGGACCTCACGAACAGTAGAAGGAAGGCCAAATGAACCAACTTAAGGACAGTTTGTAAGACAAGCTGATCTTCTCTGTTCAATCGCTGAAGTGGTGGTTTCAGACACAGAATGTCTTAAAAGGAGCTCCTTTCCATTAGAACTTCTTCCTTTTCGGATATAGTGAAGAATGTGTTTCTGACGGGTTGGGAACAGCAGTTGGAGAGACCGCATCTCTGTCATATAAATATCCCAGAACTCAAAGCTGGACATCTTGCATTAAAAGCTTTCCATTCTTCCATAAGTACAGCATGTTGTTGATTTAAATGGGTAACATAACCACAATGTACTATTTCTACAAACAAGATGGGACTAGATCTAGGATTTTATCTCTGGAAGCTTAGGCAATAGGGCATTAGCTTCTTGCAAGACGGTTGTCCGTTTAGGCAGTCCACTTCCCCGGTCTCTAGAATTTTCAAGCAGATCTGATAAGCAGATATTACAATGAATATCACGAGTGTGAGCTAAACAACGACATCTTACAAGATATATTCAGAGAATGGAGTTTTGCTCAAATAGTTCTTTTTGCTACTAAATTAAAAGCCTAAAATTTACATCAAGTGTATCTGAGCTAGAGGCATTGAGAGATTCCCATTTAATGAATTGACCAAACAAATTTCTTCATGGTTTTCTTCTGTATAGTACTCATGATGCTAAAGTCATCCAATGCCAAAATGATTCATATTGCTCCGGAATGGCCGTTGTGGTTCCCAGAACTCTTGCATCTGCTATTAAAACCACACAAGAAACTGCCATTCAGGCCGAATCTTCTATCGAAGATGCAAGGAGAATACACTGAGTCAACGTACAATCTTTAAATTTGGCTGTATGGCTTATCTCAAGAATGTATGCATATACTTAGAAAAGCCAAACGTCCTTCCACAAGAGCATCCTATAATTTCAAATGGAAAGGATTCATCATATTGTGTTGTCATATTGTGTTTGCAAAACAAACATGATCCAATTTTCCAATCAGTCCTTTTGAGCCTATTCACAAGGCCACATTACAGCACGTTACAGAATCTGACTTGGAAAGTGTCTTTTTTGACAGTGATTACATCTGCATGAAGGTCCGTGACCCTCAAGGTTTATTTTCGATTTAGCCTTATACAGTCTTTCGTCCTAGTGAAGCTGTATTAACAGCAAATTCATATTATCTACCCATGGTAGTTTCTGATTTTCATATTAACCAGGCTGCTTATGTGCTTGCTTTCGCCCCTATCCTTCCACTCCTGCAGAGCAGTCACTTCCCTGTTTGGATGTTAGAAGAGTCCCAAAAGTATGTTTAAATACAACAAAGCATATGTGAAATACTAATCGACTTGTTATTGATGGTCCCCTCCATACTGACATGGAGGGTACAAAATAAACCATTGCTAGATGGGTAGTTTCCTCTATTTTTTATCAACAATCCAAGAAACCCCTTGTAGGAAAGTAGGATCTGCTTACATGGGTACCCCCACTTTTTGCTTGGTGTCAGTATGTTTTTGACCTAGTCTGACTGGGAGCCTGCTAATCAGGATCCCAGTCACTGTGCTTTCTTCCTACATTGGCCATGGTAAGTACTTCTGTACCTCCACAATTGGCTATGGGTATACCTTTGTAAGTCCCCAATATATGGTACTAAGGTACCCAGGGCATAGGTACACCAGAGGTCTCCCATGGGCTGAGGCATGCATTGTGCCACCCATGGGAGTCCACTTAAACTGTGACTAGAGGCCTGCCATTACAGCCTGTGAGAGTTGGTGCTTGCACCTCTCACGACAGATACGTTTCCTTATATCGTAGGTCACTGCACTTAAAACCTATAAGTAACCCCTATGGCAGGCTCCTCTGTCTTGAGGGCAGGGTGCTTGGTTATAAATGTGAGGATGCCCCTTTATGAGCAGAACACCCCTACAAACCCCAGAGTCGATTTTCCAGGCTTTGTAAGTGCGGTCAGCCATTTTAATACATAGAGTGGACATCAGTCATTACGAGATGTCTAACTATATAGTGGCTGCACCGAACCCAGTCATGTTTGGTATCAATGTACTGGGGGGCTCCCTTGGACTACCCCCCTGTACTCCCGGCAACAGCCTTTCAGGGTCAGACAGCAAGCTAGTGCTTCTGCTGACCACAGACCCGATTCTGCCCTCCTGCTGCTAAGCCAAGCTTGAGCAGGGGAAGGTAGAACAATAGGTTTCCTGTCACAGGGAGGTGTAATCACTCACAGACAGGACTTGGTGTAGTGGGCTGGGGTGGGAGTGCTTGCCAGCACCACCAGACTGCTTTGAAGGGCACATTTGGTGCCCTCCTTGCATACTCCAGTATGAGCCAGTTCAGAAAGCTCTTGGCTGCAGCTCTGGCACAAAACTGGACAAAGGACATGGGAGAATCCTCCCCTCTGTCCAGCCCCTCCTCTGGGAGGGACTCCTGAGCTGTTGATTAAACTGGTAAAGGCATCCCTTCAAAATAAGCCTGACGGCTGCTCTCCTCAGCTACCACTTTGAGAGCTTTCTATGGTTATCTAAGACCACTAAAATCACCATAAGTGGTGCCTGGATTAGTGCAAGGTGCACCGCTTAAATAAGTGTACACCATATACTAAGCCAGCCTCCTACATTAGTGTGCAGCGGTTGGGATTGAAGCCTGCACTGTTTTACCATTTAATCTAGGTGAAGGTTAATTGAAAAACCATCACTATCTAGGCACATTTAATACTTTTGTGATTTAGTAAGTTCTACTGAACTTTTTGGATTGGTATTTAAGGGTCTAGCACAACCCTTTCTCCAAGCTTTGGAAGTTTAGTTTCACTAGGGTAGGTAGATGCAACACCACACTACATCTAGTAACCATGTCTTTAGTTGGGGAGATACAGGGGTCTCAAGTTCCAGGAACTAAGGACCCTGGCTGCATCTAGAAGACTCAAGACCGGTATCAACCCTAACCCAGAACAGCTCTTAGAGATGCTCCTGCAGTATGACCTCCAGAGTTCTGATAGGCCAGAAGAGCAGGATAACTCTAGGTTGGGTGGGGTCATGGAGAAGGATCAGGGGTGGCTCACCCCAATGACCCCACTTCTGAGCCTGACCAGGATGAGTCTGAAGACCCCTCTCTGGTAAACTCTAATCCCCCGGGGAATAATACAGATGGTACAGAGGGAGACCCTAGAGGTAAGCCCCACTTTATTCCTCCTGGGAGGGTGCAAAGAGTCCAGGGGCAGTCTAGATCCTCCTCTGTCAATGCAACCTCCTCTAACCACTCCATAGGGACCTCCATCTCTAACCAGAGGGAGGACTCCTTAGAAAGGGAGTACCATCTGCTCTAGCTTGAGAGAGCCAGGCTCAGAATCAAGAAGGACCAGTTGGCCCTTGATAAGGAGACCCTGGAAGATCAGAGGGCTAGGAAGAATATGGGACTAGGGTCCCATGGTGGCAGCACTAGCGAACCTAGGGTCAGGGAACACTCCTTTGATGCTAGGAACCTGAGCAGGATAGTCTCTCCTTACCAGGAGGTTGATGACATCCATAAATGGATCGCTGCTTTAAAGTGGGCCCGTAAAGTTCAGAAGGTCCCTCAAGGGCAGTGGGCAAATATCCTGTGGCTCTCCTTTGCTAACAAGGGTAGAGACCAACTTCTCACTGTTAGGGAGGAGAAGCGGAAAATTACTCAGTCTTGAAGAGTGCCCTCATAGATGGGTTTGGTTTAACCACTGAACAGTACAGGATTAAGTTTAGGGACATACAGAAGGCCCACACCGAAGACTGGATAGATTTTGTAGACAGTACTATAAAGGCTCTAGAAGGCTGGCTTCATGGAAGTAATATTCATGACTATATGGGACTGTACAATTTATTGAGGAAGGAGCACATCCTTAATTGTCAAAATCCACAACTGCACCAGCACCTGGTGAACTCAGATCTGACCTCTCCCCAAGAACTGGGAAAGAAGGCAGACAAGTGGGTCGGCACCAGGGTAAAGCAGAAATCTCATGGTGGTGGTGACCAGAAGAAGCAAGATTCTTCTAAGGCCCAATAGAAGGGTGGGAGAAATGCCTTGGCACCATCGAACAATGTGTGAACTTGCATCTTCTTGTGGCAAAGTATACATTTGTTAAAGGTGCGTCCTTGCAAATGGCATTTATGGATCTATCGAGCGCCTTTAACTGTGTAATCCGATCAAAACTATAAGATATATTAACTTCTTTGGGCTTTGATGCATTGGAATTTGACTGCATCTTCATTGGGATTTCATTGGGATGTGACTGCATCTGTGAGATATGGAAATGAAGGAGAATGTACCTCACTTTTCCCAGTAAAAAGAGGACTGCGCCAGGGAAGTATTTTGGCACCAATTTTGTTTTTGCTGTATATTAACGACCTTGATGCTGCCTTGGGGAATGCCGGTGCTGATGTACCTTTTGTGAACAGAAAACCTCTGCCTGCTCTCTCATACGAGGATGACGCAGTATTGCTTGCCAGGACTGTTAACGGGCTCAACTCATTGATTAATTACTGTTTTGTACATTTTATGGAAAATCTTGGATTGGACAGTAACTTTTCTAAAACCTATATTATGTGGTACTAAAACTCGTCACATAGCTATTAGGGGAGGACAGTAGGAAAATCTAATCAGTTTCCCTATTTAGGGGTCTTATTTGATGATGCATGTAATTGGGCTCCTTGTGTCAGAAATAGAACTGACTGATTTAGGGGGGCTGAGGGTACCATCTTTTCACTAGCTACCATCATAGGAAAAAAACTATTGCTCCCTTTTTAGCAATTTATAAAAGAAAATGTCTTTCTACCTTCACATATGGGGCTGGAGTCTGGGGGTACAGGGATGTAAGCGGTATGCAATGGGAACAAAACAGAGCTTGTAGGCGCATACTTTGCGTCCCTCCTTCTACATCCCACTATGTAATACACCAGGAATTAGGCTTCGCTTATGTAGAGGACTCCATTAACCTGTCCCCTGATGCTATGGTGTTCTGTTTGGTTGAACAAAGAAGCCGATTTAAATCGGGCAATCATCATGGATTGTCTTTCTTTTACTAATGGCTGAATTGTATCAGAAAGCTAACCAATGATTTGGGTTGCCCACAGATATATGTTAATCCAGACGGTATTTCTAATAAGGACAACATTTGGGTGAAGAACCGTTTTCTTTTGCTGCCAGAGTGTATCAGAGAGGACACTCTGAACTAGTGAAACAGTCTGTAAGAGATTATACCCCTTGCGCGCGACGTTGGGTGGCTCCATTCGGCTCTGCGTGACGTCATTGGCGTCGGTTATGACGTCGCGGTGCCTACATAGGCGCCACCCAGGCGCGCGGAAGTCAGTTCTTTTCTTTCCGCGCCAGTTAAGCGCCGATCCGGGAAGAGCTACCCCTCTGCCACTTTTTGGCAGGCTTTTTTCTCGACTTTAGTCGACATTTTTTGAGTAGCGACTTCGTGTGCGAGGGATGTCTGGTAGGAAGACAGGTTTTAAACCATGCAGGACTTGTTCCTGCATGATGTCGGTTACCGATCCCTGTGAGAAGTTGGCCTGGCATATGCTGTCCACTAATTATAGTGGGCACCTTGCACCAGTCCAAACAACCCCTTATTGGAGATAGGTTAAAGACAACCTTTATTGAAAGCTATCCTAGTGGTAGCTATGGAGAGCAGCCTTCAGGCTAAGTCTTGAAGGAATGTAAAGCAGCTTGTTTTACCAGTCTATAATCTCTTGAGTGACCAAATGAAAGAGCACCACACCAGGTATATATTCAAAATATATGTATTTATTACTAAACACACCCCTCTAGTCTCTTTATGAGGCTAGAGTTCGAAGTACATAAGTTATAAGTTATTTAAACACAGTAATAGCACAAATACACGTTTGGGCCCTAGGGGCGTACCAAACCATATACCAATAAAGTGGTATAAGAACCACGACTGAGCTAGACACTAGGCCTAGAGCCTCTAGAAGTGCTTGGACCACAAGGAACCACCCAAGGTAGTGACACAGGGGACCCACGGAGGACGCGTGCAGTGTAGTAACACAGCCGCGAATCGCCGTTAACTTCTATGGAGAAAGTCGCGGTTTGGAATTTAAAGAAAAGGGACACTTAAAGAAGGACTTGGAGCAAACCCTTTGAGAACTAGGTCGTTCTAGAGTCTCTACCCACGGGAGCACCGGAGTACTCTTGTTACCTCACCCAGGAAGCCGGGTGCATAGGTGCCTTTCGGGGTCGGGTTTCGTCGTCGATTTGAATGGCGATCTGCTGCAAAGTGCTGCTGGCGACCAAGTGAAAAGTGTCCGGGTGGATCCAAGGGTGGATCGGAGATCTGAAGAACCTGAAAGCAGAGGGGACAGAGTCTGGGTCACTAGCCAGTGACCAGGAAGGCGATGAGCAGATGCCCACCGATGTCGAGTGCTTCAGGTGGGTTGACGGTCATCTTGACTCTTCAGCCACAAGGTCCAGGAGGCGTTGTCGGCGACCAGGAGCAGGATTCGGGCTGGTACACGATGTCTGTCGAGTGCTGAGGTGTCGGCGACCGGATTGGACCCAACAAGCCTTGGCAACGGCAAGTCTCGATGAAGATGAAGATTGGCGATTGTGCAGACCAGCAAGGTCTGAGGAACTCACCCAGCAAGGGTAAGTGAGGGCAAGCCTGGAGCAACCAGGGAGCCCAAGTAGAAAAAGATTGGCCTTTTGAAGGGCTACTAGCCAACGGGCTAGCGACCGCGAAGGAGCCTCGAGACGGTGCACGTGGAGCTGGCTCACAGGACACTCGTGGAGTGGAGGCCAGTGATCTTCGGTGCAGTTGGTGCTGGAGGCTGGGGCTACTCGGAGCCCAAAGCACGACTTCGTGGGAGACCCAGAAGAGGATGCACTTGCAAATGCGTGCGGTGTCCAGGGGTCACGGTTCCACGTTACCCACGACAGCTACGGGCCTCAGCTTTGCTGGGGACTCAGGGCAGCCTCGGGGAAGTCTGGAAATCCACCTCTGGTGATGCAAAGACTTCGGCGTCCGACGGGAGCTTCAGCGATGCAGACCGGACAATTGCTTCTTTGGTGCCTGCCAAGCAGGGAGTCACCCCTTGACACCAAGGGAGATTCTTCTGTCCTCTAATCTTTAAGTAGAGCGTCGAAGGTCCAGGATTCTGTGTCAGAGTTTCGTCCAGGGATAATCTAAAGTCCTAAGGACTGGGGTCCCATACTTATACTAAGTTTAGGGGTTGGACTTACTCTGTGGTCCCACCTATGGGTGGGTCAGGGCAGAGGGGTGGCTACACCCCTTTCCCTTTGTCCAGTTCGCGCCAAAGCAGGGGCTGGAAGCCCCTGATCCGGTTTGAACTGGGGTATGCACAGGGACACCAAATGTGCCCCCAGTGCAGGACTTCAAAGCACCCGAGAGTGCTCCCGCCCAGCCCCAATACACACTATCCTGTCTGGGGAGGTGGTCACACCTCCCTGGGACAGGAAACCTATTGTCCAGGCCTCCCCTTCCGGAGTTTTGGTCAGCAGCAGCAGGCCAGACTCGTGTCTGTGGCAGCGGCATCCATTTTGTGATGCCAGGGCTTGGAAAGTCAGTACCGGGCATACCGGTGTGTACATGTCTTTCCCTCTAGAAGGGTGGAATGCTACCCCCGCCGCCAGAACTGGCGGGGGGGGTAGTATTCCAAGATGTTTGACACCAAACACGACATGTTTCCGTGCAGCCATCCCAAAGTTAGCATTTAACGCGAGGTTATAATGCGCTTAAGAGTATATGGTCAGGCTGCCCTACAAACAGCATCAGAGAAGGGTCTCCGAACGCTGCAGAGGGGCCCTGCTCATGCAGGGGCACCCTCTCACATAGGAACCACGCACTCTGCCTTCAGGATTGATAAGGCCTGCCATAGGAGTGACTTATAGGTTTATATGTGTGTATGTATATAGTGATATAGGTAGCCTATATCACAGTAAGGAGTGCATGCACCACCTTACCCAGGCTGCAGTAGCAGACCTGTGGTGTCAGTTTGGTTGGCCTTCCAGGGGTGGCACAATACATGCTGCAGCCCCTGGTAGAGCCTCTGAGGTACCTATGCCCTGGGTACATAGTATACCATATACTAGGGACTTATAAGGGCACTCCAGATTCAATCAGAGATGTGCCTAAGGCACATGGAAACCATTTTAGAGAGGAAGCAGCTAGGCTGGGGTTCTGATTAGCAGGGCCCCAGCCAGACTAAGATCGAAAAACAGTGAAGCATCAGCAAAAAGTGGGGGTACCCATGTGAAGCAGATCCTACTCTCCTACAATCCCCACCGCGTAAGTCTGTGGTGTCTAGAACGCGACCACGATTCGAAGTCGTGTTCAGACTGTCGGGCGATGGCTCCAAAGACCTTGAGGGAGCGGGCGATAAAGTTGCTCGCGGCCCGGCAGTCGACACCGTCAATCGAGACTCCGAGGAGGTCGCGGTCCCGTTCGAAGAAGAGGAGGTCGCGGGACCGCTCACGGAGTCCTAAGTCCTCTTCCTCCCATTCGAGGTCGTCTGGATACTCGGGGAAGAGGCATAAGAAGAAGAAGTCCAAGCGGACTTCGACTTCACCTCAACTGGCGTCCGTCGTCGAGAGAGCACCGACGCTCTAGGCGCGGAGCCTGAGTCGACTTCGCGCCTCCCTCCCTTTCCGGGAGCCGGGGCGACTCCCGCTCAAATTAAAGATTTTTACGAGGCCATGTGCCGCGTATTTGAGCGGAACGACCCTGTTGGTGAGCCCTCGGGCCCCGTGGGGTCGGATGGGCCCCATCGGGTTCGACGGCTTCGGCCACGGCGCCGGTGGGGCCTCAGGGATCCGGGTCGACTCCGGTCGTACCAACACGACCTCCCCCGGCGTCGATCCCAAAGTCAGTGCCTGCGATGTCGACGATGCCCGTCTGTGACGCAAGCCCCATCTTCATCCCCGATGACACCAAGCCGGAACGGCGTCGAGCGACATCGATTCTGACGTCGACAGAACCCAGGGGTTCTATGTTGTCGCCTGAGCACTTTGTGGACGTGCTGGGCTCTGGAGACCCTCTTGAGAACCAGGATGTCTCTGAGGAGACAATGGACTGGTATGGGGAACTTGGGGAAGCCAGTGGTCTGGATACTTCCCCAGACAGTGGCATGCTCTCTCCTCCTACATTGGCTACGGAGGAAGGGGCATCCTATACCATGGTGGTTAAGAGGGCAGCTAAGGTCCTTGGACTGGAGTTGCCCTCAGTGCCGGTCAGGACAAATCTCCTGACTGAAGTGCTTCAACCTGGGGCTTCCACCTCTGAACCCCTATTGCCCTTTAATGATGCACTTACGGAAGTCCGTCTAGGAACATGGTCCAAACCTAGCACAGGGGCTCCTGTGAATAGGACGATCGCACGCCGCCATCGCCCGGATCCCGGCGACCCAAAGTTCCTCAGCCAACACCCCATCCCAGAAAGTTTGGTGGTGCAGGCCTCTACTTCCCAGGGCGCATTCCCTTCCGCCCCTGCGGATAGGGAATCCAAGAGACTGGACTCATTTGGGAAGATGTTTTCTTCCTCCAGTCTGGCATTGCGGGCGGTGAATACCGCATGCTTATTGGGCTGTTTCTCCCACTCTCTTTGGGAGACGGTTGCGCAGGTGCTGCCACAAGTCCCGGAGGAGGCCCAGGCTGTGCTCTCCCAAGCTGTCAAGGAATGGAGAGATGCAGCTAAATTCACCATACAGTGTGGTTTGGATACGACCGATTCGCTGGGCAGATCAATTTCAATGATGGTGGCCTTGAGGCGCCACGCCTGGCTTCGTACAGCTGGCTTCTCGGGGGATGTCCAGGCCAATTTGATGGACATGCCCTTTGATGGAACCCACCTTTTTGGGGAAAAGTCAGATTCGGCCCTGGTCAGGTTCAAGGACTCTCAAACTACGGCCAGATCCATGGGCATCTCCTCCACTCCTCGTGCCCAATCTTCCTTTCGCCCCTTTCGTGGCAACGGAAGGGGTTTACAACCGCGTCAGCCCTATGCCAGCCACCGTCCTGCAGAGACTGCCCAAGCAGTGCGTGGACGCGGTACATTCTGTCCTCGGAATGGAGGCGCGAAGTAGTCTACCACACTGTTCCCAGCAGCCGCAGCCTCCAAGCACTCATAGGGTGATTCTGCAGGACCACACTACTCCAGTGGGTGGGAGAATTCGTCATCATCTCCCCCGCTGGAGATCTATAACAACGGATAAGTGATTCTTGCAGATCGTCCAGGAGGGCTATTCTCTTCCTTTCTTTTCCTCCTCCTATTCCGCCAACTCAGGAACGGCTGGTGGAGGATCATTTGAAACTGCTCCAAGAGGAAGTTACAGCTCTTCTGGCCAAAGGAGCTATAGAAAGGGTCCCAGCTGCAGAAGTAGCCAGTGGCTGTTATTCCAGCTACTTTCTTATTCCGAAGAAGAACAAGGGGCTTCGGCCCATTTTAGATCTTCGGACCGTCAATCTCTTCCTCAAGAAGGAGAAATTCAAAATGCTCACTTTGGCTCAGGTCTCATCTGCCTTAGACCAAGGAGAATGGATGGTGGCGTTGGACCTGCAGGATGCATATTTTCACATTCCCATCCTGCCGGGCCACAGGCGTTACCTGCGGTTCAAGGTAGGCCTCGAGCACTTTCAGTTTACCGTGCTTCCCTTCGGTCTTATCAGTGCCCCTCGGGTGTTCACCAAGGTGATGGCGGTGGTTGCAGCTCATCTGCGCAGGTTAGGGGTTTCAGTCTTCCCCTACCTAGACGACTGGCTGTTGAAGGCGTCCTCGCCCCAGGCAGTCATCTCCCACCTTCAGACTACGGCGGACCTCCTGCATTCGCTGGGGTTCTCTATAAACGTGCCGAAGTCACACCTGACTCTTTCTCAGACGCTCCCTTTCATCGGAGCTGTTCTGGACACAGTGCAGTTTCGGGCTTATCCTCCCGAACAGCGAGTCCAAGATATTCAGGTTATGATTCCGATGTTTTAGCCTCTATCCTGGATTTTGGTGAGACTGACTTTGAGGCTGTTGGGACTCATGGCCTCCTGCATCCTGTTGGTAAGACACGCCAGGTGGCGTATGCGGGCTCTGCAGTGGGACTTGAAGTTCCAATGGGCACAGCATCGGGGAAATCTCACCGACGTGGTTCAGATCTCGGAAGGAACTGCGAAGGATCTGCAGTGGTGGTTAACGAACCACGATTAGGTCAACGGCAGACCTTTCTCCCTTCCCCAACCAGATTTCACAGTTGTGACGGATGAGTCTCTTCAGGGATGGGGCGGCCATATGGGAGATCGGAGATCAGGGGTCACTGGTCTCCGACGGAGACGGGGCTCCATATAACTTGTTGGAGCTCCAAGCGATTCGGTTGGCATTGAAAGCATTTCTCCCCTCTGTCAAGGGGAAGTTGGTGCAGGTGTTCACGGCCAACACCACCGCCATGTGGTACTGCAACAAGCAAGGCGGGGTGGGGTCGTGGACCCTTTGTCGAGAGGCCCTGCATCTCTGCGCATGGCTGGAACAGCAGGGCATATACCTGGTGGTTCAACACCTGGCAGATTCTCTGAACGCCAGGGCGGACGATCTCAGCCGGCGATGCTATCAGGATCACGAATGGTGTCTCCAGTCGGAGGTGGCGCAAGGTCTCTTTCAACAGTGGGGAGAACCTTGGTTAGACTTGTTCGCCTCCGAAGAGAACGCGTAATGTCAGTTGTACTGCGCGCTGGAGTTTCCAAGGCGGCTATCGCTCGGCGACGCCTTTCGTCACGAGTGGAGCTCAGGCCTGTTGTACGCCTTTCCGCCCATACCACTCCTACCCAGGGTTCTGAAGAAGATCAGGAACGACCGGGCCCAAGTCATCCTTGTGGCGCCGGACTGGGCAAGGAGAGTCTGGTATCCAGAGCTTCTGAGCTTGAGTGTCGATCCTCCGATCAGGCTGCCCCTTCGGGAGGATCTTTTGTCGCAGCAACAGGGGAGGGTTCTCCACCGAACCTGTCAACTCTGCGCCTCCATGCGTGGAGATTTAGCAGCGGCAGTTGATGGCCTTTGACCTTCCTCCCGAAGTCTGTAATGTTATTCTGGCAGCCAGGCGGCCCTCCACTAAGTTGGTATACGCCTGCCGTTGGCGGAAATTTGTATTATACTGTACAGAAAGGTCTATTGACCCTCTTTCTGCTCCTTTTTCTACTGTCCTTTTGTTCTGCTTTGGGAACTCTCAAGGGTTACCTTTCTGCTCTGTCTGCTTTTTTGTGGCTGCCAGATCAGCCCTCTCTCTTTAAATCTCCTATTGTTAATAGATTTCTGAAAGGGTTGGTTCATTTATTTCCACCTACACCCTTTGTTATGCCACAATGGGACCTTAATTTGGTGCTCACTTATTTGATGTGCGCTCCTTTTGAGCCTTTGCACAATTGTCCCCTCCGTCTGTTGACCATTAAAACAGCCTTCTTAGTTGCGATTACATCAGCTCGGAGGGTGAATGAATTGCAGGCGTTATCCAGCTCACCCCCTTATCTTATGTCCTTTCCGGACAAGGTGGTGCTTCGCACCAGGGCATCATTCTTACCAAAGGTTGGGACCCCATTCCATCTGGGTCAGTCCATTACTTTGCCCACCTTCTTTGCTCCCCCACATCCCTCTAAGGAGGAGGAGCGTCTGCACCAACTGGACCCAAAAGAGCGTTGTCGTTCTACCTTGACCGCACAAAAGAGTTCCGGGTGGATGACCAACTCTTTGTGTGGTATGTGGGAGCAAAGAAGGGAAAGGCAGTGCAGAAAAAAAACATGTCTCGCTGGGTTGTTCTCTGCATTAAAATCTGTTATGCCTTGGCGAAGAAGCAGCCCCCTGAGGGATAGAGGGCCCATTCCACCAGGGGAAAGGCTGCAACTACGGCCTTGGCACGGGGTGTCCCAGTTCAAGACATCTGTCAGGTAGCGACGTGGGCATCATTGCACACATTCGCAAAACATTGTCTTGATAGTCAAGTGCGCAGGGGGAGGGGCACTTTGCCCGCTCAGTCCTGCAGGACTTTTTAGTTTAGCTCATGAGTCCGCAACCCACCGCCGGGATGGTATGGCTCGGGTATCTGATTCAAAGGTAAGGAATCTGCAGCTAGAAGTCTCTATCAGATGAACAAGTTACTTACCTTCGGTAACGCATTATCTGGTAGAGACTCTATCTAGCTGCAGATTCCTTACAGCCCTTCGTCAGTCACTTCGTGGCTCTGCGCTTCTGGCGTGGAAAAAACGAAAAGTACTGACGTCCGCGCGCCTGGGTGGCGCCTATGTAGGCACCGCAACGTCATAACCGACGCTACCGATGCCAACAACATCACGCAGAGCCGAATGGAGCCACACAACGTCGCGCGCAAGGGGTATTTCTCAGCAAAAGTTTCCGGGTCCAGCCTGACGCCTGGGGAATTCAAAGGTAAGGAATCTGCAGCTAGATAGTCTCTACCAGATAATGCATTACCGAAGGTAAGTAACTTGTTCTTCGGGCTTTTAGGAAAGTATGTTATTAACCCGTTTTAGGCTTGGGTCCAACAGATGGCTATTGTGTTTCCCACAAGGGCAGTTTTCACAATCAGGGATATATTGTCCTTGTGATGAGGCATCACCTCAGACCCTTTTACATTTTAAATTTTTTTCTAAATTGTATCTGCCTGCGACCAGGCGTTTTTTATTACCCATATTACGTAAAAACAATTTTAGCAAATGTAGGGTGACCCTGCTGTTTCTGCAGCAATTTGGTGATTCTGCCACCTGCAAAGGGGTCGGTGGTTTTTTAAGAAGCGCCCTTTTTACTCGCAAAGCCGTGTTGTTTTAAACTTAATTCAAGTTGTATGTAACTTTTTATGACGAATGTTCTTATACTTAATTTATCTTTATTCATGTGTATGAATACATACTGTCTGTATATTTAAACTATTTACCTTGTCTACTTTTATGATCTTCCATTGTGAGATCGAATAAAATTTACTTTGACTTTTGAAAAGTAAAGACAAGAAAGAGTCTTCACAAGGTCCCCAAAAGTCTTCCTCGTGGGATGGGCCTAATCCTCTTCCTCCAACTAGAAACCTTGGTGCTACCTGTGTAACGAAAAAGGCCATAGAGCAAGGGATGCCAATTGCTCTAAACCGGCACCACTACTACAGCTCTTAAAGCAACTAGCGCCCCTAGCACCAGTACAAGTAGTAGTAGTGCCCCCAAGGGAATAGAAGGGTTAACCTTGGGTTCTGGCCTAGTCAGAACACCCACTCAGGCTGTTCTTGTCTGTTACAGTGGCTTGGGACATGCCACTTTACTTGTAAGTCCCACTAACTTGGGCAAGTACAGACAGCAGCCACTCATGACTGGTCAAGAAGCTGTGGCATACATGAACACAGGGGTCTGTGTCACTATGGTGATAGAGAAACTTGTGTCTCCTGACCAGATCATACTTGGTCAAATTTACCAAGTGGCCAATGCTATCAATGTCAGGACTGATCATTTTTTGGCAGTTGTGAATCTCAGCTGGGGAGGGGGTAACTGGCCATAAAAGAGTTGTGGTTTCCCCAGACCTACCGATGGACTGTCTGTTGGGCAATGATTTAGAGACTTCAGCCTACTCTGAAGTGGAGTTCAGCACACATCCAGCGATGATGGGCATCTCAGCCAGTGCCTTTGCAGTCACTAGGGCTCAGGCCAAGAGACTAGGCACAGAGGGGGCCCTGGATCCCGATACAAATGGACCAGTCTGCTCCTAAGAGAAGGAGCAGGAAAGGTAAGGATTTATCCTCCTCTCAGACTCCCATTGAGGATCAGTCTCCTGAGGGAGATGACCTCAGCCCCTGTGAAAGAACTGTCCCAGAGGAATTTGGGCTTGACCAGGCAGAGTCCTTGGGGGCAGGGGGCCCTTCCAGGACAGACTTGAGTCTGAAGCAGAAATCCTGCCCCTCTCTTGAACAGCTCAGACAGCAGGCTGCTGCTGAGAAGGCAGGGAATGTCCGTGGGTCCCATAGGACCTATTGGGAATAGGAGTTCCTATTTTCTGAGTGTAGAGACCCCATGCCTGGTGTCACCAGGAGGTTGGTCATACCTCAGAACTTCAGAGATTTTCTATTGTCCCTAGCACATGACATTCCCCTTGCAGGATATCTTGGGCAAAGCAAGACTTGGTGCAGGCTTGTCCCTCACTTTCACTGGCCCTACATGTCTGAGGATACCAAGGAGTTTTGTCACTTCTATGTCACCTGCCAAGCCAGTGTTAAGTCAGGTGGCCCTACAAAGGCACCCTTAATTCCACTTCCAGTGGTTGGGGTTCCCTTTGAGAGGGTAGGTATAGAAATTGTAGGTCCCTTAAACCGTCCAACAGCATCTGGACATAGTTGCATACTAGTGGGCCATGCCACTAGGTATCCAGAAGCTATTCCACTTAGGACCATTACCGCTCCTGTCGTGGCTAGGGCCCTCCTGAGAATCTTTTCCAGAGTTGAGTTTCCTAAGGAGGTCTTGTCAGACAGAGGTACTAACTTCATGTCTACCTACATCACTGCTATGTGGAAGGAGTGTGGTGTAAACTAAGAGTTTACCACACCCTATCAACAAGACCCTAAAGGGTATGATCATGGGACTCCCAGAATCGCTGGGGCAAAAATGGGATGTCTTACTACTCTACCTTCTCTTTGTCTACAGAGAGGTACCTCATAAGAGGGTGTGCTACAGCCCATTTGAACTTCTGTTTGGACATCCAGTTAGGAGTCCATTGTGTCTGGTTAAGGAAGGATGGGAGCAACTTCTCAAACCCCCTAAGCATAACATAGTGGACTATGTACTTGGACTGCGTTCTCATATCGCTGAGTACATGAAGAAGGCTAGCAAAAACCTTGAGACCAGCCAGGATCTTCAGAAAGCTTGGCATGACCAAAAGGCTGTACTGACTGTTGACCAGCCAGGACAGAAAGTGTGGGTGTTGGAGCCCCCACACTATCCTTGAGAGAAAAAAGGTGACATCAAACCGCCTAAAACCTTTTATTAACAGGGCTGACATGAGCTTGCTCATGACCACTGATGAGGAAGGGAGTGATCCTCTCCCTGATCTCTGCTCTCAGGACCCTGTTGATGGATCAGTAGAAGGAGCAGTCTTGGCAGACAGCCTGCCTAGTCAACAGCAAACTGTTTGTAGACAGGTTCTTGGTCAGATTTCTGGTCTCTTTGCCCTGACCCCTAGTCAGACCACCTGGTGTACCCACGAGGTGGACACTGGTGACAGCCTGCCTGTAAAGAGCAAGATTTACAGACAGCCTGACCATGTCAGAGACCGCATTGGAACTGAGGTCTAAAAGATGTTGGATTTGGGGGTCATTGAGCCTTCAGATAGCCCCTGGGCTAGTCGGTGGTCTTGGGCCAAAACCTCACACACAGGATGGTGAGAGAGATGAGGTTCTGTGTGGATAACAGGGGACTCAATGAAGTCACTAGGGCTGATGCCCATCCAATTTCAAGGGCAGATGAGCTGATTGATACTCTGGCTTCTGTCAAGTATCTCAGTTCATTTGACCTGACTGCTGCTTACTGACAAATCAGACTCTCTGTGGATGCCAAGGCCAAAACCGCATTTTCAACCCCTAGTGGGCATTATCAATTTATTGTAATGCCTTTTGGTTTTGATGAAGGCACCTGTCACATTTCAGAGATTGGTGAACGAAGTCTTGACCGGTCTGGAAGCCTATAGTGCAGCATATCTAGATGATATTGCTGTCTTTAGCTCCACCTGGGAAGATCACCTGGTCCACCTCAGGGATGTTCTGGAGGCCCTGCAAAAGGCAGGCCTTACTACCAAGGCCACAAAGTGCCAGATAGGGCAGAGTAAGGTTGTGTTACTTGGGCCACCTTGTAGGTGGAGGCCAAGTTCAACCATTGGAAAGCAAAATTCAGACCATAATGGACTGGATTGCTCCCACTACCCAGACTCGGGTCAGAGCTTTCTTGAGCCTGATTGAGTACTACATGAGGTTTGTTAGGGGCTATGGATCCATAGTGACACCCCTTAATGATCTCCCCTCCAAAAGAATGCCTAAAAAGTTCAGTGGACAGTTAGCTGTCAGAAGGCATTTGATGACCTGAAGCAAGCCATGTGCTCTGCTCCAATGCTGCGAAATCCTGACTGCTCCATACCCTTCATTGTCCAGACAGATACTTCTGAGATAGGGGTAGGTGCTGTATTGTCACAACTTAATGCAGATGGCCAGGGTCAATGTGGGAAAGTAGGATCTGCTTTCATGGTTACCCCCACTTTTTGCTTGGTGTCAGTATGCTTTTGACCTAGTCTAACTGGGATCCTGCTAATTAGGACCACAGCCACTATGCTTTCTTCCTAAATTGACTATGACAAGTACTTTTGGACATCCTCAATTGGCTACAGGTGTACCCTTGTAAGTCCCTAGGATATTGTACTCCGGTAGCCAGGCTCTAGGTATACCAGGGGTCTCCCATGGGTTACAGCATGTATTGTGCCACATATGGGAGTTCACTTAAACTGTGACCACAGGCCTGCCATTGCAGCCTGTGTGAGTTGGTGCTTGCACCTCTCACAACAGAAGTTTCCTTATATCTGAGGTCACTGCACTTAAAACCTATAAGTAGCCCCTATGGCAGGCTCCTCTGTCTTCATGGCAGGGTGCTTTGTTATAAGTGTGAGGGTGCCCCTGCATGAGCAGGGCACCCATACAAGACCCGGAGTAGATTCCCCAGGCTTTGTAAGTGCAGTCAACCATTTTAATAGATATAGTGGACATCAGTCAGTACGAGATGTCTAACTATATAGTGGCTGCACCGAACCCGATCATGTTTGGTATCAAATATGTTGGAATCTATCCCCAACACAGATTTTAGTCTTGAAAGTATGATCCCATGTACTGGGGGGCTCCCTTGGGGTACCCCCTGTACTCCTGGTGTTAGAGCCGGGATTCCCTAGTTGACTGATGTAGGTACCTTAGGCCAAATAGGGACCCTTGCTTCTAAGTCAGGGAAAGGAAGGACACCTTCTCAGATATCCCCTGCTCACCCCCTCGGTAGCTTGGCACGAGCAGCCAGGCTTATCTTCAGGGCAAATGTGTAAAGTATTTGCAACCACGCTCTCAGTGACCCAATGATGATGCCACAAATGGATTCCACACGAGTTTCATAAAAAAAACAAGTATATGTTTATATAAAAAGATATACGATGAGACCACACGATAAAAATCCAACCTATGCGTACTTGTAATAATTCATCTTGCTGGTTATTAGGCCAGCAAGCCCTTGTAAGTTCTGACGGTATTAATGAGCAATTCTAGATGATCCAATGCAGTCCTAATGCAATGCTATGCAGTTCGTAATGCAAGAATCAGGCACTTTACAATGTAAAAGTAATACAGTTCGTTATGCAACAATCAAGCAGTTCGTAATGCCAAAATAATGCACAATGCGTAATGCAACAATCGGGTAGTTCGTTATGCAAAAATAATGCAATGCGTAATGCAACAATCGGGCAGTTCGTAATGCAAAAATAATGCAATGCGTAATGGAACAATCAGGTAGTTCGTGATGCAAACTAATGCAATGTGTAATGCAACAATCAGGCAGTTCGTTATGCAAACACAATGCAATGCGCAAGGCAACAATCAGGCAGTTCGTAATGCAGAAACAATGCAATGCGCAAGGCACTCCGGCACCGATCACGGTGCTTTAGACGGTCTCTCTGCCACTCGTACTGAATCGCGGTCAGCTTCCGCCAACATATGCCCCCAACACGGGTATGGTGTAAACCAAAGTGCAGCTCCACACTCCGGCCCCGGTACTGCCACTCCTTTGGCAAGTACGGGCCGCGATACGAGCTTGAGCAGAGGCTCGCGCTGCAAGAATGGGAGAGGCCGAGAGCGTCTCTCTCCGAGCCCGCCCCACGCGGCGACACACGTTACCTGGGGTGTACGACCTCGCTCTCCTCTCCTCCTCTGGCGACTTGGGCCTCCGATGCGACTTGGTTGATTCCGGGCAGTGGAACTCGGGCCCTCCCCCGACGGGGTTGGTTCGAGGTCCTGCTTCTGGCAACGGCGGGCTCGGGCCGGCGGCACAGCTCCTCTGGGGATGCCGGTCCGGGCCGATGGCGATAACGAAGATTTCAGGCTGCAACAGGGCACACGCACACAGCGTCGCTGAGACTCACTTGGACTCCGGGTGTGCACGGTCACAGGGCAATCCTCACGAAGGTCTCAGGCTGCACGAAGCACACGCACACAGCGTCGCTGAGACTCGCTTGGACTCCAGGTGCCCACGATCACAGGGCAATTCTTACGAGGGTCTCAGGCTGCAAAAAGCACACGAACACAGCGTCGCTGAGACACACCTGGAAACTTTTGTGTTCCTGAGTTTCCACAACAGGGAGCCAGCTCTCCTCGGGCCCTTGGGGATAAGTTACTTCAGGACACAGCACACAGCAAAGTCCTTTCAAGCAGGGGGACACAGCACACAGCAAAGTCCCTTTAGCCTCTCCTTGGTTAAATCAGCAAACTGCAGGCCAGCCCCAGAACACACAGCAAGGGTCAGTCCTTTCCTTCAGCCTCTTCAGCTGTTTCTTCATTGGCAGAGGTTCCTCTTGACCACGAAGTAGTTTCAATCCTTTACAGTCTTGAACAGTTCCATTCCAAAGTCCAGGGGTTTCAGCTCTCATAGTTCTACCCCTAAATGTCTTTGAAGTCTTTGTGTTCAGGGGGGCACTGACCCCTGTCCAAACCAGTTCTGGGTGTCTCCCTGCCAGTGACACCTGCCTTTGATAGTGGGGGTCTGGATCCTTAATCACTCAGCAGGAGATGGAGCCATTGTTTTATGGCAGCAACCCAGGCCTCTTCACCTCCAGGGGCTACTCCTCCCCCCTACACTCCAGATGCAGGTCAGCCTGTTGCTGTCTCACCTCCTCCCCTGGGTCAAGACATTCCCCAGAGCCTATCACATTCAAATCCAGAGAGTCAATCCACAACCAGGCAGAGACGCACAGAAATGTTAGAGCACAAAAACCCAGCCACTTCTAAAAGAGTGGTTTCTAAACACGCAATTCAAAAACCACCTTCACAAAAAGATGTGTTATTAAATTGTGAATTCAGGCACACTAAACTTCACCTCTCCATCTTAAGCCTTTGGGAAGATACGCTGGAAACATATTACACAGCCTTCCCCAGTCTGTCCTATAGGCAAGATGGCCTTTCAACAGTGAAAAACAAAATGGAGAGTATTTCACTGTTAGGACATTGTACACACCTCAGTACATGTCCTACCTTCCACATACACTGCACCCTGCCCAGGGGCTACCTTGGGCCTACTATAGGGGTGTCTGATGTGCATAGAAAGGGAAGGGTAAGGCCTGGCAAGTGGGTGCACTTGTCAGGACAACAAGGCAGTTTAACAAACTGCGCGCAGGCACTGCAGTGGCAGGCCTGAGTTCTCTCTTTAGGGCTACTTGTGTGGGTGGCACAATTAGTGCTGCAGGCCCACTAGTAGCATTTGCATTACTAGCCCTGACACACATAGTGCACTTTACTAGGGACTTTACTAGTAAGGCAAACATACCAATCGTGGACAACCAATTACCATTACGCTTTACACAGGGAGCACTTGCACTTTGACACTAATCAGCAGTGGCAAAGTGCCCAAAGCATCTAAGTTGGCAACACCATGTCAGAAAAAAGGTCTAGGGGGAAAGCAAAAAGTTTAGGGAACTTCAGCCAAAAAGGGCCAAGTCCAACACCTGGTAACAGCCTTTCAGGGTCTGACAGCTGGCTAGTGCTGCTGCCGACCAGAGACGCCATTCTGCCCTCCTGCTGCTGAGCCAAGCTCAAGCAGGGGAAGGTAGAAAAATAGGTATCTGATAGAGACATCTAGCTGCAGATTCCTTAACTTGTGAATTCTCCCTAGGCGTCAGACTGGATCCGGAAACGTTTCTCAACAATACCTCTGCGCGCCGGGTGGCAGCGCTGTCTCCGGATATGACGTCAACGGAACCATAAACGTCCCCTCCGGCGCGCCGTCAGTTTCTTCTTTTTCCGCGCTGCACGCGGATCCGAAGTAGCGCATCTCTAGCCGTTTTTCGGCCTGCTATGATGAGCTTTCTCATCTGAGACAGTGTGCCCTCTGGGTTTAAATCTTGTGGGTCATGTGCTCGCCATATGTCGAGTACGGACCCACATTCTATTTGTATGTGGTGCTTGGGTGAGCATCAGGATGCAGACGAGTGTGACGCCTGCCTGAGGATAAAACCGAAGCCCCTGAGGGAGTGGCGCATAAAAACTACTGACGGCGCAGTTGTCGCGGACCTTTAGCTCCTCGCGGAGTCGATCATCCTCCCGATCAGGGGTCGTTCCCGTAAGCCCCGCTCTTCTCCCAGTGGTCAACAGCAGCAGTACGAGTCTCCGACTACCTCTCATGGTAAGCGGCGTCATAAGAAATTGAAGTCCCGGGCCTCTGTGACTTCTCTGACTCATGGGAATCATGGCTCTCCTACTTCTACTCTGGCATCGCTCCAGCGCCTCCCGCCCTTTCCTGGAGCTGGGGCGACCTGGATTCAGATGCAAGAGTACTATCAGGCTCTTCATCTTGTCTTTGGGCCCTCGTCTCCCTCTGGAGCGCCTGCGGGCCCAAAGGAGATTGTAGGTGCAGTTACTGCACCATCGCCAATGGGTTTGCACTCGGTGGCAGTTCCAGTCCTGGACACAGAGACTTCGGTGCACGGTCTTTCGAGACCCCCACCAGTAACCTCGTTCGACTCCGACGTGACGTCTGTTGCCCCACCGGTGCCGATTTCCACGGCACCGGAAGACTCCGAGCCAGATTCAGTGCACGAGCGCACGGTGCGCTTTGTGGGGTTGACTTTGCCTCGGGTCCCTAAATCGGAGCCGACGTCTGTTTTTCCCCCTTCACAGGCGGACGTCGGTACGGCGCCGGGTCGGCGCTGTCCGACGCCGGTTACGGAGCCATTTTCAATGCCAATGGTTTCTGTGAGGGTTTCACAAGACCAATTGGGGCAAGAATGTGAGATACCCCCCTTGGAGCAGCAAACACTTGTGGATCCTCCTATGTTGGACAGCACGAGTACTGAGCTGGGTGAAGCCAGCGGGCTAGATTCATTCCCTGCTTCATCTCTGTTATCGCCTCCTGGCCTTCCCTCGGAAGCCAGTTCTTTGGCAGAAGTTTTGAGAAGAGTGGCTGATGTATTGCATCTCACCCTGCCTATTGAGGAGAAGGCTACGGACCCTCTCATGTTGGTCCTTCACCCCGGCCAGTCGGGAGTTGAACCAGTACTCCCCTTTTGCGAGGCATTGTCTGATATTTTATTGGGGGCATGGGCAAAGCTTGAGTCAGGTGTACCAGTGGATCGTACTATTGCCCACAAATACCGCCCTGCCTCAGGGGATCTTGCTTGCCTTGTACGACAGCAGACCCACCGCAGCTTCGTGGAACAGACCATTACGGCGTCCCCTGAGGTGGAGAACCCCCCCCCCCATCTCTCTTGATAAGGAGTCCAGGAGGCAGGATTCTTGCTTAAAACTCATTTTTTCCTCTTCTAGTGCAGCATTACGCACCACCAACACTATTTGCATCCTCTGACATTTTCTCCATGCCTTGTGGGACTCCCTGGCACAGCTTTTACCCTTGTTCCCAGAGGCTAACAAGGACGAGTTGACCAAATTGATTGTTGATGGTCGCCAGGCGAGTAACCTGCTCATCAGGTGTGGCAAGGAATCGGCTGTGGCATTGCGCCGCCACGCCTGGCTTTGGGCGTCTGGATTTTCAGACGCTGTCCAGACAGCCTTTCTTGACATGTCATTTAATGGGGTCCATCTTTTTGGAGCCCAAGCAGATGCAGCCTTACGTAGATTTCGGGCTAGTCGAGGAGGGCCAGACCCGTAGCTTGCCCCTTCCCGGATTCTTCCTTGTTATTGCAATGCCATATATGCGTTGTGGTGTCGGTCACCAGATCAGTGTCTTACTGGTCCTTGGTTCTGCTTTGTAACCTTGTAGAAGGCCCTACTTCACTGGCCGGTGGGTTCCTTGGATGCCACTGTTATGTGAAACCCTTATCAAGCAATTTCCTTTGGCATTGTGTAATATGTGCGATACTGGCGACTCTGGCTTATTGCCCCTCCTGTGCTGTGGTTCAGGACTTGTTATCCTGCCCCTTTTTATTTCATTCTTGGTTCAGTTACTTTGCAGCCCTTTTTTCCCCCTTGGGGGTTCTATCACATATCCATGGTACGCAGTCTTGGCTCTACACTCTATTGGAGTTGTCTCCTTCTGTCCTTTGTGTCAATGGTGGCATATTTTGTCTGCAAATGATTTTTTACGTATTCCCTCCGGTGGATAGTTTTTTCCCCCCTGTTTGCTTTATCCACCTTGCGGAATTCGTCGCACATGCCAGTGTTGCGCTATGCCATCTCTCTTAGCTTTAGGGAAGATGGGTAAGTTTCATGGAACCTTGTTTTCCCGAAGCTTCTGTTTCGAAAGCGCTGCCTTGTGGTCATGTGTCTGTAGTGTGGCAGGCCCCTCCCATGCAAGGGATCGAATCCCACCACTGGCGGCAGAGTGTCAGGGGTTGTCTTCCCAACCTCGGTGGGTATACGCCTCCCCCAGCCGGGGACTTGAGTTCCTCTGATGTTGGGGAATATCCGGGATCCCCAGATATTGACCTTCCCCATTGCAGCGGACACTCATCAGGGTCGGTCGGGTTGGCATTTTGATTGTAGAACGCTTAGTTTTTCCTGTTTTTCCTTCCGCCCAACCCACCAGCTATTCTGTGACCTACCTTCCTCCCTCACGGTCGTTGCGTGACCGGTTCTTCTTGCCTCTTGGCCGTTATGAGAGGTGCTCCCCTTGCCTTACGGCTGTTGAACGATCCTTGTATGAACTTCTGTTCTGTATGTACTTTCAATTTCATGGTTGCCTGTCTGATGGGGATTGCCCTCTCCTCTGTCTTGAGGGAGTCTTTCTTGTGGGTATTCTGTTTGGTGATGGAGAAATACTCAGTCATAATTCCTGTTGTCTCGGTCTAAATATTGGTACGTGCTTTGGGCAAGCGCATTCTTTCATATTTTTCCCCTGGGGAAGTACATGCCTGTGGATATTCTTCTAGCACGCAATGTTGCCTTGTGCTCTGGCCTATTCTGTTCTGGGAGGGTCTACCCCCGTCTTTTTCTATGCTTGGTACTTGGGGCGTTGTCATTGTGCCTTGAACGTTGCAGTATTTTTTGGGCTGCGGCAGGCATCACCTGAATAGATGTACTGCTAAACCAGTGTCTAGTGTTTCATAGGCTTTCGGCCACGTCGTGTCCATCCTTTCGGTTTCCCAAATAAATAAATACTTACTAAATAAGTAAATAGGAGAACGGGAGAAAGATAGAGAATGAAACGTTCTCCATGTTAGAAACATTCTTCGTTTGATGCCTGTTTCGTTGTTCTAGGGCCTTACCATACTCTAGTTAAGGGGGTTTGTGTATGGTGGACCTCCTATTGCTCTTATCAAGGCGGGAGCCTTATGGTTTCTATTGTCCCTGTTGTTCGTGTACTTGGGGTTCACATTCGGCACCCTGACGGTCGTCAGGTGATCTGTGTGGAATTTCGTTTTTTCCCAGGCTCGGTTTTACCTTGCCTGAATTTCCTGATTCTTTTCTTGAGACCAGGGGTTGTGCTCTGAGGCAGTGTCGGTTTAATGATGTATCTTTTTTCCCACCTGGCGATGGAGAGTTATTTCATTTTCTTGTGCTTGGACGTTCCATTGCACTTTTTCTTCATACCATGGCTCTTCTTTCCACATAACCGGTTTTGGTTCCTTTCATGGCCATTTTCTTTCACCTAAAGATGAATGCCATCCTCCGGTTGGTCGGCCTGGTGGCTCAGTCCTTTATTATACACATTGCAGACTTCTCTGCCCCTTCCAGTGGTCTTCCACCCATTTTGCGGTGGGGCAAATTAGCCTTTAGTTTAATTGGATCCATGTCTATCTTCTTTGGAGTTGGGTTACCATGGGAATTGTACATCAGTACTTCTATGCCTGAGTAAACATGCTCCTTGCTCTTGGTGCATATTCCTTGTTTGCGTTGTTGTTGTGGTCTTTACCACCTTTAGAAGAGGTTCCCTCTTCCTTATCCTTTCCCACTGAGGTGTGACCGAGCTTCTCTGTCAACCAGACCTCCTGGACCTCTTATGGGATTGGTTTGTAGGCCCTCCTCCGAGAATTTATGGCTATGGTATCTAATTCACAAGTTAAGGAATCTGCGGCTAGATGTCTCTATCAGATGAACAAGTTACTTACCATCTGTAATGATGTATCTGGTAGAGACACAGTCTAGCTGCAGATTCCTAAACTCCCCGTTCATTCTCCCCGCTCTGCAATTGACCTTAAGGTATGGTCTTGTTCTTCAGTCTCTTACTCCCTGATCGACTGACTTTTGGCGTGGGAGTGGTCCTCCCTTTTTCCTTATTCTGCTTTTCCATCTGGGTCAGTCCATTACTTTGACCACCTTCTTTGCTCCCCCACATCCCTCTAAGGAGGTGGAGCGTCTCCACCGACTGGACCCAAAAAGAGCGATGTCGTTTTACCTTGACCACACAAAAGAGTTCCGGGTGGATGACCAACCCTTTGTGTGGTATGTGGGAGCAAAGAAGGGAAAGGCAGTGCTGAAAAAAACCATCTCTCGCTGGGTTGTTCTCTGCATTAAAATCTGTTATGCCTTGCCTTGTTCCCTGCATTAAAATCTGTTATGCCTTGCCTTTTCCACCAGGGGAAAGGCTGCGACTACGGCCTTGGCACGGGGTGTACCAGTTCAAGACATCTGTCAGGCAGCGACGTGGGCTTCATTGCACACGTTTGCAAAACATTATTGCCTTGATAGTCAAGTGCGCAGGGAGGGGCACTTTGCCCGCTCAGTCCTGCAGGACTTTTTAGTCTAGCTCATGAGTCCGCAACCCACCGCTGGGATGGTATGGCTCGGGTATCTGATTCAAAGGTAAGGAATCTGCAGCTAGAAGTTACTTACCTTCGGTAACGCATTATCTGGTAGACACTAACTAGCTGCAGATTCCTTACAGCCCCACCCATGCCTCCCCGCTTTGCGGACTGATGTTGTAGGTCTAGGGTTACTCCCCTTTCAGGGCCCTAGTTTTGCACACGTTTTCGTCAGTCACTTCGTGGCTCTGCGCTTCTGGTGTGGAAAAAACGAAAACTACTGACGTCCGCGCGCCTGGGTGGCGCCTATGTAGGCACCGCAACGTCCTAACCGACGTCACGCGGAGCCGAATGGAGCCACCCGACATCGCGCGCAAGGGGTAATTCTCAGCAAAAGTTTCCGGATCCAGCCTGACGCCTGGGGAATTCAAAGGTAAGGAATCTGCAGCTAGATAGTCTCTACCAGATAATGCGTTACCAAAGGTAAGTAACTTCTTCTTCGGGCTTTTGGGAAAGTATGTTATTAACCCGTTTAAGGCTTGGGTCCAACAGATGGCTATTGTGTTTCCCACAAGGGCAGTTTTCACAATCAGGGATATGTATTTGTCCTTGTGATGAGGCATCACCTCAGACCCTTTTACATTTATTTGTAAATTGTATCTGCCTCCGACCAGGCGTTTTTTATTACCCATATTACGTAAAAACAATTTTAGCAAATGTAGGGTAACCCTGCTGTTTCTGCAGCAATTTGGTGACTCTGCCACCTGCAAAGGGGTCGGTGGTTTTTTAAGAAGCGCCCTTTTTACTCGCAAAGCTGTGGTGTTTTAAACTTAATTCAAGTTGTATGTAACTTTTTATGACGAATGTTCTTATACTTCATTTATCTTTATTCATGTGTATGAATACATATTGTCTGTGTATTTAAACTATTTACCTTGTCTACTTTTATGATCTTCCATTGTGAGATCGAATAAAGTTTACTTTGACTTTTGAAAGGAAAAGACAAGAAAGAGTCTTCACAAGGTCCCCAAAAAGTCTTCCTTGTGGGCTGGGTCCTAAACCTCTTCCTCCAAATAGAAACCTTGGTGCTACCGGTGTAAGGAAAAAGGCCATAGAGCAAGGGATGCCAATTGCTCTAAACCGGCACCACTACTACAGCTCTTAAAGCAACTTGCTCCCCTAGCACCAGTACAAGTAGTAGTAGTGCCCCCAAGGGAATAGTAGGGTTAACCTTGGGTTCTGGCCTAGTCAGAACACCCACTCAGGCTGTTCTTTGTCTGTTACAGTGGCATGGGACATGCCATTTTACTTGTAAGTCCCACTAACTTGGGCAAGTACAGACAGCAGTCACTCATGAATGGTCAAGAAGCTGTGGCATACGTGAACACGGGCCTGTGTCACTATGGTGACAGAGAAACTTGTGTCTCCTGACCAGATCATACTTGGTCAAATTTACCAAGTGACCACTGCTAGCAATGTCAGGACTGATCATTTTTTGGCAATTGTGAATCTCAGCTGGGGAGGGGGTAACTGGCCATACAAGAGTTGTGGTTTCCCCAGACCTACCTATGGACTGTCTGTTGGGCAATGATTTAGAGACTTCAGCCTACTCTAAAGTGAAGTTCAGGACACATCCAGCGATGATGGGCATCTCAGCCAGTGCCTTTGCAGTCACTAGGGCTCAGGCCAAGAGACTAAGCACAGAAGGGGCCCTGGATCCTGATAAAAATGGACCAGTCAGCTCCTAAGAGAAGGAGCAGGAAAGGTAAAGATTTATCCTCCTCTCAGACTCCCATTGAGGATCAGTCTCCCGAGGGAGATGACCTCAGCCCCTGTGAAAGAACTGTCCCAGATGAATTTGGGCTTGACCAGGCTGAGTCCTTGGGGGCAGGGGGCCCTTCCAGGACAGACTTGAGTCTGAAGCAGAAATCCTGCCCCTCTCTTGAACAGCTCATACAGCAGGCTGCTGCTGAGAAGGCAGGGAATGTCAGTGGGTCCCATAGGACCTATTGGGAAGATGAGCTCCTATTTTCTGAGTGTAGAGACCGCATGCCTGGTGCCACCAGGAGGTTGGTCATACCTCAGAACTTCAGGGATTTTCTATTGTCCCTACACATGACATTCCCCTTGCAGGATATCTTGGGCAAAGCAAGACTTGGTGCAGGCTTGTCCCTCACTTTCACTGGCCCTACATGTCTGAGGATACCAAGGAGTTTTGTCACTTCTATGTCACCTGCCAAGCCAGTGTTAAGTCAGGTGGCCCTACAAAGGCCCCCTTAATTCCACTTCCAGTGGTTGGGGTTCCCTTTGAGAGGGTAGGTATAGAAATTGTAGGTCCCTTAAACCGTCCAACAGCATCTGGACATAGTTGCATACTAGTGGGCCATGCCACTAGGTATCCAGAAGCTATTCCACTTAGGACCATTACTGCTCCTGTCACGGCTAGGGCCCTCCTGAGAATCTTTTCCAGAGTTGAGTTTCCTAAGGAGGTCTTGTCAGACAGAGGTACTAACTTCACGTCTACTTACATCACTGCTATGTGGAAGGAGTGTGGTGTAAACTATGAGTTTACCACACCCTATCATCCACAGTGCAAAGGGCTTGTTGAAAGGTTCAACAAGACCCTAAAGGGTATGATCATGGGACTCCCAGAAACGCTGAGGCAAAAATGGGATGTCTTACTACCCTACCTTCTCTTTGTCTACAGAGAGGTTCCTCATAAGGGGGTGTGCTACAGCCCATTTGAACTTCTGTTTGGACATCCAGTTAGGAGTCCACTGTGTCTGGTTAAGGAAGGATGCGAGCAACTTCTCAAACCCCCTAAGCATAACATAGTGGACTATGTACATGGCCTGCGTTCTCATATCGCTGAGTACATGAAGAAGGCTAGCAAAAACCTTGAGGCCAGCCAGGATCTTCAGAAAGCTTGGCATGACCAAAAGGCTGTACTGACTGTTGACCAGCCAGGACAGAAAGTGTGGGTGTTGGAGCCCCCACACTATCCTTGAGAAAAAAGGTGAGATCAAACCGCCTAAAACCTTTTATTAACAGGCTGACATGAGCTTGCTCGTGGCCACTGACGAGAGACAGGAGGAAGTGAGTGATCCTCTCCCTGATCTCTGCTCTCAGGACCCTGTTGATGGATCAGTAGAAGGAGCAGTCTTGGCAGACAGCCTGACTGGTCAACAGCAAATTGATTGTAGACAGGTTCTCAGCCAGTTTTCAGGTCTCTTTTCCCTGACCCCTAGTCAGACCACCTGGTGTACCCATGAGGTGGACACTGGTGACAGCCTGCCTGTGAAGAGCAAGATTTACAGACAGCCTGACAATGTCAGAGACCGCATTGGGACTGAGGTCTAAAAGATGCTGGATTTTGGGGTCATTGAGCCTTCAGATAGCCCCTGGGCTAGTCGGTAGTCTTGGGCCAAAACCTCACACACAGGATGGTGAGAGAGATGAGGTTCTGTGTGGATTACAGGGGACTCAATGCAGTCACTAGGACTGATGCCCATCCAATTTCAAGGGCAGATGAGCTGATTGATACTCTGGCCTCTGTCAAGTATCTCAGTTCATTTGACCTGACTGCTGCTTACTGACAAATCAGACTCTCTGTGGATGCCAAGGCCAAAACAGCATTTTCAACCCCTAGTGGGCATTATCAATTTATTGTAATGCCTTTTGGTTTTGATGAAGGCACCTGTCACATTTCAGAGATTGGTGAACGAAGTCTTGACCGGTCTGGAAGCCTATAGTGCAGCATATCTAGATGATATTGCTGTCTTTAGCTCCACCTGGGAAGATCACCTGGTCCACCTCAGGGATGTTCTGGAGGCCCTGCAAAAGGCAGGCCTTACTACCAAGGCCACAAAGTGCCAGATAGGGCAGAGTAAGGTTGTGTTACTTGGGCCACCTTGTAGGTGGAGGCCAAGTTCAACCATTAGAAAGCTAAATTCAGACCATAATGGACTGGATTGCTCCCACTACCCACTCAGGTCAGATCTTTCTTGAGCCTGATTGAGTACTACAGGAGGTTTGTTAGGGGCTATGGATCCATAGTGACACCCCTTAATGATCCCCCCTCCAAAAGAATGCCTAAAAAGTTCAGTGGACAGTTAGCTGTCAGAAGGCATTTGATGACCTGAAGCAAGCCATGTGCTCTGCTCCAATGCTTTGAAATCCTGACTGCTCCATACCCTTCATTGTCCAGACAGATGCTTCTGAGACAGGGGTAGGTGCTGTATTGTCACAACTTAATGCAGATGGCCAGGGTCAAAGTAGGAAAGTGGGATCTGCTTTCATGGTTATCCCCACTTTTTGCTTGGTGTCAGTATGCTTTTGACCTAGTCTGACTGGGATCCTGCTAATTAGGACCCCAGCCACTGTGCTTTCTTCACAAATTGACTATGGCAAGTACTTTTGTACATCCTCAATTAGCTACAGGTGTACCCTTGTAAGTCACTAGTATATTGTACTAAGGTACCCAGGCTCTAGGTATACCAGGGGTCTCCCATGGGTTACAGCATGTATTGTGCCACCCATGGGAGTTCACTTAAACTGTGACTACAGGTCTGCCATTGCAGCCTGTGTGAGTTGGTGCTTGCACCTCTCACGACAGAAGTTTCCTTATATCTGAGGTCACTGCACTTAAAACCTATAAGTAACCCCTATGGCAAACTCCTCTGTCTTCATGGCAGGGTGCTTGGTTATAAGTGTGAGGGTGCACCTGCATGAGCAGGGCACCCATACAAACCCCGGAGTCGATTCTCCAGGCTTTGTAAGTGCGGTCAACCATTTTAATAGATATAGGGGACATCACTCAGTACGAGATGTCGAACTATATAGTGGCTGCACCGAACCCGATCATGTTTGGTATCAAGCATGTTGGAATCTATCCCCAACACAGATTCTAGTCTTGGCAGTATGATCCCATGTACTGGGGGGCTCCCTTGGGGTACCCCTGTACTCCTGGTAACAGCCTTTCAGGGTCTGACAGCTAGCTAGTGCTGCTGCCGACCATAGACACGATTCTGCCCTCCTGCTGCTGAGCCAAGCTCAAGCAGGGGAAGGTAGAAAAATAGGTATCTGATAGAGACATCTAGCCGCAGATTCCTTAACTTGTGAATTCTTCCTAGGCGTCAGACTAGATCCGGAAACGTTTCTCAACAATACCTCTGCGCGCAGGGGGGGCAACGCCGTCTCCGGATATGACATCAACGGAACCATAAACGTCCCCTCCGGCGCCCCATCAGTTTCTTCTTTTTCCGCGCTGCACGCGGATCCGAAGTAGCGTATCTCTAGCCGTTTTTCGGCCTGCTATGATGAGCTTTCTCATCTGAGACAGTGTGCCCTCTGGGTTTAAATCTTGTGGGTCCTGTGCTCGCCATATGTTGAGTACGGACCCACATTCTATTTGTATGTGGTGCTTGGGTAAGCATCCCGATGCAGACGAGTGTGACGCCTGCCAGAGGTTGAAACCGAAGCCCCTGAGGATGTGGCGCATGAAACTTCTGACGGCGCGGTTGTCGTGGACCTCTACTTTCTCGCCGCGTCGATCATCCTCCCGATCCAGGGGTCGTTCCCGTAAGCGCCGCTTTTCTCCCAGTGGTCAACAGCAGCAATCCCAGTCTCTGACTACCTCTCATGGTAAGCGACGTCATAAGAAATTGAAGTCCCGGGCCTCTGTGACTTCTCTGACTCATGGGAATCATGGCTCTCCTACTTCTACTCTGGCGTCGCTCCTGCGCCTCCCGCCCTTTCCTGGAGCTGAGGTGACCTGGATTCAGATCCAAGAGTACTATCAGGCTCTTCATCTTGTCTTTGGGCCCTCGTCTCCCTCTGGAGCGCCTGCGGGCCCAAAGGAGATTGTAGGTGCAGTAACTGCACCATCGCCAATGGGTTCGCACTCGGTGGCAGTTCCAGCGCTGGACACAGAGACGTCGGTGCACGGTCTTTCGAGACCCCACCAGTAACCTCGTTCGACTCCGACGTGACGTCAGTTGCCCCACCGGTGCCGATTTCCACGGCACCGGAAGACTCCGAGCCAGAGTCAGTGCACGGGCGCACGGTGCGCTTTTTGGGGGTGACTTTGCTTCAGCTCCCTAAATCTGAGCCGACGTCGACTGATATTTTTCCCCCTTCACAGGCGGACATCAGTACGGCGCCGGGTCGGCGCTGTCCGACGCCGGTTACGGAGCCATTTTCAACGCCGATGGTTTCTGTGAGGGTTTCACAAGACTAATTGGGGCAAGAATGTGAGATACCCCACTTGGAGCAGCAAACACTTGTGGCTCCTCCTATGTTGGACAGCTGGATTACTGAGCTGGGTGAAGCCAGCGGGCTAGATTCATTCCCTGCTTCATCTGTTATCGCCTCCTGGCCTTGCCTCGGAAGCCAGTTCTTTGGCAGAAGTTTTGAGAAGAGTGGCTGATGTATTGCATCTCACTCTGCCTATTGAGGAGAAGGCTACGGACCCTCTCATGTTGGTCCTTTGCCCCGGCCAGTCGGGAGTTGAACCAGTACTCCCCTTTTGCAAGGCATTGTCTGATATTTTATTGGGGGCATGGGCAAAGCCTGAGTCAGGTGTACCAGTGGATCGTACTATTGCCCACAAATACCGCCCTGCCTCAGTGGATCTTGCTTGCCTTGTACGACAGCCGACCCACCGCAGCTTCGTGGAACAGACCATTACGGCGTCCCCTGAGGTGGAAAACCCCCCCACCCCCCTTTGATGAGTCCAGGAGGCAGGATTCTTGCGGAAAACATTGTTTCCTCTTCTAGTGCAGCATTACGCACCACCAACAGTATTTGCATCCTCTGACATTTTCTTCATGCCTTGTGGGACTCCCTGGCACAGCTTTTACCCTTGTTCCCAGAGGCTAACAAGGACGAGTTGACCAAATTGATTGTCGATGGTCGCCAGGTGAGTAAACTGCTCATCAGGTGTGGCATGGCATCGGCTGTGGCATTGCGCCGCCACGCCTGGCTTTGGGTGTCTGGATTTTCAGACGCTGTCCAGACAGCCTTGCTTGACATGTCATTTGATAGGGTCCATCTTTTTGGAGCCCAAGTAGATGCAGCCTTGCGTAGATTTCGGGCTAGTCGAGGAGGGCCAGACCCGTAGCTTGCCCCTTCCCGGATTCTTCCTTGTTATTGCAATGCCATATATGCGTTGTGGCGTTGGTCACCAGATCAGTGTCTTACTGGTCCTTGGTACTGCTTTGTAACCTTGTAGAAGGCCCTACTTCACTGACCGGTGGGTTCCTTGGATGCCACTGTTATGTGAAACCCTTATCAAGCAATTTCCTTTGGCATTGTGTAATATGTGCGATACTGGCGACTCTGGCTTATTGCCCCTCCTGGGCTGTAGCTCAGGACTTGTTATCCTGCCCCGTTTTATTGCATTCCTGGTTCAGTTACTTGGCAGCCCTTTTTTCCCCCTTGGGGGTTCTATCACATATCCATGGTACGCAGTCTTGGCTCTACACTCTATTGGAGTTGTCTCCTTCTGTCCTTTGTGTCAATGGTGGCATATTTTTTCTGCAAATGATTTTTTACGTATTACCTCCGGTGGATAGTTTTTCCTCCCTGTTTGCTCTATCCACCTTGCGGATTTCGTCGCACACGCCAGTGTTGCGCTATGCCATCTCTCTTAGCTTTAGGGAAGATGGGTGAGTTTCATGGAACCTTGTTTTCCCGAAGCTTCTGTTTCGAAAGCGCTGCCTTGTGGTCATGTATCTGTAGTGTGGCAGGTCCCTCCCATGCAAGGGATCGAATCCCACCACTGGCGGCAGAGTGTCAGGGGGTTGTCTTTCCAACCTCAGCGGGTATAGGCCTCCCCCAGCCGGGGACTTGAGTTCCTCTGATGTTGGGGAATATCCGGGATCCCCAGATATTGACCTTCCCCATTGCAGCGGATGCTCATCAGGGTCGGTCGGGTAGGCATTTTGATTGTAGAACGCTTAGTTTTTCCTGTTTTTCCTTCCGCCCAACCCACCAGCTATTCTGTGACCTACCTACCTTCCTCCCTCACGGTCGTTGCGTGACCGGTTCTTCTTGCCTCTTGGCCGTTATGAGAGGTGCTCCCCTTGCCTTACGGCTGTTGAATGATCCTTGTATGAACTTCTGTTCTGTATGTACTTTCAATTTCATGGTTGCCCATCCGATGGGGATTGCCCTCTCCTCTGTCTTGAGGGAGTCTTTCATGTGGGTATTCTGTTTGGTGATGGAGAAATACTCAGTCATAATTCCTGTTGTCTCGGTCTAAATATTGGTACGTGCTTTGGGCAAGCGCATTCTTTCATGTTTTTCCCCTGGGGAAGTACATGCCTGTGGATATTCTTCTAGCAGGCAATGTTGCCTTGAGCTCTGGCCTATTCTGTTCTGGGAGGGTCTACCCCGTGCTTTTTCTATGCTTGGTACTCGGGCGTTGTCATTGTGCCTTGAACATTGCCATATTTGTTGGGCTGCGGCAGGCATCACCTGAATAGGTGTACTGCTAAGCCAGTGTCTAGTGTTTCATAGGCTTTCGGCCACGTCGTGTCCATCCTTTCGGTTTCCCAAATAAATAAATACTTACTAAATAAGTAAATAGGAGAACGGGGAGAAAGATGGAGAATGAAACATTCCCCATGTTAGAAACATTTTTCGTTTGATGCCTGCTTTGTTGTTCTAGGGCCTTACCATACTCTAGTTAAGGGGGTTTGTGTATGGTGGTCCTCCTATTGCTCTTATCAAGGCAGGAGCCTTATGGTTTCTACTGTCCCTGTTGTTATTGTACTTAGGGTTCACATTCGGCACCCTGACGGTCGTCAGGTGATTTGTGTGGAATTTCGTGTTTTCCCCTTTTTTCCCCCCAGGCTCGGTTTTACCTTGCCTGAATTTCCTGATTCTTTTCTTGAAACCAGGCGTTGTGCTCTGAGGCAGTGTCGGTTTAATGATGTATCTTTTTTTCCCACCTGGCGATGGAGAGTTATTTCATTTTCTTGTGCTTGGACATTCCATTGCACTTTTTCTTCATACCGTGGCTCTTCTTTCCATTTAACCCGTTTTGGTTCCTTTCATGGCCATTTTCTTTCACCTAAAGATGAATGCCATCCTCCGGTTAGTTGGGCTGGTGGCTCAGTCCTTTATTATACGCATTGCAGACTTCTCTGCCCCTTCCAGTGGTCTTCCACCCATTTTGCGGTGGGGCCAATTAGCCTTTAGTTTAATTGGATCCATGTCTTTCTTCCTTGGAGTTGGGTTACCATTGGCATTGTACATCAGTACTTCTATGCCTGAGTAAACATGCTCCTTGCTCTTGGTGCATATTCCTTGTTTGTGTTGTTGTTGTGGTCTTTACCACCTTTAGAAGAGGTTCCCTCTTCCTTATCCTTTCTGAGTTGTGACCAAGTTTCTCGGTCAACCAGTCCTCCTGGACCTCTTATGGGATTGGTTCGTAGGCCCTCCTCCGAGAATTTATGGCTATGCTATCTAATTCACAAGTTAAGGAATCTGCGGCTAGATGTCTCTATCAGATGAACAAGTTACTTACCATCTGTAATGATGTATCTGGTAGAGACACAGTCTAGCTGCAGATTCCTTAACTCCCCGCTCATCCTCCCCGCTTTGCGATTGACCTTAAGGTATGGTCTTTTTCTTCAGTCTCTTACTCCCTGATTGACTGACTTTTGGCATGGGAGTGGTCCTCCCTTTTTCCTTACTCTGCTTTTCCCTTTTTTGTTTGTTGTTGTAAAGTTCTTTCCCCTTTTTAGCACACTGCCTCTACAGCCAGTTTCTATGTGTCTCCGCGCGGAAAGTTTCACAGAAGAAGCTGATGTCGGCGCGCCGGAGGGTACTTTTATGACTCCGTTGACGTCATATCCGGAGACGATGTTGCACGGAGCCATGGGGCGCCGCCCCCCGGTGCATAGATGTACTGCTGAGATAAGTTTCTGGATCCAGTCTGATGCCTGGGGAGAATTTACAAGTTAAGGAATCTGCGGCTAGACTGTGTCTCTACCAGATACATAGTTACCGAAGGTAAGTAACTTGTTCTTCCTATCTCGGGGAGGTGTGACCACCTCCCAGACAGGACTTAGTGTATTGGGCTGGAGTGGGGGCACTTGCCAGCATCACCAGACTGCTTTGAAGGGCACATATGGTGCTCTCCTTGCATACTCCAGTTTGAACTAGTTCAGGGAGCCCTTTGCTCCCGCTCTGGTGTGAAACTGGACAAAGAACATGGGAGTATCCTCCCCTCTGTCCAGCCCCTCCTCTGGGAGGGATCCCTGATTCATTCGAACCCTTTCCCTAGGGTACTTAAGAGCTTACCCTTGGGTGGTTCCTTAGACTTGACTTGGGACAAGACTCAAGCCTAAAACCATGTCACTCTTCTACCGGCTGGACACTTGGACTTTGCTGGAATTCGCCTGGAACTGAGAACGCACCAAGGAAGACTCCTGCTGCTGGTCTCGCTGTTTTGCACGTCTTCTTCGTCGTCAGTGTCTGTGCTTCTTCCAGGTTCTTCGATAGAGGCACGCCTGAAGTAATCTCCCTTGGAGTTAAGGAGTCACTCCCCTGCATCTGCAGGTACCGCAAAGAAGCTGACTGGTCTACTCCTCCTGTCGTCCAATGGATTTCCCGAGGCTCAGCAACACAGGTCGTAGTTCCTCAACTTACTCGACACCTGACCTGTACTCTCTGCAATTTTGAGGCCAGTGTCCTGCGCTGGAACAGCGGGGACCGAACCCCTGTGCACCGCGTTGACTTACTGTTAACAAGGCTGGTTGGCTCTGCACTCCAGAGATCTTTGGGCTACAAGAAGCTCCAGCCTCCAGCATCTCTTCCCTCCAAGCTTAGCATCCTCACCGCATCCTCTGCACCGTGTGCCTTTGTTTTTGGTGAGCTGCTCAAGGTCCTCTTGCAATGCCTGTGCCTTCGGGCCAGTGGGTCCTCCTGAGGGTCTTCTACTGCTTCAGTGGGCTCCCCTACTTGCCTGGGGCCTGCTCTGACTCCCCTGCTGTTGGTGAGTTCCTTGGACCTTGCTGGTCCCAACGTTGCTCCTTCTTCATTCTCCACACCAGTTGCGGCTACCAAGGCTTGATGGTGCTCTCGCCAGACACAGACCACCTAGTCACCGTCATCCGACATGGGACAGCTCATGCACGCCTACTGGTCTTCTTCAGCATTGCGTGGTCCTCACAACTGCAGCGACACTATCACCATTGCCTCTCCTGAACCTCCTCACATCAGCGGGCATTGTGTCTTCGTGCCTCCTGGTCACTCCTGAGTGGCATAAACTCTGTTCCTTCTTCTTGCAGGTTCTTATCGGACTTCTTCACCTTCTTCTACAGAGGTATTTTCTTCCAAGTCTTCCATTGTCGTCTACGGAGGTTTCCGACATCGCTTCACTCCATGCACCTGGCTTCCCTGGTGTAGGTAGCCTAGTTCCCAGAGCATCCACGGGTGGGGTGACTCTCCAACCTTGCGTCCTCCAAAGGAATTCTTCAGGGTCTTCTGGGAAGGGTCCTTCTTCTGCTAAACTGCAACCGTGACATCTCTTTTGACTTCAATTGGTCAGACGGCTGTGTTCCCACTCTGCAGACAGCCTCTGTGGGGTTCCTGGGTATTTATATTGGGTAGTTCCCTATGTCCCTAGCTCCTTAGGGTCTTCTGGTCCAATTCCTGTCCTCTTTTGCAGTTTGCATTCCATCTTTTTAGTATATTGTTTGTTCTCCCCCTGGAGACCACTCTATTTTGTACTACTTACCTTATTGCATGTGAAGTATTCTTATGTATTGTGTTGATATCTCCCTGTAGGAGATATCCAATATGTTAGTGAGTGTTGTGTAATAAATAGAAGTATTTTTATATAAACACTGTGTGGTTCTTTTTCATTTAACCTACACTATACAATTAATCTGGTAAAACAAGCTGCTCAACACTCCTTCAAGATAAGCCTGAAGGCTGCTCTCCACAGCTACCACTTTGAGAGCTTTCTATGGTTATCAAAGACCACTAAAATCACCATAAGGGTTGCCTGGATTAGTGCAAGGTGCACCACTTAAATAAGTGTGCACCATATACTAAGCCAGCCTCCTACACCCCTCTTCCATGAGGGGGAAGCAGCCACTGCTACTTGGTTAAGGAATGTCCTCATACTAGATATTTGTAAATCAGCCACATGAAAATCAAACCATACATTCACTAAACATTGTTTCGATGAAGATACTAGAGCGGACACTATAGTTGGGCAAGCAGTTTTAAAGAAGCCTATTTGCTTGGCTCTGTGTATTTTATTAATAAGGTTGTACTAGTTGAATCTGGTAGACATTATTGACATTCACGAGAGATTAGCTTGATAATCTATTCTAAGTTTATGCTCAGCGAGGATCGTATGATGCAGAAAAAAAATTACTTACTGAAACCTGATCCTGCATCCCAACAAACCTCCCTGAATGTCAATACTGTTTTAAAGATCTGTTCTACCTTATGTTAAACCTTTCCCTCTGATAGAGCCATCTAGCCGCAGATTCCTTACCTTAGAATTCTCCCCAAGCACCAGACTGGACCTGGAATTAGCACATTCCTGCCCCGCATGACTGCCCTGGACACCACTCTATTTGTATGTGGTGCCTGGGTAAGCACCATGACTCTAAGGAGTGTGACTCCTGTCGCCAACTTCGCCCAAAGGCACTGAGGGTACGTCGAATGAAGCTCCTAGCAGCGCAGATGTCACACACTTCCAAGGCTTCCCATTGACCGCGGTCTCCTTTATGCTCCACGGACCGACCATGGGCCCGTTCCAGGAGCCATTCCTGTGGATGTCCCTCTACGTCCCGAGATATGTCACAACGCAGCTGGTCGAAGTTGTGGCACCCCTGACTTCACCGCATAAAGTGTAAGGATTCCTGCCACAGCTCACCTCTCGACTATCACAATATACTGCCATGACTTACATCATTCCTCCCAACACTTATGAATGAACAAACGTCTTGTACCCTGACTTTTGACCATATTACATGCTGTTGGTAATAGCTAGCTGCAGCTAGTATTCCCCGGTTTGTTTGAAAAGGCTTAATAGCTTTTACAATTTTTTTTACTATGCATATGCAAGGTCAGGTTTCAGGCGCTACGGAAACATCCAGAAAATCCACCAGAATAAGCATCAAGCAACCGGCATAGATGACCTCAACGTGAACCTTCCGGAAGACAGTCCTCATCAAATTAATCCCCTGCACCCGTTCCTTGCTATAAGCAATTAGAACGCTCCTTTGTGAATATTCTAAAGCACCTTCTAGAAGGCAGCCTCATCAAGTTAATTATCTGCACCTGTTCTCTGTTACAAACAATTAGAATGTGACCTTTATGAACATTCTAAAACAGTATTATTTAAAGAGCGTCCACACTCCTCTTTGCTTCGCCTGCCACCTACCTGTTTCATGGCTTCCAGGATTCTGTCTTGCCAGCTCCCTTGTTCCTTCCACTTCGACCTTACCGCAAAGGACGTCCCACATCAGTCTAGCACCTGGATGGAAAAACAAGAAAAACAAGCATTTACAATGCAATAGGTCTTGCATTAATAAACTTTGAGATATTGGCATTACAAATGCTAATGTTTGTTTATTTTATTTTGGTAAAAAAATCTCAACAGTAGCATAAATACTAAAACATATTCCACAAAGCAAGGAAAGGGTGCAGTACCACAGGCTGTTACTAGGTGTCCCTGTGGAGTTGTAAAGGGACCTCTATTAGCCACATAAGATACTGCACCCTTAATGCAATTGTAAAGAGAAAAATTGCAGCTAAGCATACGTTTCTATTTGGTTTTTTATTGGAAGTGAGATTTTTGCTAGCTTGCGTTTTAAAAAAGCGCCATTTAAATAAACAATGATGCATTTGTTAAACGCAAGCTAACAAAAATCTCACTTACAATAAAAATAAATGGAAACCTATGCTGAGCTGCAATATTTCTCTTTATAATTGCATTAAGGGTGCAGTACCTTATGTGGCTAATAAAGGGCCCTTTACAACTCCACAGGGACACCTAGTAACAGCCTGTGGTACTGCACCTTTTCCGTGCTTAGTGGAATTTTTTTTATTACTTACGCTACTGCCTCCTCTCTGCCATTCTTAAAAGAAGCATGGGTTCTCATTAGATAAAGGGCTATCGTTGAAGTAATTGGTGTTTATTAGGGACAATGATATGCAAGCATAATGCACGCACAAAAACACACATAAATTGGAGCCAGGCAAGGGACAGCACAGCTGGACACTCAGCTGACCTCAATGTGTTTCTCAACTTGTTTTTTGGGCACGCAGTTATTTAATAATTTATTCAGAGGGAATGCTAAATGTACAGCTTCTTCGACAGTCCTTTAAGCAGCACAGTTTTTGCATAAAACACGATTTTCTGTCTCTGCTCTTTGTGAGGGTAAAGCTGTTCGGCATTTTTCTTCCTGCCCGCCTGTGTCAGCAGCAAGGAGCCATCTGCGAAGGCATTTTTTTTTTTTTTTTTTTTGCTAGGAAGGAGCCCGGAATTATGATTGGTTTCCCGAATCATTGACTTATCCCCCGCTGAAGATAAAAGAGAAACCATGGACAAAGGAAAGGCGCCAGCAGAGAAACCATCTACAAAGGAAAGGCGCCGACAGAGAAACCATCCACAAAGGAAAGGCGCCGGCAGAGAAACCATCCACAAAGGAAAGGCGCCGGCTCTTATTGCCAGCTACCTACTGTAAATACATCTCCAGTCAAACGTACCTTCAAAGCATGAATGACGCTGCACTTTCTGTTCAAACCCTGCCAAAATATTGCGCATTCCACAGATGAAAAGTAAGCGATATAAAGCGAAAACACTACTATTTACCAAAATCTCCTTTGTGACTGTTTTTTCAGATCCGTTTTTACAGCATATTTTTACTGATCGCAGCGTGTACAGCATGCATTTTTTCCGGCAACCATTGAAGTACAATGTTCAAGCAAAAAATGTAGACAGCAGTGTGAGATGTGGGCAAAATATTTAAATTGTCAGATAGCCTGCGGCGTAACAGACCTCCCTGCAGCCACCGCCATGCGGGAGGGGACATTCTTCTGTACATAAAGGGGAGCTTCAATAAAAATAAAAAAGTTCTCTGAAACAGGAGATAACAAGGCAAGCAAAAGTACACTGTACTTTACCGGTGCTCCTGAGCCTTGGAAGGAAGTGAGCTCTCGGCTGCGGGAACAAGACAGGAGGCAGGAAAGAAGAACAACGCTGGAATTGACCAATCCTAAGCAGGAGGCGGGAATAAAGTGGTTTTATCCATTACAGCAGGTCTTGCAGACAGCACTGCGCACTGATGCTTGACTTAAAAAGGAGAGACGCATTAACAGACTTGATTTCGCTACGCGCTGAGCTCAGTCGCAACATCATACTTGCAGACAAGGCAACCAGTGTTTTTGTTCACCTTGTACTTTCTGTTAGCAGGGCTCTGCCAGGAAGGACTTGGGTGAAGCTAACCCCGTCCAAATTAGCTTGTGGGTTTGATGCTGGAATCATCCTCACTATAGTTTCGAAACTTTGATGAAGGAACCTCTATGGACTATCTAAATACAACTGACTACAAAACTAAAGGTTGGTTGAGATATAAAAAGCTTTCATGAGGTGATACCTTAAAAGAAATAGCTAATACTAGACTAAAGGCTTATTATTTGTTTGTTTTTAGATAACATATCTGCCGGTACGATTCATCAGACTGGTGTGAATGCCTTCTGCAGTGTTGCGGTTAGGTAGACGAGCCACAGCATCTTTTGACTCCACACGCTCTCTCCATCCCAACCCCCCTACCCCCTGAGATTTGCCATTGGAGCAGTGTCTCCTTCTGTACATAGAGGGCAAGTCTTGAGGGGATTCAGGAACCAGCGTCGCCACCCTATTGGAATCACCTGGGATCCAGGGTGGCTTATGACATACAACCTCCTCCCGATCTCTGGTTGAAGAGTCGGTGCACGAGTCTACCCCGCGCCTGGAGCCGGAGCGACTCTGACCCAGATGCGAGAATATTACAATTCTCTTCATAATATCTTTGGATCTTAACCTTCCCCTGGAGCGCCCTTGGGCCCCAAGGATGTGCGAGGAGCCATGACTGTATCCACGTTGGCAGGTTCGCCCCCCGTTCGGCCTTCGGATTTCACATCCGTTTCGACGCCTGGCGCACAGCCCTTCGAGGTTACCACCTTCAGTGCCTGAGTCCAATCAACTGACGGCGGTGCCATCGGCGCCGCTCAACGCCACACTACTTCCCCTTTCCAATGCCAAGATGTCCCCATTTTGGAGTCGGATGCAGTGCCAGTGGAGCCACCTGCCTCAGGCACCTTTCCTTAGCTCTCTGTGGAGCCCCCTCCTGTTTTTCATTCTGAGGAACATGATTTTGGAGGTGAGGGAGAGGAATTGGGGTTTCCACACCCCATCTCTGACACTGCCCAACCTCCTCTGGAGCACTTGTGGCTCACTGAGTTGGGGGAAGCTTGGAGTCTTCCCCAGCCTCGGGCATTCCCCTCCTGGCCTCGTTACAGAGACAAGCTCCTCTCTGGCTGACCTGCTCAGGCGAGTTTCTGTGGGTTTGCATTTGCCACTTCCTTCTGTGGAAGCGACAACTGATCCCTTACTTGGCGTCCTCCATTAGGGCCATACAGGGATAAAGTGCTTCCGAATTGTGAAGCTCTATTTGACATTTTGTGGGGGGCTTGGGCTAAAACCGATACAGGGTCCCATGTGGATTGCTCTGTTTCTCACAGACACCGTCCAGCCATCAGTTATCCACCCTGTCTTCACCGGCATCCTACGCATCACAGTTTTGTGATACAGGCCACTTTGGCCACCCAAAATCTCTTCCAACTGTCCCTCCAGATAGAGAGTCCAGAAAACTAGACACTTGTAGCAGGCATATTTTCTCCACCAGTTCTGCGATCCTTCTTTCATACATTGTGGGATTCATTGGAACGCCTGCTGCCCTCCCTTCCGGATGAAACCGAAACGATCTTGCCCCGAGATGGCTAACTCTAAACTGGCTGGTACAAACCCTGTTGTGTTTGGTATCAAACATGTTGGAATCATACCCCAACACCCTAAACACTGTTGGAGGTATGATTCCATGCACTGTAAAGCTCCTCCGGGAGGCCCTCCAGTGCTCCCGGTACCAGTCTTCTAGACCCGGACAGCAAACTATGGCTGCTGCCGACCAGAGACACGATTCTGCCCTCCAGCTGCTGAGCCAAGCTCGAGAAGGGGAATGCAGGACAATAGGTTTTCCTGTCAAAGGGAGTTGTGACCACCTCCCAGACAGGACTTAGTGTATTGGGACAGGGTGGGGCGCTTGCCAGCACCACTAGACTGCTTTGAAGGGCACATTTGGTGCCTTCCTTGCATACTCCAGTTGGAACCAGTTCACTTCCCTGCATCTGCAGGCACCGCAACGAAGCTGACCGTTCTGCTGTTCCTGAGCTCCTACAGACTCCGAAAGGTTCAGCAACACTGGTGGTGGTTCTGCAACTCCCTCAAGGTCTGCACTGTCTTCACAGCAAGTATGAAGCCAGTATCCCACATCGGAATCGTTGGAGCAGTACCCCTGTGCACCCCGTCGACTTGCCATTGCCAAAGCTTGTTGACTGTCTTCACCAGAGATCTTCAGGCTCCAAGAAGCTCCAGCCTCAAGCATCTCCTGCAGCCAAGATCTTCGGCCCAATACACTAAACCCTCTCTGGGAGGTGGCAACACCTACCTATGACAGGATATCTATTGGTCTGGCTTCCCCTGCTCGAGCTTGGCTCAGCAGCAGGAGGGCAAAAAATGTCTCTGGTCGGCAACAGCTCTAGCATGCAGTCCGGTTCTGGAAGACTGGTACCGGGAGCACTGAGGACCTCCTGGAGAAGCTTTACAGTGCATGGAATCATACTCCCACACCGTTTATGGTGTGGGCGTATGATTCCAACAGCCAGTTTAGAGATGGTCATCGCGTAATGATGCATGGCCGCTCTATATCTCGTAATGGCTGATGCACTTACAACCCGGGAGAATGGACTCCGGAAGTTGTAGGGGTGCCCTGCTCCTGCTGGGACACCCTCACACTTAGAACCGAGCACCCTGCCTTGAGGATTGAAAGGCATGCCTAAGGGGTGACTTATAGGTTTTACGTTTTATGACCTTAGATATATGGATATAGGGAAACCTATATCTGTCATAAGTGGTGCTAGCACCATCGTACACAGGCTGCAATGGCAGGCCTGGAGTCATAATTTGAGTGATCTCTCATGGGTGGCATAATACATGCTTCAGCCCATGGGAGATCCCTGGTGTACCTATGCCCTGGGTACCTTAGTACCATATACTAGGGACTTATGAGGATACACCAGTAGTCAATCTGTGGTGTACCTAAGTACTTACCATAGCCAATTTAGGGGAGAAAGCACGGAGGCTGGGGTCCTGGTTAGCAGGATCCCAGCCAGACTAGTCAGAAACAGCATAACGCCAGGCAAAAAGTGGGGGTAACCATAAAAGCAGATCCTACTTTCCGACACCAAGTAATTCTTGTGGCTCCGGACTGGGCAAGGAGAGTCTGGTATCCAGAGCTTCTGAAGATAAGCATTGATCCTCCGATCAGGCTGCCCCTTCGGGAGGATCTTCTGTCACAGCAGCAGAAGAGGGTCCTCACCCAGAACCTGTCAACTCTCTGCCTCCATGCGTAGAGATTGAACGGCGACAATTGATATCTTTTGACCTTCCTCCTGAAGTTTGTGAGGTTATCTTAGTCGCCAGGCGCCCCTCCACTAAGACCGGCGCCTGCCATCGGCAAAAGTTTGTAAAATATTGTACAGAAAGGTCTATTGACACTCTTTCTGCTTCTCTATCTACTATCCTTTTTATTCTTACCCTTGCCCAGCAGGGCTCTGCGTTGGGTATGTCCAAGGGTTATCTGCTCTGTCCGCTGTCTTGCGGCTGCCAGACCAACCCTCTCTGTTTAAATCTCCTGTTGTAAATCGATTTCTAAAAGGGCTTGTACATATGTTCCCACCTATGCCCTCTGTTATGCTGCAGTGGGACCTTAATTTGGTCCTTACATTTCTCATGTGTGCTTCTTTCGAACCATTACATAATTGTCCCCTCTGGTTGCTCACCATCAAGACAGCCTTTCTAGTGGCAATAACATCTGCTTAGAGGGTGAGTGAGTTGCAGGGATTGTCATCCAATCCTCCTTATTTTACGTCTTTTGTGGACAAGGTGGTACTTCATACCCGTGATTAATTTTTACCAAAGTTGGTGACCCCATTCCATCTGGATCAATCAATAACACTACCCACCTTTTCTGGTCCCCCGCATCCCTCCAAGGAAGAGGAGCGTCTCCATCATCTGGACCCAAAAAGAGCGTTGCCGTGCTACCTTAACCGCACAAAAGATTTCCGGGTGGACAACCAACTCTTTGTGGGGTACGTGGGAGCTAAGAAAGGTCGTTCTCTGCATTAAGATCTGCTATGCCCTGGCTACGAAGCAGCCCCCTGAGGGATTACGAGCCCATTCCACCAGGGGTAAGGTTGCGACCACTGCATTGGGTCGGGGTGTACCAGTCCTGGACATCTGCCAGGCAGCAACGTGGGCATCTCTGCACACGTTTGCCAAGCACTACTGCCTGGACAGTCAGGTCCGCAGGGACTAGCATTTTGCCCGTTAAGTCCTGTAGCACTTTTTAGTAGAGAAATTAGTCCGCAGCCCACTGCCAGGATGGTATGGCTTGGGTATCTATTCAAAGTAAGGAATCTGCAGCTAGAAGTCTCTATCAGATGAACAAGTTACTTACCTTCGGTAACGCATTATCTGGTAGAGACAATATCTAGCTGCAGATCCCTTACAGACCCACCCATGCCTCCACACTCTGCGGACTAATTGGTTAGGACTAGGGTTACTCCCTTTTTCAGGGCCCTAGTTTTGGCACACAATCAAGTCAGTCACTTCATGGCTCTGCTCTTCTGGCATGGAAAAGTACTGACGTCTGCGTGCTTGGGTGAACCCTATATAGGTGACCGCAACGTCATAACCAACAACGTCCCGCGGAGCCGCATGGAGCCACCTGACGGCGCGGACAAGGGGTACTGCTCACGCAAACGTTTCCGGATCCAGCCTGACGCCTGAGAAATTCAAAAGTAAGATCTCTGCAGCTAGATATTTTCTCTACCAGATAATGCGTTACCATTTTAACCATTCCACTTTTGGGTGACACCCGTTGAGGTGTTCCTGCCTTTGGTAGGTATTATTTTTTCTTTCCAACCATCAAAGACGGATTGTAGTTCCTGCTCTCTGAACAATTCTTTTGTTTTGTGGCCTGGGTGTTTCAATCCCTGATGGTATAGGGGTTTTTCTTCTTTCTAGGCTTCATGCAAGTAACCATTATTAAGGTAATTTGCTTTCTTTGTGCGGATGCACTATTGCCTTGTTCCCTGTTCCTCATGGAAGGTCTTCTGTATGCGTTGTAGGCGTTCTTGGGTAGACTTATGGTGTTTCAGTTCCCTTTATAGGGGATTATCTATTGTAACACTGGAAAGATTGTGCATGTGACTTTTCGCCTTGCACTTACGCCCTATTGGGTTGTATCTCTTGTCCAGGCTTCCATTGTTCCATGAAGTTTCCTTCAGCTCTATTATGTCGTTGTAGGAAAGAAGGATCCTTTTAAAATGGTTACCCCCCACTTTTTGACTGGTGTCAGTGTGTTTTTGACCTAGTCTGCTGGGATCCTGCTAATCAGGACCCCAGCAACTGTGCTCTCTCCCCTAAATTAGTTCTGGTAAGTACTTTGGTACCTCCACAATTGGCTACTGGTGTACCCTTACATGTCGCTAGTATATGGTACTGCGGTACCAGGGATTAGGTACACCAGGGGTCTCCCATGGGCTGCAGCATGTATTGTGCCACCCATGGGAGTCCACTTAAACTGTGACTACAAGCCTGCCATTGCAGCTTGTGTGAGATGATGCTTGCACCTCTCACAACAGATATGTTTCCTTATATCTGTGGTCACTTCACTTAAAACCTATAAGTCACCCCTGCTCTTCAGTCCTAAGGGCAGGGTGTTTGGTTATAAGTGTGAGGGTGTCCCTGCATGAGAAGGACACCCCTACAAACCCCGGAGTCGAATCTCCAGGCTTTCCAAATGTGGTCCGCCATTTTAATACATATAGTGGACATCAGGCATTACAAGATGTCTAATTAGATAGTGGCTGCACCAAACTATCTATTGTTATCAAAGACTAATAGAATCACCATAAGGTTGTCTGGATTAGTGCAAGGTGCAACACTTAAATATGTGTGCACCATATACTAAGCCAGCCTCCTACAGGCTTTATTTAGTATGTCCTGACACACACTTCTTTTCCTGACAGTTTTGAGACACGTAGTATAGTCCCTTCCCTGCAGTATTTTGTGTCCTATCAGTGCGTCTTGCACTGATTTAGCGGGCTTCTGTTGGTATTCCGGATGGGATGGCCTTGTCACTCCTTTCTTGGGCATCTGTGGTGCTTGTTTAAAAAAACAAAACAAAATGTACATTATTCTCAAATGCAATACAACGCTAAATATTTATATAGTAAGTATATATATATCCCTTCATACATGAACGTGGAACATTTTTTCCTTTCTCTTTTTTCTACTGGTGTGTTTTCAGATTGTGGCAGTTGCTTCGACTCTCCCTGCGAGTCCATCATTTCAAGTGCCTGCTCTCTTGTACTGCCACCCTTGGTCTCTTTTGGCCGCTTCATCTTTGCAGACCGATGTCCGTCTTTTCGCTTTGGGGACCTACCTTGTCCCTTGTTACCACACCGCTCTTCGAGGTCAGCTATCGCCGATGGCCTTTACCTGCCTATCTCCTTATTCTTCAGCCCTCACCATATGCTCCCTGTTCTGTGGGTTGGCTGTTTAACCCTTTTAGCGCGAGTCTTTGACCCTTGGCTTTTTTCTCTTAGAATGGTTTGCCACAGGGACTTGGTTCCTCTTTTCGACCGCTCTTTTTTCATGGTTTTCTCTTGTTCCTACACAGAAATTACTTATGCGTCTAGCCCATTCAGGGTTAGTTGTACCAGTTCTTCTTTGATTTAACACTTTCTCTTCTTAAGAGTTCCTTACTCCCGTTGTGTCTTTACTTCCATTTGGAAGCTGTGAGTAGTTTTTTCTTCATATACGGTGGTATATTGAAGGTTTTTTGCGATCTCCGTTTGTGGTATTTTGCAGGATTTTTTGCTGAAAGATTTATACTTGCACTTTTTTCTGTTCCCTGTCTCATATAGAGATGCTGTTTTCTGGACTCCATACTTGTATGTTTTGTACCCTTACGGGTTCAGCTTTTCATGCATGCTATTATTTGCACTTCTGCTTCTTAGGCACCTTGTCCTTGTTTGATGATGTACCCTCTCTATCTTCTCCAATACCCCAAGCAGGTCCTCCTCTGTCTGACTCACTTACTATTGGATGTTTCGAAGACATTCCTATTCTAATATTCCTGGTGTTAGCATTTCATGAACACAGATGCAGGTCTTGAATTCTCTCTAGCGAGGTTTTTTTAACCTGCAGTCTTCCTTCACAAGATAACCCTCTGGGTCTGTTGCAGCTCCCGTAGCAAAACCAAAGGGGATGATGGACGGAGTGTTGAACATTGCAAGCACTCACCCCCAGTCAACTGATCTGGGTTTAATCCATCATCATTCTTTAGCTCACTCCGCCACCCCAGTTCAGACATGGCCATATGCAAATCAGTCTGACCCTGTGCCTCATGGGAACTGTCCAGCCCGAACTGCCAAGCCATGTCTTCCCTGGACCGGAAACAAGCATCCTGGGACCGGTTTCTGGCTTACAGCCGTCATCAGCCAGGCAATCTTGAATCCAGTGGCAAAGTGAGCAAGGGACCCACGTCTGGGCATACCCTGCCAACTTAGGGCGAACATAGCAAAACCAAAGGGGATGATGGACGGAGTGTTGAACATTGCAAGCACTCACCCCCAGTCAACTGATCTGGGTTTAATCCATCATCATTCTTTAGCTCACTCCGCCACCCCAGTTCAGACATGGCCATATGCAAATCAGTCTGACCCTGTGCCTCATGGGAACAGTCCAGCCCGAACTGCCAAGCCATGTCTTCCTGGACCGGAAACAAGCATCCTGGGACCGGTTTCTGGCTTACAGCCGTCATCAGCCAGGCTATCTTGAATCCAGTGGCAAAGTGAGCAAGGGACCCACGTCTAGGCATACCCTGCCAACTTAGGGCGAACATAGCAAAACCAAAGGGGATGATGGACGGAGTGTTGAACATTGCAAGCACTCACCCCCAGTCAACTGATCTGGGTTAAATCCATCATCATTCTTTAGCTCACTCCGCCCCTCCAGTTCAGACATGGCCATATGCAAATCAGTCTGACCCTGTGCCTCATGGGAACAGTCCAGCCCGAACTGCCAAGCCATGTCTTCCCTGGACCGGAAACAAGCATCCTGGGACCGGTTTCTGGCTTACAGCCGTCATCAGCCAGGCTATCTTGAATCCAGTGGCAAAGTGAGCAAGGGACCCACGTCTGGGCATACCCTGCCAACTTAGGGCGAACATAGCAAAACCAAAGGGGATGATGGACGGAGTGTTGAACATTGCAAGCACTCACCCCCAGTCAACTGATCTGGGTTTAATCCATCATCATTCTTTAGCTCACTCCGCCACCCCAGTTCAGACATGGCCATATGCAAATCAGTCTGACCCTGTGCCTCATGGGAACAGTCCAGCCCGAACTGCCAAGCCATGTCTTCCCTGGACCGGAAACAAGCATCCTTGGACCGGTTTCTGGCTTACAGCCGTCATCAGCCAGGCTATGTTGAATCCAGTGGCAAAGTGAGCAAGGGACCCACGTCTGGGCATACCCTGCCAACTTAGGGCGAACATAGCAAAACCAAAGGGGATGATGGACGGAGTGTCAAGACTGATTTGCATATGGCTGGGTTCAAACTGGAATGGCATGGTGAGCAAAAAAACGATGGATTTAGGCCCAGATCTCTGTACTGGGGTGAATGTATGACATTGTTCTGCATTCTGTCCATCAACTGTTGTTTTTGCATCTGTTGCAGCTCCACCAGTCAGTTGGCCTTGTTTACCTGTGTCGGCGGACGTTCTTTTCCTTCTGTGTACGATCTCACACTTTCCCTTTTCTTTTCCAGTTGCGTGGCTCTTTCCGGTCTAGTACTCTGGTTGTCTCTGGCATTATCATCTCATAATTGGGTCCTTGCCCATAAGTATATATTATCTATATTATATTTCTATCTGTGTATCTATCTATCTAGATATATAGATATCCTTCTTTCCTTCCTCCTTATACAATTACCAGTGGTTTTTTTTCTTCCCCATATAAGTGTCTTATGGGTGCTTCCAGAGGTGCTACCTCTGTCTCTGGTGGTTTCGGCATCTAGACAGCTGTTGTGCTTGTTGTCCTTGCAGTCTCCTTGTTCGAGTATTGCTCCATACTCTTCCTTGTGCATGGGTTATGGTTTCCGTTCTTTCTGTTTCTACGAAACAGTTTGGCTACAATAATGTTTTCCAACAGCGAGGAGCTATGGCTCAGTAGAGTTGCCTTTTGTTCTGGGTTCCCTTTCTTGCGGCCGACCCTGTTTCGGGTTCTGTCGTACCTATGCACTCATTTTTAGGTTGATGTGGAATGTTGTCTCCGGACACATTTCTCTTCCTCTGCCAGGAATACAGCTTTTTCTATCTTCTGCGTTTGTTACCTGTGGTTCCTACCACAGTTTTTGGGCTGCAGAGCAATTTTTGCTAGCCTTCCTGCCTTAGAGCAGCCTGTCTCTTCTTTCTTCTTATGCTCCAGCTGGTCAGCAGCTAGTTCTACTTAGGAATTTTGATCTAATCAGTTTGCAGGCCCTTCCCCGGGATGATTTTGCTTTGGTATCTAATTCTAAGTTTAGGAATCTGCGGCTAGATGTCTCTATCAGATGAAAGTTACTTACCTTCGGTAACGCCTTATCTGGTAGAGATAGGATCTAGCCGCAGATTCCTTATCAAACCTTCCATCCTCCCATTTCTGCGAACTAATTTATTCCTACCGCCAATATCCTGCTTGATATTCGGATATTCCTCCTGCTTGATATTCGGATATTCCTCCTTGCAGATAACGTCTGTATTGACAGAGAGAGAGAGAGAGATCTCTCTTTATTGGCACAATGTTTTCATGGCCAGTTTCTGTAAGTGGCTCTGCGTTTTTGGCATGGAATGTAGTCACCATGTCCAGAGGGGCTACATATGGCCTCTGTTGATGTCACATCCAATGGTTGACGTCACTACGGAGTCGCCCGACGCCCTTTATCAACGAGCTGAGGTACTGCTGAAAGAGAAATTCCAGATCCAGTCTGGCGCCTTGGGAGGAATCTGTGGCTAAATCCTGTCTCTACTAGATAAGGCATTACCAAAGGTAAGTAACTTGTTTTTTTAGACCTGACAGCTTAGCATAGTCCTCTCTGCAACTTATTGCCTGCCTCTTCCACTTTTCTGACCTCATTGTTGCTGGCACTAGGACTCTGTGCACTTAACCACTGCTCACCAGTGCTAAAGTGCTTGTGCTGTCTCCTCTAAACATAGTAACGTTGGTTCATCCCCAATTGGCATATTTAATGTACTTAGAAGTCCCTAGGAAAGTGTTAGCCCCTGTACCCAGGGTCTGTAAATTAAATATTTCTAATGGGCTTGCAGCACTGATTGTGCCACCAATTTAAGTAGTCCATTAATCATGTTTCAGGGCTGGCACTGCAGATCCTGTGTGTGCAGTTTACACTGCCATGTCGACTTGGCCAAACAAACCTTTTTCCAGGACCAAACCTTCCCTTTTTGTACATATAAGTCACCCCTAAGGTAGGCCCTGGACAACCCAGAGGGCAGGGTGTAATGTATTTAAAAGGCAGAACATATACTTTTAGGTTTTACATGTTATAGTAGTGAAAAACTCCCAAAGCCGTTTTTATCTCTACTGCAAGGCCTATCTCTCCAATAGGATAACATTGGGATTACCTTATTTTCTAAGTGTAATTTCCAATTGGGAAGAGATAAACCCCCAAATCTGGAGTCTCTGTAATCCTAATCAAAAATCCTAACTGATGGTGAAGTTGGATTACAGACTACCATTCTGAAAATGCCACTTTTAGAAAGGTCTATTCACTGGGGGTGAATGTTTGATTTGCTCTGCATTCCTTCCATCATCTGTGTGTCTTTTCCTTTCTCGCCCTAAGTGTGCCGGTTATACCCAGACGTAGGTCCCGGGCTCACTGTGCCATTGGATTCAAGCTAGACTGGCTGATGAGGGTTGATGCCCCGAAACCGGTCTCAGGATGCTTGTTTTCGGTCCAGGGAGGACTTGGCTTGACAGTTCGGGCTGGACTGTTCCCATGAGGTACTGGGTCAAGACTGATTTGCATATGGCTGGGTCTAAACTGGAGTGGCATGGTGAGCAAAAGAACGATGGATTTAACCCAGATCTATTGACTGGGGGGGGAATGTTTGATTTGCTCTGCATTCTGTCCATCATCTGTGTGTCTTTTTGCTTTCTCGCCCTAAGTGCGCCGGGTATGCCCAGACGTGGGTCCCGGGCTCACTGTGCCACTGGATTCAAGCTAGCCTGGCTGATGAGGGGTGATGCCCCGAAACCGGTCCCAGGATGCTTGTTTCCGGTCCAGGGAGGACCTGGCTTTGCAGTTCGGGCTGGACTGTTCCCATGAGGCACAGGGTCAAGACTGATTTGTATATGGTTGGGTCTAAACTGGGGTTGCATGGTGAGCAAAAGAACGATGGATTTAACCCCGATCTGTTGACTGGGGGTGAATGTTTGATTTGCTATGCATTCCGTCCGTCACCTGTGTGTCTTTTACTGTTAGAAAGTTGGCATTTTCTTACTTTAGCCATTTGGAGCCTGCTACCTGTGTCTGAGTGGGAGACAGCTGGGCTTCGTGTATCCCACTAGACTGCCACACACAATGGGAGTTTCGGTGTGACTTGATGGGCTATCCTGGCAGGATTGGAGGGAGAAGCTGTACCCCACCTCACGCCTAAATAGTCTGTGTCCTGTCCACACACACAAAAGGTTGCATACCCCCTTGTAGTGAATCTCGAGAGAGGACAGGACCACTGTGCACTTCAAAGGCATGTCTGTGAAGTCTCCCCCACTTCAAAGGCCCAACTGGGTATAAGTACTGGACCTCTTACACCTCTGGATCTGTGGCTACTCTGGCATGAAGAAGGACTGCTGTGCTGCTGAAAGGACTGCCTCTCTGAAGAAGCTGTTGCCTTGCTGACCTGCTGCCATCTTGCTTGGAGAGGATGAACTGGACTTGAAACCCATCTTGACCCTACAACTCCAGAGGAAATCAAAGGGCTAGTCTGCTGGCCTTCTGATCTGAGCCTCAGGGACATAACAGGCTCCCCACAGCTCCTGGAACCATCTTCAATGAGCTCCTGACCACCAAGAGTCGCCTCTCAGGTCCTGCTTTGGGGACTCTTTGTGAACTCGAATGAGCCGGTTTGCTCTGGAACCATGAGCCACCACAAGTTCATCTCTCCGCACAGCAGGCATCATCTGCCAGCATGAATTGACAACGCGAGGCCCCACCCTGCCGGTTTGTGAGGCCCAGCCTGCTCTTCATGCCCTACCGACCAGCGACGGTCTTTCTGCTCCCGGCGAACCTCTCCCCCATGAGCAGGACTCTTGCCACAAAACTTGAGAAGGACTTCAGCGTGACTAATCTATGACTGAACTTTTGGATTTGGCCCGGTCCAGCTCGACCAGATATTCTCTGTTGGCGCTATATGCTTTTAAGTTCTATTTTACAGTTTATTCTTTAAATATTCATAACTCCGAAACTACTTATTGGATTTTTGTCATTTTGGTCTTGGTTGTTTTTATACAATTACGCTCTATCGTTCTAAGCTGGTGTGGAATCCTTTTGTGTGGTGTTTTCACTGTTTTACTGATTTTAGTGTTGCAGAAATACTTTACACACTGTCTCTGTGCCAAGCTACTAGAGGGTACGCACAGGTTAATTTAGGGTGTGCTTGTGCCTTACCCTGACTAGGATTGTGGTTACTGCTTGACCAGGGCTTATACCCCAGGAACCCAATTTCTAACGTTGATTATCAGCGGTGAGGATAGGACTTGTGTTTGTGCAGTGTCATACAGTGATTTGGTGTACACTACCAATTCACATCAAGACCAATTAAAATTTAATTTTCTCCCAAATTGGCATTTTAGATTTTTCCTCAAAATCATATTTATGACTGTTGGATCTACAACCACAAGCATGAAATTTTTAGCTGGCCATCATAGAGGTATACACAGTGGCCCAGCCAAAGTGTATGGACTTCCTGCCAAGAGCACCACCAGGAAGGTGGAACTGCAAAAGGCGCTAAGGGCCTGGGCATAAGCCCATTCTGTGTAGAATGAAACCACAGCTTAGAATGATGGGCTGGATGATCACCCCAATGAGGAACAACCTGCATCAGATGAGGAGGAGGTGACCCCTGAAGTGGACAGCAGGGAGCAGTGTCTCTTCCCATGGCCTGTCCCCAGAGAGGAGGAGAGATAGTTCAAGTTGTAGATGGCTAAATTAAAAATGGAGGAGAAGGCTGAAAGGGCCTTGAGAGGAGCCTAAAGAATCTGGACATCAAGGCAAAACAGGCAGAGTCCAGCAGTGATATTGGCAACATATCCGAAGTACCTGAAGGAGAGAAAAGGGTTTGCATGCCTAAGGATTTGGTGCCCAGTAATGTGGTGGGAGATAACCTAGACAATGATTTTCTACCTATGAGGTTGCACTGAGGTTTCACATAGTACCTGAAGAGCACTGGGGGGGAAAGGGGGGAGCGTTTGTAGGGGATGTCTGTGAAAACACATGCCCATTGTGGGGAGGGGCACACTTCTGACAGAGGTTGGGGACCATGCCATCCCTCTGAAGGCCATTTTACTTGCTAAATTTGGGCTGACTGCTGAGAAGTATCGCCAAAGATTCAGGGACAGCCAGAAGCTCCCCAACCAAACCTGGGTAGATTTTGTGGACTACTCCAGCAAGGCACTGAATGGTTGGGTGCGGGCAGCAAGATTAATGATTATGTTGGGTTGTACAATTTAATAATGAGAAAGCACATGCTCAGTATATGTTTTACAGAGTTGTGCCAGCTCCTAGTTGACAGTAAGCTGACTGACCCCAGGAAAACTTGCTGAGGAAGTGGACCTCTGGGCTACTACCAGGGTGTCCAAGAAGGTATCTTGAGGGAGGGGGGAGATGAGACTCCCACAAAGGTGGTCAGGGTTCCAACCAGAAGAAAGGGGGGAGGGGACTTGAAAATAAGGAGTTCTCTAAAGGTCCCCAAAATAATTCTCAAGGGAGTAGTGGTAACCAGGCCCAGTCTGATACTAAGAAGGGGTTCTTTGATCACAAGACAGGGAGATTTGTATCCCAATATACTGAGTACTACAAGTATTTTTTTTTCTTGTGTGAAGAGATTTTATTGATTTTCAAATATTGACAGATGATGGTCAGCAAGATTAGTAACATGACTAGAAGCATCATATTGATGCTCAGCAATGTTAGATCATCCGTATCAGTTTATAATTCCCTCCCCATAATACCCACTCACGGTGTTTGCTGCACAACTCACTGTGAAGTCCCTCGTTCTCCTGAGGTCAGTGAACTCCAGAAGCCACGCCTGTTCCTGCTCCTGTTTCCTGCTCTCCTGCTGCGCTTCGCATCAGCTCCGCACCGGATTGTTCCAGGAAACCGTGGGAGCTTGAGTCTCTGGTGGCAGCCGCGTGGCACACAGCTCCACATCAGCTCTGTACCTGGATCGCTCCCGGGAGCCTGAGTTTAGGCTAATTCGAGCCGCCCGCCTGCTGAAATCCAACGGGCGCGGCGAGTCTACCACCACCCAGCACCAGCCTGGACGTGAAGCCCGAGTTGTGAGGGAGGCATCGGCGCTCCACGGAGAAAATCCTGCAGCAACGTGGCAGGTTATTGTTGCGGCCACTGCATAACCAAGTAAGCCCAAGCAGCTCATTCAATTTTGCAACTCCACCTACCCTCGTCTCCCCCCCCCCCCCACCCCCACAGCCAGCCTATAAACTCCAGCCTTGTGCCAGGTCACTCATCTCGCCTAACACAGCCCAGTGGCTTTTTGACAAAGGGCAGTGGCAAGGAGGGGAGGTGGAGGATTGCCCACTGTATCAACCAGCCCTCCTCCCGGAGGGGCTACTCAGCACTCGGAGGTAAAGAGCGAGGAAGCAAGCAGTGGGGGGCTTAGCAGGCGTGGGGGCGCACCCAGCCCCCCAAAGTGTGAGCCCCACCATTAGCGGAAGCAGTCCAGCCTGGTCTGGGTGCGGCTTCCTGGTGGCTGCCGCCTACCTAGCCTGCTCTGCCTCGCCTAGCCAACTCAAACTGACTCCGACTAAGCATTGACCAGGCAGAACAAAACAGCAACCTTCAGTCAATACCTAGCAAAAAGACTCCGTGTTCCCAGGTCAAACCGAAAGACCTACAAACTTACTAGTTCACAAGCCTACAGCCTTAAACACAGGGCTAGTGATAGCCAGAGAAGACACCCCTCCCTGTGCATCCTTGGAGCACCTCAGCTTGGGGAAAAAAAAATAAAAAATAAAGGAAAAAAGTGGTAGCGGGGTAGCTCCTTTCCCACAAAGCAGGGGGTTCGTGAAGATCGCCAGAAGACCACTGCACGATCACTACAAAATTGGATGCCTTTCCCTGAAGCCCGGCTCACCCTAGGGAACCTCTCCCGCTACAGGGCTGCAAAGGCTTCAAAGCGGGGGACAATCAGAAGAGCAAACCCTTTCCTTCAGGGGCGGAAACTATCAGACTATTCCATCAGCAACATGCTAACACCATGGCAAAAAGAAGACGTCAAAAACCACAAACTCGGCTGAGGGAAAAAATTGCACAAACCAACTGATGCCTCCATTGGAATCGAGGAGGACCTGCAAACACCCCAATCCCAAAGCGACAAAAACAACTTTACCGAGATAATAATACTAACTTTGGCAGCTCCTGACACAGTTTCTGATGCAAATCAACTCATGAAAGAAGCAGCTCGAGCACATGACCATAGCCTCTCAACGACGGTGCCAACATCAGCACCCACAGCACCTACACCAAAGGACGACGAGGTCACAATGAAGCTTTAGTGATAATGGTGGCATTTTAGGTTCAGCGAAAAATAGCTGACTATTTCAACAGACAAACTACTCAGCGGACTCACTCATATATAACTCCTTCAACCACGAATAGGCAAGCCAATGGAAGCCCAAGGGAAACATCAACTTTCAAGATAGATATAATATCTCTCATAACTCCACCTCCAGGAACCAAATGCAGACCCAGACAGGCAATCGCAGCAGTCAGGAAACTGCTCCGTAATAGAAATTCCATCAGGAAGCCCTCCTGACATTATGCTTGCAGAAATTGATCTGTCTTCTAACAACCTGAAAAATGACCAAAGAAGCGAGATCATGATCCACTCCACAACTGATCTACCTCCCTCAAACCTCATGGACAGCTCACTGCGGACTCAAACTCCATTGAAAGCAAGCTGCAAAAAAAGTAGCATCATTACGATAGCCCAGATCCACAACCCAAGGGGGGCAAAAGAAGGCACCGGCCCTACATCAGAACAAGGCAACTCAGCAAATGACAAACAGGACCAATGGAGCTACATCTAGGACAGGGCCTGGATAGGGTTGCCCCCAGAAGTTAAAAAAAAGGAAAATCCCAACCACAGAGGAAATTGTGGAACTAAATAATACCCCCACGCAGAGTATGATCTTTTTCAAAAACCAAACCTCTGACACCAGTCCCGACAGAGAACAGGACAAACTTCTAGCTTCCATAAGCACCACATTAGCTACCACAGTAAGAGCTCTAACATGGCAGTCAGACAAATTAGAACTCCAACTTGACTTAACCCAAGCCATGGCTATCTCAATACTAAAAATAGAGGGAAAAGTTGATTCACTAGCAGAGAGGACAAAGAATGCCGGAAATATCTCGGGCCCCTGGAGCCCCACCTGCACCTGCCACCAGATTGCGGAAAAACTGTGCACTCTGCCAGAGGCATTAAACTCAATAATCACAGATATAAAACCGGCCCTACAACTACAGTTAAGAAGCAGCCCAAGGCGGGTTGCCAAAACCCACAGAGAATGGAGCTGGTCAAACCGAGCTAAAAGCTGCCCACAGATGGGAAACAACCACTTTAACACCATCAGTGCTGGGCAAGACACCAACACCGAAAGTAACACCAAGTAACCTTCCGCCCACTGAATCTGGAAACTTAAATAAGGGGACTATCGAACTCTCTGTAGAACAAGAATCTGCCCTAGATGAAAAGGACAACATCTCGTATGGGCCTCCCAAGGACAAAACAGTTTCTGGTGAAAACCAATGGTCTGTCACTTTAACAAAAAGAGCAAAAAAAGACAAAAAAAGGCCAGAAACAAGGTTGAGAAAGAACGACTCTTAAATATATCTCTCCCCAACCGAAAAGCAAAGACAAAACTCTCCCCAGTGTCTACCCAATGTTCAAAAGCAGCAGGAAGGAGAAGAGTGAACTAAAATCAGCACCAATGACTGGACCCTCAAACTTAGAAAACCTGACTCCTGTATCTATTCCAACAAAACATACAACTGAACCTGACGTAGCACAAAGGACTGTAGTGTACCTTCAGGAGACGCAGCATCAATGTATTCGAGAACAGACAAAAGCCCTGCCCAGAAACAGCTGCAATACAAAGAAAGACTTAAAATTAGATCAATTACCATCTTGCCCACCCCAGGGTATCGACACACCAGTTATCTCAGCAATCATACAAAACACAGGTCCTACAATAAGCCAAAGCTCATCGGCCCCAACCATAGCCCCCAGTAGCCATATACAGCAGTATCCGCCAGGCTGGGCCTTGACATCAGACCCACAGGAAGCTACACGCTCTGTAAACAACCACGATTTTCTACAAGAAGCACTGACCCCACTTGCCAGGATTAGATCAACCCTTCCCGACCATTTTACTTATGCCCAAGATTTCAATAAAAGCCAATCGAGCACATGCTCAAGTGGGGATAAACCAACAAAGCTGGTACTCACTCCATATTAGCCATCGGAAGGGAGCCACGATGTCCTGAACTGCTCGAATCTACTAAGGTTGTTCCACACTACTCCAAGCCAACTCAAAATTAACTCTGAACATATCCTGAGTGTTGCTTTCATAACCATGACGGAGTGTAGAAATGGCAGGGAAGCTACAGTCAGAACCCTAAAAATAAACCAATTGGCTGAAGCAATATCAGAGCAAAGGCCAGCCTTTGAGGATTGGGGCATTGGAATCTCAAAAATTAAAGTACCAAAATACCCAGCGCCACTAAAAGCCAAAAGACCAACCTAAACAAAAAACGTAACCCCATAGCATTTTACGAGGGATCAAGCACTCTTACAACCACTCCCAGCTAGAAAACATACACATAGCTCGCTCCTATTCTCCAACAAGGGGAGCCATCAAGAAAGTCGCCATTGGAAAAACCCTGGGAGAACATTCGTCAGACTGGAGTTGGGTTCCACTCACCCTCTCCAGGGAGACAAAGAGTTGCTCCTAGCATCAAGTCAAGCCCAGCCAGGGCACAACAATATATAAAGTTCCTGACGTGCAATGTCGCCGGACTAGCAAGATTACTAAACTCTGAACCTGCAAAAAAACTGCTGATGGCAACCGATGTTCTCTGTTTACAAGAAACAAGGTCAATCACCCCACAAACAATCACTAGCTTCCAAGGGGTGCATCAGATAGCAAGAAAGAACAACATCTTTGGGAGGCCATCGGGGGGACTATCAACCTATGCGAATCTCACTTTGAAATTAACAGTAACAGAAATACCGAATCAAGACAAGATGCTCCAAGTGATCGCACTGGAAAGAACTATCACAACTAATCAAAATCTATTTCAACAGCCCCGGCATCACATGAGCAAAAAGGCTACGTCAGCGAATCGAAGACTTGGATCAAATCCTCTCGAATCATGTTAATCACGATATAATACTCTGCTGGGATTTTAACCTGCGAGAACTGGGATGGCATCACACTGGACGCTCATCGACAAATCACCTAAGTAAACAACTGGACAAAATACTAGAAAAACATGGACAAAGTCCATACAGACAATAATTGAAACCTCAAACCCATTCCTCCAGGTTCCGAAAACTTACAGGGACATAAGTACCATTGATTATGTGTTTGCCTCAGGAAAACCTGTGGAACACCTTGAGAGCTTTGCTGTACTCCCCTTACAAGCAAGTGACCACCTACCACTTCTCACAACACTCAAGCTTAGATTGGATAAACAAGAAAGACACAAGACGCTGGGCCACTCCCTTAATGATGAAGATACTCTACTAATTCAGAGAATAAAGTGGGGCCCTGTCTGTGTGCAGAAAATAAAACTATGGAAATCCACTATAGGGTATTCTCTTCAGGCCCAATGTGGTGGACATCTACTAGCTCATTGGGAACCAATAACCAGGGGCATCCACAAATCACTCGTCAACTCTTCAAGGCATGGGTGCCACCGGCAAAAAACCTTCAACAATAACCAAACCATTCTGATCAGTGCACGGCAAATTTGCAAAATGACAATAGCATGCCATAAGCCCCATAGCCATAACACCAAAGTCGCTCTATTACAAGCGCTGAGGGGTGCAACAAAACAACACAAGCAGTTGGTATGGTCAGTAAATAATGAGCAGAGGGGAAAGGGGTGGCAGTAAGTATACTCACTTATGAATAAATGCAATCAGGCAGACCTATGGAGGCATATCTAAAACAAAACACACCAGGATACCCTCAGAATCAATGTCATTGATGAACCACATGGGCTCAGCATGTAAAAAAACTGTATACAACTGAGCACTCGAGTGCCCCCTTATCCTTACCAGAAAATGTAAACCCCACGGATGATAGAAAATAAAAGGACAAAATGCCCATAATCAACACGATCAAAGAACTCGTATGTATAATAAGAACATCAGGTGCACCAGGTTCAAACGGGCTTCCAGCCCAATTGTTCAAAGACGATCAAACATTGTGGTCGGCGATACTCTCCCCACTGTTTTGCTCATGCCTTACACTCTGTCAAATCCCCGACAGCTGGAGAGGGTCAATATTGCACCCAATTCTCAAAAAGGGCGATAAACAAAATCCTGCCAACTATCGCCTGACCGCCCTTTTGGACATAGTGGCCAAGATATATGCCTCAGTCATCTTAAAAGATCTGGAGTCATGGGCAACTACAAATACAATAATCCCGTTTTGTCAAACGGGATTCAGAGCAAACTCTTCCACACTTGACAATATAATTGCCCTTTCCTACCTCATCCACCAGGCGAACGTTCAGAAAACACAAGCTCTTTATGCATGTTTTGTTGACTACTTGTCTGCATTTGACCTGGAGGACAGGGGCATTCTATGGAGTAAACTGCAGGCGTGGGGCATTCCAACCGACCTGCCTAATGCAATCATTGCACTGTATTCCTCAACTTGGGTGAGGGTCAAGTTGTCGGTCACTGTTCTATCAATAAAGATCAACACCAACCAAGGCCTAAAACAAGGATGTGTTCCAGCCCCAATGCTCTTAAACCTATATACGACAGATATGTCCACATCACTGAATCATGCAAACCTAATTCCCCCCCAAATAGGAACAACCAAGATTGCGATATTACAGTATGCTGATGATATAGTTCTCCTTGATAACTTAAAAGTAGGGATCCAGAGAGCCCTCAACGCCCTCCATACCTACAGCATGACAAACAAGATGGTAGTTAATACTTGAAAAACAAAAGTGCTCTTGTTTGAAAGGACACGTAAGCAAATCAATTGTCACTGGTCACTTGGTCCCTTAAAAATAACAGGAGCAAAATCGTATAATTATTTGGGCACTTGGTTGTCGGCAAATGGGGGACCTAAAACGCATCTGAATCATCTTAAAGATAAGGCTGCACTAATTATCACCAGACTGTGCCAATTGAATGCCTCCCTTGAAAGCCCTTCTTCAGCACCAATTCGAAAAGTGCACAGGGCAACATTACCATCCGCCATCACCTACGGCAGTGTGGCTTTCCCGGGACTTTTCATTAAAAGCATGGAAAAACGACATCTTAAAGCCTACAAAAGAGTGTTTAGGCTGCCATATTACACCAGGGGATTGTTGGTGAGACTGGAATTTGGCCTAGAGGCCCTAACTCTGACCAGCATGGGCTCTATCCTGAAATACTATGATAGATGCATCTCGGCCACGCCCGGCACCTTGAAGCTTATCCGTCAAAATATATTCAAAACCAAAAATAGCAACTGGAGAACATATTTAATGGCTTTCGCAGACGCCCTCCAAATTTACTGAAGCATATTAAATTCTCCATTGCTTCCTCATATAGCAGTGAAAAACATACTGAAGAAACAGACAAGATTCCTTTCGAAACTTGCTGATATGGAAAATATCAAGACTATCTCATTCTCTCAAGCCTTGGTAGCCTCGTATGACAACGAACACCAGGTCGGCCTAAAGCCGCAGCCATACTTTAGTTGTTCAATTCGGAAAGCTTGCGTCACTCAAATTTTGGATGCCAGGATGATGACATTACAAATTAAAGACTTTAATAGAAACTGGTCGATCCTCTCCAATATTGTGAAGTGCAGGCTGTGTGGTTACAAACTTGAATCTTTCCCTCACTTACATTGCTGCTGCCCGTCGCTACTCCACTCCAGGCGGACGTTCCTAAAGCCACTCTTTCTAATCTATGGCCTGAGGACCTGCAGCGATGCCACGACCTGGATATTTACCACAACGGTCCCCTCGGAACTGGCCCAAATCGGCAAATACTTCAAAGTGGTGCAGGATCTGCTTAAAACAACCCACTTAAGTGCAGCGATGATCACTGATCAATAAAATGCACATGGCATTCGGTTTTATTTTCCAACAGATGCCAGTCATATGATCCTTCATGCAATGACTCAAAGGCAATTGATCCTTCATGGAATGACTGCTGATTGGAAAATACGCATTTTATTTTTTTGATACCACAAGATCATGGTGGACATATGGTACTCCAGCCTTATCAATCTCAATGCACTGTGCGCTTTGACTCAATAGCCATTGATTTTAAACAATTATATCAATAATAAGCTAACTACAATCGTTTTTAATCCCTTGTCCCCCCGAAGGAATCATTTTTTTTAATGCAGGTTCAATGTGCTATATTGTTAAGGTTCTAACTAATCACACAATAAACTTATTTCTACTGCTACCCACCCGCCTCCCCTAGTCGCGTCCATGAGTCCATACCTCATTCAACTGTGTCCCATTTGGAATCATCTCAATACAACAATTATAGGGTAGTTGACAATCAAAGTTCATGGTCTTAAACCAATCTGTTAGAATACAATAAAAAGTAATCTGGTACAAAAGAATCCCAGTCATTCCAAGCAGGGTTCACCTCTTAGGAACTCCCTGGGGATGTCTCTAGCATTGAGGGATCAGGATCTTTCATACTGCTTACTAATTCCTCCCAGGCCATGGCCATGTCCAATGAACCACGTCCCTTCCTAGCTTCCTGGAGAAGCACTTCACTCTCACACCCTGCCCAGCTCTCAAGCTCTCTGCGCCATGTCTCTGGGTCCTACAGTAGCCTTCCAATTCCTGGTGATTTCCCTTTTTGCCAGGATAAAGGCCAAGTCTTGGAATCTACTTGTGGTGTTGTTATTAGCAGTATGCAAAAACCAGCTTAATAAGCAGTGCCCCAGGGTGCAGGGGAGCTCTTTCAAGGTGATATTGGCAGTTGTGTTTGTGACTTCTCCCCAATACTCTGTGAGTAGCAGGCAATCCCATATCATATGTAGGAATTCCGTCCCCACTTACCCACATCTTGGACTTGTTGCTCCTATTGTGTGAAAGTATCTATTGATTCTTTCGGGGTAAGGTATGCCCTATGTATGATATAGAAGTTAATTAATTTGAATATTTCTCGAGGCTTTCAGGATCCTTTCCAATATAGTCGCCCATTCACCCTCAGGTATGGGGACACCCAGGTCATCCTCCCATCGGGTCCGTAAGGTGTTAAGGGGCAGCAGTATGTCTTCCCGTATCGCTCTGTATACGTAGGCTACCACTTTATAAGTGCCCAAGGACGTGACTATATATTGACAACTCCTGTGATGGGGTGGCTCAGTTAGGCCCACCTCCCAGTGTCTGCTGATTGCGGCCATCACCGCTCCATGTAGTAAGAAGTGACCCCAGGGCAAATCGAATGGCAATCGAAACACCTCAAACAGAAGGAGTGCCTCCCCTTGGAATAAGTCTCCCACCTTGGAGGTGCCCACTTCCATCCAATCCGTGAGGCCCTGCAGGTTCCCACCCATGTAGCAGTACCTCCTGCATAATCAGATGTATGTCAGGCGAGTACAGAATTCACACTTGAGTCCTTTGCAAGCATCTAGAACAACAGCGCTGCAGCACTTGGAATTCAGTGGTAAAATTCCAAGGGGATGTCTCAGTCTCAGCAGTACTCTGATCAGTTGGGGAAGATCAGGTATAGAATTTGTCATCTCTCGGCCGGTTGCCAGTCTGCCAGTCACCCATTGCGTCAGCCACTGGCGCTGTGCTGCAAGGTAGTAAGATTCAAATTCAGGGACAGCCAGTCCTCCCTCTTCCACAGGCCTCTGCAACGTGGTCAAAGATACCAGTCTACGGCCTGACCCCCCCCCCGATAAAAGGAATTAGTAGCAAGTCAAGTTCTTTAAATAGTGCTCATGGAATCCACACCAGCAGCACCACAAAGAAATACAGCAAGCAGGGAAGGGCTATCATTTTGAGCAATGCCACCCGTCCCTCCGCAGATAGGGGGAGTGTCTCCCAAAAGTCAACACTCGTTCTAAGCGTCCTAATTGCCTACTCAACATTCCCGTCCAATAAGTCAGCCTTTACATGGTATATGTGTACTCTCACGTATCCTAGGCATCTGGGTTCCCATCGCAGTAACTCTATTCCCTCTGGGGGGGGCGGGGGTAGCCTTAATTCACAACAGTCAAGAACAGTCGCGATTTCTACCAATTAACCTTTAGTCTTGATAGGGAGCCGAACTTCTCCAATAACTCCTGAGCATCCGCCAGGGCCGTCGTCGTGTGACAGAGGAATATTAGGAGGCCATCCGGGTACAGAGCGATGTGATTAGTCTGCCTAGAGACCTCTATTCCCTGATAACTGTCCCCAGTCCTGGCAGAGCTGGCCAGTGGCTCCATTGCCAGCGCAAAGGGGTCAGGGGGCATCTCTGTGTAGTCCAACAGCCCACCCTGTAGCTTTGTGAGATATACCATCCAGTTCAGACCCTGGCTGTGGGGGTCTGTGTATAGTAGTCGAGTCCAGGCTAAAAAAGCACGCCCCAATCGGAAGTGCTCCATTACGCCATAGAGAAAGTCCCACTCTAAGCTGTCCAAAGCTTTCTCTATATCTACTGAAAAGATCGCTGCTTCAGTGTGATCATAAGTATCAGCCTCCAGGAGTGTCAGGAGTCTTCTAATATTGAGTGTGGTGTTGCGGCAGGAAATAAACCCTGCTTGAGCAAGGTGGCCAGCTTTGTCATATGTGGGAGAAGTCTAGTGGCGAGAATCCGGCTAAGGATTTTATAATTGATGTTGAGCATCGATAGCACCCGGTAGGCTTTCATATCATATGCAGGTCTCCCTGGTTTCAACAATGGTACCACCGGCACCTCTCGGGTGGAGGTCGGCAAAAGGCCTGTATCTTTAGTCGCTTTGCACAATTCCACCAATCTAGGGGCCATCTCATCACGTATGTGGCTTAAAGCTCAATCGGGAACCCATCTGTTCCCGAGTTTTTGCCTTGTGCCAAGGTTTTTGTAGCCACCAGGACCTCTTGTAATATAATATCCCCCCATCTCCTATGCATCCTCAAGCCTAACTGTCGGAAAAGGCAAAGACACCAGAAATTCACTAAAGTCATTACCTGCATGCTCAGAAGCACTCATGTATAATGCAGAGTTGTAGGCACAGAATTGTCTATTGATATCTGCCTGTCTATGTAGACTCATGCCCTTCTCAGATTCGAGGTCCACTTTAACCAATCCCCGCTTCGGGGGGTTAGCGAGCCAGGCCACTAGTGAGCCAGTGCGGTTACGCTCTGCGCGGGCCTGGGTCTTGTATGCCCTGTAGTTAAAACATCTCAAATTCTCAACGTTTCACCACCATCTCCTTGGCGTCTAGCAGGCATTCTTATAATTTTGGACGACCCAGACATCGTCGTTCTTATGCCCTAAGCGCTTCCTTTGGTGCTATGTCATTCAGCAGGGTGTGCATCACCCCCACAGAGTCTGATATGCGATTCCCCCTTAGCACGGTTTTGAACGCATCCCACTCCACCTGGGGTGAAGAAGCTGTGTCAGTGCTATCCTCAAAGTACTGCCAAATGGAGTCCCCTATAGTGTCACGAAAGACCGGGTCTTCCAAGGACTCAGGTTTTAGTCTCTAAGTTGATATGCAGGGCCTTATCCATTTCCAAAGCAGGTGGAGGAGAACCGGATTGTGGTCTGATATGGTTCTAGTGAGGTATTCAACTTTATGTACCAGACCATGTATATCTGGGGTGCAAAGAAACGTGTCTAGGCGCACATGAAGTGCATGAAGCCTAGAGAAAAAGGAGTAGTCTCTCATTAGCAGATGTGTTGGCGCCAGGTATCACAGTACAATATAATGGTGGTCGGGGTAGCAACTTTCTTTTACAGAAGAAAAATATTAAAACATTCACCACTCCTGCTTAAGTATGATGTTCAAATCAGATTTTTAATCCTAAAAATGGAAGGCATCAAATGCAATATAACGTCAAAGCATTTCTTAGAGGCAACACAGTTGCTCAAAATACGTAGCAGTCCGATAAATATTTACAGTGCTCTAAATGTGAAGGAAGAAGAAGAAGGGGTAGGGTAAATGGTGGTGAATCTGTGATTTTCGTAATAATCAATCCTTTGAGCTTGTGATTAGGTTGTCCAATCAATATCTCTGTTGGCCGTCCGGCTCATTCCTGAGCCGGACGGCCAACTGAGAGATATTGATTGGATTGATTCCCTGCTGCGAGAGACTAACGACCGCGCAAGTAACCTTTTTTCTTCACAGAGCTACGCTTAGCCCATCACACCCTGGAAGGCACATTGATCGTGCCTCTCTACAAGTGCTCTTCCCAGCCCTGTCCTGACAAAGACCCCAACGTGAGGATTAACTCACCCTCTACTTTAGGGGTCGAAACGTTGACAACTGACAACCTAATCACAAGCTCAAAGGATTGATTATTACGAATAACATGTACATTTGAGCTATGTTTACATTCAGGAACATTTGACCTATGTTAGGCTGGAAAGGTCTAACCTCATGTAGATATGATGTATATATGTCACTATACCTTTATCCTGTCCTTTACTCACAGATTCACCACCATTTACCCTACCCCTTCTTCTTCCTTCACATTTAGAGCACTGTAAATATTTATCGGACTGCTACGTATTTTGAGCAACTGTGTTGCCTCTAAGAAATACTTTGACGTTATATTGCATTTGATGCCTTCCATTTTTAGGATTAAAAATCTGATTTGAACATCATACTTAAGCAGGAGTGGTGAATGTTTTAATATTTTTCTTCTGTAAAAGAAAGTTGCTACCCCGACCACCATTATATTGTACTGTAATACTGACCCAGGTCTGGTAGTTTTACGTGGGTTACCCCGTTAAAACTCAACACGGCGCCAGGTATCAATCAGACCCACTGCGACTGCCAGTTTGAGAAGAGGCGGGCCATTTTGCCCTTTCAGGGAGTCCCGCAGTGGGGGGTGGAAAAGGTCTAGTACTGAATCCGCCAAGCAGTTATAGTATCCCCCAAACATAATGACCGAGTGCACTAGGTTCGGGGGCTAAGGATCTCGATATATCTGCAAACAACGTTCCTTGGTCTACGTTCGGGGGCATAGATATTGATAAGCGCTATGTCACGACCTTGGAGGCGGCCTGTTACCACTACAAATCTACCTGCTGGGTCAATGAGATCTCCCGTGTGTTGGAATGGGACCCCTGATTGTATCTATATTAGTGTCCCCCTCGCATAAGGAGAGTAGGTGGTGCAGTGGGCCTGTCACCTTCATCTCCTTTGAAGTGCTGCCCCTTTTCTGGTTTTCAGGTGTGTTTCCTGTAGGAGTGCTATTTGAATCCCCTGCCTATTAAGGTGTGAGAACACCTTGTACCGCTTGGTCATTGTATGCATCCCCCTCATGTTCCAGGAGAGGATTCAGTAAGTCATGGAGGTTGCTATCGCTTTGGTCTACGGCGATTAAGTAACAACCACCACCGGGGCTCAACCCCATACGTATTTTAACTCATCCAGTGTCAGGACAGAGAATAGATCACCCACACGACGCGAGTTAAATAACTCCCCTCAAAAACCAAACAAGAAGAAGCCCAACTCCCATTCTCCAGGACAAGTAGGCAACAACCCCCCCGCCCCCACATCCAAACTCACTGTTGCAACTACCTCTACTGCCCTCTGCTGTTCTTGTTGGGCTTCTAGAGGACAGTAAATTGCAAGAAGTGGTCCCAATAGACAGTTCATCAGCAACATAAATTTTACATTGATCAAAAACAGATATTAATAGAGACACATGATATATTCAGTAATCAGTGTTATTTAATCATACTGAACGTACTTCAGTTTGTAACGTTATTTCAACAATGACAAAAGGTAGTGCCCCCAGGGGGGAGGAAGAAGGGAGAATGGGTAATACAGTGAGTATTGTGATTCGAGTGAGGATGGAAGGGTAGGTAAAGGAGGTATAGTGCAAATCACAAAATTTGTTACATAGAAAACACAAGGCTCGTATTTTAAGCCACAAAATTCAAAATGATTTTCAAAAGATAAATAGCCATGTTTGAAAACAATGACACAGTGATTAATCGCTGTTGATCAAGCTGGCAAATGATACAGATGCCGATGTTTCGACCCCTAGAATACTGTAGGTTAATTGTCCCTTACGATGGGGTCTTCCTCAGGACAGTGAAGAAAGGGAAAGGGGGTACCTAGGATTGGAACATAAGAGACATTTTAGGACTAAGAACACAAATACTAATCTAAAATTAAACATGAAGGGGCCAAAGCCACATAAATTACCATAGACATCCCTTCACTGAGAGTTGATTTATGGGCGTGGGCGCGTGGGCTCCGAAAACACAGAGAGCGAAGGACAATCACCTGCAAGGATAAGGTGCAGAATGAGAAGAAAAAAAACACTGTCATTGTATTAGGCGGATAGGGATGGAGGCGGGTAACTCCACTTACTTGGATAAATATCAAATTGCATGAAAAGAAAAGAACCAAGCCGGATTCCTCAGCTGGCCTTGCAACTCCTCAGTTCTAAAGCAAAATGTGAGAAAATACGCTAATCAGGACTAAAAGATACGCCACCACTAAGGCTAGAGATAAGTTACATTGCACCCTAAAGCGCGCTCGAAGGGAAAGTTACCTGATGGATTTCGTCAAGACATACTGAATTGTTCCGTGAATGTCACAATCTGAAAAATGGAATGAAGGAAAGTACCGGTATATGAAACCGAACTTGACACTCTAAATGTAAGCAGAGCGTCTGGGGAGGATGAGCGCGTTTGGAAAAGGCTTACCGATATCTGCAGAAAACGTCTCAGTTCGTCAAAGGGAACCAGAGCTCAGGTCACCTGCTGTTAAATAGGGAAGAGCACGAGCGTGACGAGAGCGAGCAGAGGCTCGATGCTCGTCATCCATGACAGGTATTCTATTGGCATGGAAGACAGACTTTCATGATTCTATGGCCTCTAAAGTTCGATATTATTGGGTAAATGGCCCGGCCTGCATATATGGAAAAACAGGGCAAAGGATGCTTGGAAGGCGAATGCCAGATGGCAATTAAATATTAGGTTCCAGTACATACCATTAGTAGATGGAATACATTTAAAAATGTAAGAACGGATCGCTCCCCGTTCATAAATAAATAACATAGTACAGACAGAGGAAAGAACCACGTTAAAATAGCAGTTTGTCACATTGAATAAAGACTGTGAAGAATGTTATAAATATAGCGTTTCATTGTGTGCATTGCATTGTATCACGCAGCAGAGAGTAAGGACAACGTATATAGACAGAGATGCGGGCTCCATTGCATTACATGAGAGCCCTAAACATATCGTGGGCATGTTGTATGTACAAGTTACTGTGTCATTAAAAATCACCTTCATACATGTATACAGAACCGGTAGTGGAGCACTTGCTCAAGAGTGCAAAAGGTCATTCAAGTACGAGGCAGGCTAGTTGGGCATGGCTGGCCTCGGATTCATTCAAACCATTCTGTATGGAGTCCAAGAGAGACATCCATTTGCATTTCCTTATGTTTAGTATTGTTCCAATGTCACCACCTCTGGGGCCAAGAGAGGCCTTCTCAAGTACTATCCACTGGAGTTCATCTGGGCTGTGGTCTGCAGCTCTAAAATGTTCAACCAAGGGCGCTCCCTGTACACTACACCTTATTTGACTTCAGTGCTGTAGAATGTGTGCTTTTATTTTCTGTTGTGTTTGGCCTACATATATAAGACCACAGGGACACACAATTCCATAGATCACATTGCTAGTGTTGCAATTCGTGAAGGATTTCAAATTAATCACGTGGTGTTTATATATAAACTGTTTGGTTTGCATAGTTGTTTGGCATGCCTTGCACTGGCCGCACTTAAAGTGGCCAAGGGTCGGGGGTAGATTCCACATGGATTGGATAGAGGGCACCTCAGGTGGTTCTAGGAAAGAACGCACAATGTGATCCTTCACGCTCTTAGCTGTCTTGTATGAGTGCATCGGTGGGTTGTCTTGCTCTATATCATCCGAAATCAAGCCCCAGTGTCTATTTATCACCTTCTTGATGGCATTACTCTGTGTAGAGAAGGTGGTGACGCATATCATCCTTTGCATGGATCCTACTCCCTTCTCTTTAGGTGTCAACAGGGTCTCACGGGGACTATACCAGGCCCTTTTCTGGGCTCTTCTAATCAATCTCCTGGGATAGCCTCTCTCCAGCAGGCGGTAGCTCAGGTCATCTGATTGGTCCATATAGTCATTTTTCTTGGAACAGTTCCTGCGGATCCACAGGAATTGTCCGAAGGGTAGGTTATCCCTGAGTCCTCTTGGATGATAGCTGTTGTATCGCAGAAGGGAATTCCTTTCAGCTGGTTTGCGATACAATGTGGTATAAAGTTTATTCTCCTCATTCCGGATAGTAATATCTAGAAAATCAATTTCTCTGGAATCGGAATGCATAGTAAACTGTATGTCTTGACTCCTTTCGTTGAGCCAGGAGTGGAATATACCGAGTTCTGTTGAGTCACCAGTCCAGAACATAACTATATCAACTATATACCTCCTCCACAAAGTCACGTTGTCACTGTAGGGGTTTAGTTCACTGAAGATGAAAGAATTCTCGAAACGGTCCATAAAGATAATGGCCAAGTCCGGAGGGAAGGCAGCCCCCATTGCCACTCCTTTCGTTTGTAGATAAAAGTGGCCTTGAAAAAGGAAGAAATTTTTCATCATCGCTATGGGTAGTAATCCAATGATAAATTCTGTAGGAACCGCTGTTGGTGCCGGTCGCTGGTCAAGTACTTCACCCATTACTTCCAAAGCAGATTGTTGGAGTATGCTGGTATATAAGGACACAATGTCACAGGTCACCAAAAGTTGACTACTCGGATCAAAGGGAGGTTGATCAACGAGGTTAATAGTTTGCATAGCGTCTCTCAGATATGTCCGCGTTGCCTCTGCTATTGGTTTGAGGAATAAATCTATGTATCTACATAGTGGTTCAAGCATTGATCCACATCCTGAAACGATGGGACGTCCTGGCGGATTCTGTGTATCTTTGTGGATCTTGGGCAAGGTGTATATAGTGGGGAGCCTTGGTTGCTTCTGATTGAGATACTGGAATTCAAGGTTGGTTAGGAAGCCTTGTTCAAGACCGTGTTTGGTGAGGGGCAGTATCTCACGGGCAAGATCTTTGGACGGGTCTGATCTAATTCTCATATAACTTACTCCCTCCTGTAGTTGGTTCAGGATCTCTGTCTTGTACTTGGTTACATCTTGTACCACAATAGCGCCGCCCTTATCCACGGGCTTAATCACAATGCCTTTGTTGTTTTTCAATGACAGAAGTGCTTCATTCTCCATCTTCGTGATGTTGTACTTGGTATGCTTGTGCTCCTTGAGTATCTTGGACACATCTCTCAGGACAACACTCTCATAAGCCAGGATTTTGTTCGTCATGGTGTGTGCAGGTGGGACAAATGTGGAGGGAATCCTCAATCCTGTCTGTGATGGTACCGGGGATGGTGGAGAGTGTTTGAAGAAATATCTTAGTCGGATCTTCCTAAAGAGTCGATGTAGTTCCGTTCTAATTGCAAATTCGTTGGGGCGTGCTGTAGGCACGAAGGAGAGACCCTTACTGAGAACACTGGTTTCTGCATCTTTGAGTATGTAAGAGGAAATGTTTACTACAGGGTTCTGTGGTCTCCTCACCACCTGTAGACCCTGTGTCGGGTTTGAATCTCCCCATGGTTCTCCGGTTGGAAGCGAACCTGTTTCTGTGTTTTGCCCCGTCCTCTCTCCCAGTTGCCGCTGGTCGCTGGCTGTCCACGTTGAAGTCCTCTCGGCCAGTTGCCCCCTCTGCCTCTGGGTGGTCTCCATTGGCCCTCCCCTAAAAAAGGGGGGGAAAGTCCTAGGGGTGTGTTCCAGTTGTCCTGATAGCCGTAGTCTGCACTTGGACCAGGTTGTTCATTGTCGCTGTCTGTGCTATAAGATGATTTGGAAAAAGTGGTATAGTTCCTGCGTCCTCGGTATCCTCCTCTGCCTCTGTTATTGAATCTTCCTTGGTTGTCCTGTTTGAAGTAGTCCTCTTGCAAGTAAGGGTATGTGTTTTTCTTCTCGTAGTATCGAATGTCCCTGGCTATTTTCTCCAACTTCTTCGTCTGGGCATTCGTCTCGAATTCTTTCAGTGTCTTCTCCAGACGCTCCAAAGCGTCTTTCGCATTCGTCAGTGCAGAGTCGCCTGATATTTCAATCTTCAAAGCAGCAATCTCTCGCATAAGAACTTGCACCTGTTCGGCTGCTGTCTCTCCTCCCAGCACCATCTAGTGCCTGGAGCAGTTGTTAGCAATGAAGCTAAACCCTTCTTTAAATTTGGGTACATCCACAAAGATGGCTGGTTCGTTTCTCACTTGTAGGCCAACTGGAATAATATTGGCCTGTAGATATTTGGTGAGCAAGTGACCATGCAGGCGGGTCCATACTAATTTCTTTTCTTGGCGCTCAAGGCGTGCAACCTTATAGTTAAGAGTGAAATCAATGTTAGGGGTGGTGGGAGAGAGAAAATTGTTAGCAGGGTCCTGTAGCAGTTGATTAATATACTCTTCTGTATAAGACAAAGTCTCGCTCTCTACCATGTTAAATTATTGAGTGAATCAATAGTGTACCTCGCAGGTATGTTCCTGCTCTGAGATAGTTACAAAAAAAGGCTGAACCCAAAATACGTCACTGGGACCTGGGTATTGAACAGTACATTGCAAGAAGTGGTCCCAATAGACAGTTCATCAGCAACATAAATTTTACATTGATCAAAAACAGATATTAATAGAGACACATGATATATTCAGTAATCAGTGTTATTTAATCACACTGAACGTACTTCAGTTTGTAACGTTATTTCAACAATGACAAAAGGTAGTGCCCCCAGGGGGGAGGAAGAAGGGAGAAATGGGCAATACAGAGAGTATTGTGATTAGAGTGAGGATGGAAGGGTAGGTAAAGGAGGTATAGTGCAAATCACAAAATTTGTTACATAGAAAACACAAGGCTCGTATTTTAAGCCACAAAATTCAAAATGATTTTCAAAGGATAAATAGCCATGATTGAAAACAATGACACAGTGAGGAGTTGCAAGGCCAGCTGAGGAATCCGGCTTGGTTCTTTTCTTTTCATGCAATTTGATATTTATCCAAGTAAGTGGAGTTACCCGCCTCCATCCCTATCCGCCTAATTCAATGACGGTGTTTTTTTTTTCTCATTCTGCACCTTATCCTTGCAGGTGATTGTCCTTCGCTCTCTCTGTTTTCGGAGCCCACACGCCCACGCCCATAAATCAACTCTCAGTGAAGGGATGTCTATGGTAATTTATGTGGCTTTGGCCCCTTGATGTTTAATTTTAGATTAGTATTTGTGTTCTTAGTCCTAAGATGTCTCTTATGTTCCAATCCTAGGTACCCCCTTTCTTTACTGTCCTGAGGAAGACCCCATCGTAAGGGACAATTAACCTACAGTATTCTAGGGGTCGAAATGTCGACATCTGTATCATTTGCCAGCTTGATCAACAGCGATTAATCACTGTGTCATTGTTTTCAATCATGGCTATTTATCTTTTGAAAATCATTTTGAATTTTGGGGTTTAAAATACGAGCCTTGTGTTTTCTATGTAACAAATTTTGTGCTTTGCACTATACCTCCTTTACCTACCCTTCCATCCTCACTCTAATCACAATACTCACTGTATTACCCATTTCTCCCTTCTTCCTCCCCCCTGGGGGCACTACCTTTTGTCATTGTTGAAATAACGTTAGAAACTGAAGTACGTTCAGTGTGATTAAATAACACTGATTACTGAATATATCATGTGTCTCTATTAATATCTGTTTTTGATCAATGTAAAATGTATGTTGCTGATGAACTGTCTATTGGGACCACTTCTTGCAATGTACTGTTCAATACCCAGCTCCCAGTGACGTATTTTGGATTCACCCTTTTTTGTAACTATCTCAGAGCAGGTACATACCTGCGAGGTACACTATTGATTCACTCAATAATTTAACATGGTAGAGAGCGAGACTTTGTCTTATACAGAAGAGTATATTAATCAACTGCTACAGGACCCTGCTAACAATTTTCTTTCTCCCACCACCCCTAACATTGATTTCACTCTTAACGATAAGGTTGCACGCCTTGAGCACCTAGAAAAGAAATTAGTACGGACCCGCCTGCATGGTCACTTGCTCACCAAATATCTACAGGCCAATATTATTCCAGTTGGCCTACAAGTGAGAAACGAACCAGCCATCTTTGTGGATGTACCCAAATTTAAAGAAGGGTTTAGCTTCGTTGCTAACAACTGCTCCCGGCACTGGATGGCGCTGGGAGTAGAGACAGCAGCCAAACAGGTGGAAGTTTTTCTGCGAGAGATTGCTGCTTTGAAGATTGAAATATCAGGCGACTCTGCACTGACGAATGCGAAAGACGCTTTGGAGCATCTGGAGAAGACACTGAAAGAATTTGAGACGAATGCCCAGATGAAGAAGTTGGAGAAAATAGCCAGGGACATTCAATACTACGAGAAGAAAAACACATACCCTTACTTGCAAGAGGACTACTTCAAACAGGACAACCAAGGAAGATTCAATAACAGAGGCAGAGGAGGATACCGAGGACGCAGGAACTATACCACTTTTTCCGAATCATCTTATAGCACAGACAGCGACAACGAACAACCTGGTCCAAGTGCAGACTACGGCTATCAGGACAACTGGAACACACCCCAAGGACTTTACCCCCCTTTTTTAGGGGAGGGCAAATGGAGACCACCCAGAGGCAGAGGGGGCAACTGGCCGAGAGTACTTCAACGTGGACAGCCAGCGTCCTGCGGCAACTGGGAGAGAGGATGGGGCAAAACACAGAAACAGGTTCGCTTCCAACCGGAGAACCATGGGGAGATTCAAACCCGACGCAGGGTCTACAGGTGATGAGGAGACCACAGAACCCTGTAGTAAACATTTCCTCTTACATACTCAAAGATGAAGAAACCAGTGTTCTCAGTAAGGGTCTCTCCTTCGTGCCTACAGCACGCCCAAACAAATTTGCAATTAGAACGGAACTACATCGATTCTTTAGGAAGATCCAACTAAGATATTTCTTCAAACACTCTCCACCATCCCCGGTACCATCACAGACAGGATTGAGGATTCCCTCCACATTTGTCCCACCTGCACACACCATGACGAACAAATTCCTGGCTTATGAGAGCGTTGTCCTGAGAGATGTGTCCAAAATACTCAAGGAGCACAAGCATACCAAGTACAACATCACGAAGATGGAGAATGAAGCACTTCTGTCATTGAAAAACAACAAAGACATTGTGATTAAGCCCGCGGATAAGGGCGGCGCTATTATGGTACAAGATGTAACCAAGTACAAGACAGAGATCCTGAGTTAACTACAGGATGGAGTAAGCTATATGAGAATTAGATCAGACCCGTCCAAAGATCTTGCCCGAGAGATACTGCCCCTCACCAAACACGGTCTTGAACAAGGCTTCTTAACCAACCTTGAATTCCAGTATCTCAATCAGAAGCAACCAAGGCTCCCCACTATATACACCTTGCCCAAGATCCACAAGGATACACAGAATCCGCCAGGACGTCCCATCGTTTCAGGATGTGGATCAATGCTTGAACCCCTATGTAGATACATAGATTTTTTCCTCAAACCAATAGCAGAGGCAACGCGGACATATCTGAGAGACACTATACAAACTATTAACCTCGTTGATCAACGTCCCTTTGATCCGAGTAGTCAACTTTTGGTGACCTGTGACATTGTGTCCTTATATACCAGCATACCCCAACAATCTGCTTTGGAAGTAATGGGTGAAGTAGTTGACCAGCGACCGGCACCAACAGCGGTTCCTACAGAATTTATCATTGGATTACTACGCATAGCGATGATGAAAAATGTCTTCCTTTTTCAAGGCCACTTTTATCTACAAACGAAAGGAGTGGCAATGGGGGCTGCCTTCGCTCCGGACTTGGCCATTATCTTTATGGACCATTTCGAGAATTCTTTCTTCTTCAGTGAACTAAACCCCTACAGTGACAACGTGACTTTGTGGAGGAGGTATATAGATGATATACTTATGATCTGGACTGGTGACTCAACAGAACTCGGTATATTCCACTCCTGGATCAAAGAAAGGAGTCAAGACATACAGTTTACTATGCATTCCGATTCCAGAGAAATTGATTTTCTAGATATTACTATCCGTAATGAGGAGAATAAACTTTATACCACATTGTATCGCGAACCAGCTGAAAGGAATTCCCTTCTGAGATACAACAGCTATCATCCAAGAGGACTCAGGGATAATCTACCCTTCGGACAATTCCTGCGGATCCGCAGGAACTGTTCCAAGAAAAATGACTATATGGACCAATCAGATGACCTGAGCAACCGCCTGCTGGAGAGAGGCTACCCCAGGAGATTGATTAGAAGAGCCCAGAAAAGGGCCTGGTATAGTCCCCGTGAGACCCTGTTGACACCTAAAGAGAAGGGAGTAGGATCCATGCAAAGGATGATATGCGTCACCACCTTCTCTACACAGAGTAATGCCATCAAGAAGGTGATAAATAGACACTGGGGCTTGATTTTGGATGATATAGAGCAAGACAACCCACCGATGCACTCATACAAGAAAGCTAAGAGTGTGAAGGATCACATCGTGCGTTCTTTCCTAGAACCACCTGAGGTGCCCTCTATCCAATCCATGTGGAATCTACCCCTGACCCTTGGCCACTTTAAGTGCGGCCAGTGCAAGGCATGCCAAACAACTATGCAAACCAAACAGTTTATATATAAACACCACGTGATTAATTTGAAATCCTTCACGAATTGCAACACTAGCAATGTGATCTATGGAACTGTGTGTCCCTGTGGTCTTATATATGTAGGCCAAACACAACAGAAAATAAAAGCACGCATTCTACAGCACTGTAGTCGAATAAGGTGTAGTGGACAGGGAGTGCCCTTGGTTGAACATTTTAGAGCTGCAGACCACAGCCCAGATGAACTCCAGTGGATAGTACTTGAGAAGGCCTCTCTTGGCCCCAGAGGTGGTGACATTGGAACGATACTAAACATAAGGGAATGCAAATGGATGTCTCTCTTGGACTCCATACAGAATGGTTTGAATGAATCCGAGGCCAGCCATGCCCAACTAGCCTGCCTCGTACTTGAATGACCTTTTGCACTCTTGAGCAAGTGCTCCACTACCGGTTCTGTATACATGTATGAAGGTGATTTTTAATGACACAGTAACTTGTACATACAACATGCCCACGATATGTTTAGGGTTCTCATGTAATGCAATGGATCCCGCATCTCTGTCTATATGCGTTGTCCTTACTCTCTGCTGCGTGATACAATGCAATGCACACAATGAAACGCTATATTTATAACACTCTTCACAGTCTTTATTCAGTGTGACAAACTGCTATTTTAACGTGGTTCTTTCCTCTGTCTGTACTATGTTATTTATTTATGAATGGGGAGCGATCCGTTCTTACATTTTTAAATGTATTCCATCTACTAATGGTATGTACTGGAACCTAATATTTAATTGCCATCTGGCATTCGCCTTCCAAGCATCCTTTGCCCTGTTTTTCCATATATGCAGGCCGGGCCATTTGCCCAATAATATCGAACTTTAGAGGCCATAGAATCATGAAAGTCTGTCTTCCATGCCAACAGGATACCTGTCATGGATGACAAGCATCGAGCGTCTGCTCGCTCTCGTCACGCTCGTGCTCTTCCTTATTTAACAGCAGGTGACCTGAGCTCCGGTTACCTTTGACGAACGGAGACGTTTTCTGCAGATAGCGGTAAGCCTTTTCCAAGTGCGCTCATCCTCCCCAGACGCTCTGCATACATTTAGAGTGTCAAGTTCGGTTTCATATACTGGTACTTTCCTTCTATCCATTTTTCAGATTGTGACATTCACGGAACAATTCAGTATGTCTTGACGAAATCCATCAGGTAACTTTCCCTTCGAGCGCGCTTTAGGGTGCAATGTAACTTATCTCTAGCCTTAGTGGTGGCGTATCTTTTAGTCCTGATTAGCGTATTTTTTCACATTTTGCTTTAGAACTGAGGGGTTGCAAGGCCAGCTGAGGAATCCGGCTTGGTTCTTTTCTTTTCATGCAATTTGATATTTATCCAAGTAAGTGGAGTTACCCGCCTCCATCCCTATCCGCCTAATACAATGACGGTGGTTTTTTTTTCTCATTCTGCACCTTATCCTTGCAGGTGATTGTCCTTCGCTCTCTCTGTTTTCGGAGCCCACGCGCCCACGCCCATAAATCAACTCTCAGTGAAGGGATGTCTATGGTAATTTATGTGGCTTTGGCCCCTTCATGTTTAATTTTAGATTAGTATTTGTGTTCTTAGTCCTAAGATGTGTCTTATGTTCCAATCCTAGGTACCCCCTTTCCTTACTGTCCTGAGGAAGACCCCATCGTAAGGGACAATTAACCTACAGTATTCTAGGGGTCGAAACGTCGACATCTGTATCATTTGCCAGCTTGATCAACAGCGATTAATCACTGTGTCATTGTTTTCAATCATGGCTATTTATCTTTTGAAAATCATTTTGAATTTTGTGGCTTAAAATACGAGCCTTGTGTTTTCTATGTAACAAATTTTGTGATTTGCACTATACCTCCTTCACCTACCCTTCCATCCTCACTCTAATCACAATACTCACTGTATTACCCATTTCTCCCTTCGTCCTCCCCCTGGGGGCACTACCTTTTGTCATTGTTGAAATAACGTTACAAACTGAAGTACGTTCAGTGTGATTAAATAACACTGATTACTGAATATATCATGTGTCTCTATTAATATCTATTTTTGATCAATGTAAAATTTATGTTGCTGATGAACTGTCTATTGGGACCACTTCTTGCAATGTACTGTTCAATACCCAGGTCCCAGTGACGTATTTTGGGTTCACCCTTTTTTGTAACGGGCTTCTAGAGGAGGCTGTTCTGTTATTGCTTTTAGGCCTGCGCTTTGATCTATTCCTCCTAGGTTTTCTCCGTGGGGACCACAGCCCAAATTCCGCTTGTTGGTGCAGATAAATCCATTCCCATACCTCCTGTGGGGTCCGAAAAACTGTGCCCTGTCTGGGGTCGCTACCCTGAGTTGGGCAGGAAACCTGGTACCGAACAACGGCAGGTACCGAACAAGTAGTGCATGGGACTACATATTCCTTTTGTACTTTGATTGAGGTGCAGTCTCTTTAGTACACCGTTGTTTCAATTGTTTGTTTTATATACGTTTTGGACTTGACTGCACCATCATTTGGGACCTGATTTACATTATGCCTCGAGTTAATGACAAAAGGGAAGCACTGCCACAGAATCTATTTGGGAGTGTCTTTATTTCATCACCACCAATACCTAGGGATCAACAAAACATGGGATTACGACCCCAGTTTTTAAAGTTAGAACACCTAAAGAAACAAGAATTAGCACAATGGTGGGATGGAGTCACACTACAACAATATGTTTGGAATTAAAAAATCCAGAGGCAATTACATATCTTAATATTCCCCACATTTTAGGATCTCAGTGATGAACTACTGGCAGAATGGGTAAGTATTCGGGGGCATCATATATAATGATGCGGATCTTTATAAAACTTGCCAGTGAAAAGGGGGCAAAACTGCAATCTGAAATTGAGAATATAAAAAGGGAAATTGAGGCCATGGAATGTAAAGATATAATTGAGAAAAATGATGACATCTTAAATAAAGTGATTGAAAATCATCAACTGTATTTAAAGGACAAAAAAATGAGAAAGATCAAGCAAGATGATCGTGATTACAGAGAGGGGTGTATTACACCTTTGCAAAGAAATATGACAATGTCAACACAACAGAGGATAGGAAGAGGGCCAGAGTGGAGAGCGATGAGACTAAATCGGCCAGTAATAGCTCCACTGCATCCATAAGCAGTACCACTTCCAGTAATGTCACATCAGAAAACCCTTTAGGAGAAGGTGCCTCCTCCTTTCAGAAAGAGTTGGCAAGGTTGCAGATAAGTAACAAACAACGTATGAAAGAAGCAAAAAAATCAGAAGAGGGGGAGGAGGGGCAAAGGGAAAAACAGCAGAGAAGGTGGAAGTCCAAACCCGCTCAAAAAGAAATTTGTAGCTATGGACTCTGTGAATAATGCCATAGATGACACAGTAAATCTTAACCTGGTTTCTATAGATGATAATGACACCAACTGGAGCTTGGAGGTTATAAATCTACCGGATAGATTACTTGATGTACATGAAATCAAGTGCTGTGGAAGGGTTTGAATTTTTGTCCAACACAAAGAGGTTATTTGGTTGATACACATATTGATCTATTCAAATTTGAAAGGTCTTTGAAATTAAAAGAATTCTTTTCTGGACAAATACGAAGTCTTGGTAGTCCTGCTTCTGAGCAGACAACATCACTACATACTATCTCTGATGTACGTGACATACAATGTCTTCTATCTATACAAAATGACGAAGTTACTGACATGACATCATTGTTATGTGAGCTTAATGTAATAGAGAGTTTGGATGTTGATAGTGGTTTAAGGCCAAAGTCAAAATGTATTCCATCTACAGCATACCATCGCAATATTGATTTGTTTAACGACAGGGTGACCTGCGAATTACATCTGTTGTGCACTCCTATGAGATTTGGTCCGCAACATAAAAATAATCTGACATATACAGAGAGACAGGCTCTTTTGAGATTACAAATTGATACCAACATTGTGATCAGGGAGACTAATATAGGCGGTAATGTAGTCATCATGAATAAGGCTGACTACATGAATGAGATCACTCACCAGTTAAATAACAGCCAATGCTATGAACACATTAAAAGTAATCCAACCAGTGAACTCACCATACTTATCAATATGAAGTTGAGGGAACTGAGGGATACATGCTTACTTTCTGATGAGAAGTATTGTTATTTATTGGTTGGGCAAGGAAGGTTTCCTTGTATATACATTTTGCCAAAGGTCCACAAGGAGGGTATCTTCCCTCCAGGGCGACCAATTATTTCTGGTGTGGGATCCCCTACTGAAAAACTGTCTGAATTTGTTGACATCCGATTACAGAAACATGTAGCCAACTTGCCCTCATATATTAAGGATATTTTAGTCAAGTTTAATTACTTTCTTTGGACGGATGATTTGCAGTTTGTAACGTTAGACGTGACTACCTTGTATACGTGTATACAAAGGGACTTTCGACTTATGGCAGCTTGATTTTTCTTAGACAAGGAGGGAGCTTACTACTATGAATATAATTGTATGATACTTGGCATGATGGATATCATCCTTTCTAAGAACTACTTTATGCATGACGGCCAGTGGTACCATCAATTACAAGGGACAGCTATGGGCTCCAGGTTTGCTCCCTCCTATGCCGGCCTCTTCATGGGCTGGTATGAGAGGGAGCATGCCTGGGGCAAAAGTGCCTCACCCTGGACTGAACATATAGTCTTTTGGGGAGGTGCATTGATGACATTATCTGCTGCTGGGCAGGTCCGACTGAAGCTTTGTTTGAGTATTTTCTCTATCTGAATAACAACCCTTAAAATATTAAATTGACGATGCACCACCACAAGAATTAAATCGATTTTTTGGACCTCCACTTTTATGTGAAGGGTGGTGTCATCCACAGCACTATGATCCGTAAGGAAACAGCCTGTAACAGTGTTTTGCATGCATCTAGTGCCCATGCTAAATCGGTAATCAGGAATATTCCATATAGCGAGATGGTTCGCATAAGAAGAAACTGTAGTGAGGATACTAATTACAGGACTAACATCATTGACACCAAAAAAAGTTTCCTCAGTAGAGGCTAGGAAGCTAGGGCTTTGACAGACGCAGAAACAAGGGTGCATCAGCTGTCAAGGGAAAAAACATTAAAGATTAGCAAACGAAACAAAAAGAGATGAGAGGGTGTTGAATATAAACAACTGGCCTTTATCACTAGATATTCAAAATATAGTGATAAGATTTTCAAAATTCTAAGAAAGAATTGCCATCTTTTGTTGGACATCCCCGGGCTACATAAATCAGTTGCCAAATACCCTTTGGTGGTTTTCAGACGGGAGCGTACACTCAGGGATTCGTTATGCCCCAGTTATATTAGATCAATCCAATAAATGGGAACTTGGTTGCCGGCTAAACCATGTAATTTGTGTAATGTATGCTCATTTGGTAAAAATAAGACAAAGAAGTTCAGGTTTAACAAACCTCAGGAATACTATGTTAAACATTTTATCAATTCTAACACATGTTTTGTTATTTACATAATTGACTGTAAATGCAACATGATCTATATAGGCAGCACGTCACACAGCCTGAAGATACACATACAGGAACACCATAGATACCCTATGACTGAACACCATAAGTTGGCCCATCCTAATGACCCTATTTTCTGGCTCCTGGGAATTGATCACGTTACTGAGAATGCCCATGGAGGAAACGGGGAATTATATTTGAGGCAGAATGAGGCTAAGTTGATATGTTGTTTGAGAGCTATCACTGACGGACACAATACTGATAATAAATTCCACCGCTTCTTAGGCTGAACTTATGATTTTTAGTTTGGCACGGTTTGTGTGTTTCACCTGGTAACGCTTCAGGTGTGCCCTCAATTGTCCTACTGGAAGCGGCTCTTTCAAGATGTTTCCAAACCTTGTTTCGATGATTCAATTCGATAGACTTGCTTTCTCCTCTTTCTATCTTCTCTGACTTGATTTGATATATAATGGAATGACCTCTGCTCTGATCTCGACATATTATAAATGAACTTGAATTTACATTCCCTTATTAATATGTTCTGGCATGACAGAACTTCCTTTTTCCTTAGACATATAAGGGATCACTTAGATTCTGGTATGAGATATAGTTCTTACATATGTGAGAACTTGACTGATTTGTTTTTCCATGATAGTGGTATTTGTTTCTGTCTTAATCGGTAGACTATATTTGCACATCAAGGGTTATTTTGATTTATTTATTTGCCTTTTAATTTGCTTTTTCCATAAATATAATCTATTATGAGATGGGGAGATGCATTATTTAATGTCTTATTAATTTATTTTTATTAATTTGTGAATTCTAATCACCACAGTGATTTGGAATTCACTCTGGCAACATTATCCATTTTGGATATTTATTCATTTTTTGGTTATTTGTTTATGTATTTATTTGACATTATTCGCTTATTATGTATACTATTGGCTATAACGTATCTTATATATATGCGCTTGTGTATCATTACAAGACGGTCGCCATATTTTTCTTTTTTGGTGGCTGGTTTTTTAGGACCGCATGTTGACCAGCACTAAGTTGCCTACAGCCTTATATGTCCTTTGGGATTTTGCTTTTTTGTATCTTGTTATTTTATAGGATTCCCCCCTTCTCTTCTCGCTCCCCTTTTGTGGTTGTTATTTATTATTCACGTTAGTTTAGAAGATACTCTTTATTACGACCCTCACACTTATTTTATGCTACCACTTTAAGATGCCTGCCATGCTCTTCCATAGCAGATGCTCGGCTTACTGGGATCACGTGCTTTGCGTTACCCAACCACCTCTAACCAATCCTTGTGGATGTGCTTTATATGGAGCAATGGCCCAGGGGGCTCGAGTTTCCTGTTGGAATATGTTGCAGGAGAATGAATACTTATTAAGGTATGTGATGCTTGGTTCACTGGAGCTCTTTTGCACTATACCCCGCTGACCTATGATTATGAGCTCATACTATGTTTATCATCTCTGGCATACTCGCTCGTTATGACTTTGCGGATTTATTAAATATGCATGGTGCTGCGCGGTTCACAAGAGCTTCTTTGCACTATACCCTCCTGTTTTGTGATTATGAGCTCATATTATGCTTATCGTGTTTGGAATACCCGCCTGATTATGACTTTGCGTATTTATTAAATATATATGGCTCAGCTGAGCTCTTTTATGTTACCCACCATATAGCCTATTTTGGTATCTTGACTTTTTTGTATTTATTTACTTTTAGGCATTTTTCTTGTGACTGGGTCCTCTTATTAAAGGGTGCCCGTGCTGAGGGGATTTCTTATCTGTGTGGATTTTCATATGTTCTAACTATGGTGATTCTCAATCACGCTAACGTGAGCTTCTATATGGACTTTGCGGTTTTTATGTATTTGTCGTTTGTCGTTTTCTCTTGTATTTTCTTCACTGGGTTTTAGTCTCTTTCTATATTCCTGACCACATTTATTCTCAAGTAGTTCATACTGAAATTAATTGTATGCAATTTATGCAGGTATCTACTTGAATAACATATATTTTGATCCTTGTATTACTGGACACGATGATAAAAGTCACACCAAACTACTATATATTATTATTTGGATGAACCCATATTTATACGATGCACATCTAAACAGACGCACAAATGTTCTACTATATTAAGGTGAGAGTTTTCTATATTTCTTCTGTCTTGCGGGTCACGATACATAAGTATTTGCTATGGTGACTTAAGTGATAATCCATCGCTTGCCTTCTATCGTTATGATGATACACTTAGTGAAATCACTATCTTATTATGACAATTGGGGTCCTGGTTAACTGGATAGGATATATCTAGGGGACATATTTTTGAATATAATTATATCTTTGGCCCAATAATTTAATATTTGTCACTAGTAGATGCAGAGTAACATCATAATCTATAGACCAACTATGACTGTTATGTGGTTACATAATACAAAGGTGTGTTCAGAGTCTATTTGGCCTCCTGTGGATATTTAATGTATAGTTGTATTAAGTTATTTTTATTGTTTGTCTGTACTAGTAGTTTTCAGTTGAATTATATATCTGTTATTTTTGTCTTCCATGTAGATTTTGATTTATGTCTAAATCAGATGTGTTTATGTGCCAGATCAAATGTTATTGTCATTTTATTATTGTTGTATGTTTACATATTGAGTAGTTTTGTCTGTTGTACACATGTCTGAATTGTATTTCTTGTCTTTTACATGTTATTTTCACCCCTGGCGAGGTTCTAAATGTAATTGAAATGAAACACATTGGCTGGATGTTGTTGAAATTGGATATAAGAAGAAAAAAGAATAAACATCATATTTGGAATATACACATTGATAGATTTCTGGACTATAAATTCCTTGCTGTGCACCTTTCCATTTGCTGTCATTTCTATAATCAGGTAGGAAACATCATGGCGTATGACAAACCCATTTGGCGGAAGCGCCTCTGCATCTAGGAACGTGGAGTGCTCTGTCTGGCTTGTCCCAGGATGTGGTCTCTGTCCTTATAGTACACCAGTCTAGCCACCACTGGCCTCTGGGGTGCTCCCAGCAATGGGGGTCCCACCACTACTCTGTGCTTTCTCCAGGGCATTAAATGGGGAAAGGCCCTCTGGCGTCACTTCTTCTTGTAACCATCTTTTGAGGTAGTCAAGCATGCTATTTCCTTCAACACGCTCTGGCAGCCCAATCACCCATATGTTATTGCATCGCGACCTGTTTTCTGCATCCTCCATTCTGAGTTCTAGTGTTCAGACTTTACTCTCCATTTCAGCTAGTCGCTCTTTCATAGTCACCAGATCTGGAGGGCTCTCTGCCAATTTTCTTTCCGCCATGGGGACTCGTTCCACCAGACGACGGTGGATATCCTTCATGATTCCTATTTCTGCCACTATGGTGTCTATCTTTGCCTACAGGATCTCCCTGGAGGTGGTTACTGCCTGCAAAATGTCCTGGAGAGTGGGGCCTCCCGGAGGACTTGATTGTGGAGTTGGAGTACCCCATAAACATGCTCACCGTATCTGGGTCCTTCTTACAGGATGCTTTTCCCATGGTTACATTTCTGTAGGATAGGTCTAGAGGTGCATCAGTCCATCGAGGGAGCAGGGAATGTGCTCAGGACCCAGACAAGAGCCAAGTTGAGGGAGCCCCCATTATTATGTAGGTGTTCTTGGCAACGGGCTCAAAGCATCTCATGAAAAGTTCAGCATTTCCCCCTGGTAGGGCGTATCTCAGTAATTGTCTACTGCTGTGAGGATGGGGTCTGGCAGGGCGTATCTCCAGGCAGTGGATCGCCAGTCCATGTATATGCTCAGCAGGGTGATGCAGCGCTGGGCAACAGCGACGCTCAGCCGGAAGATCCCGGTCAAATCACCAAGTCTAAGCGGGGGTCCCCAGTACCATCCAGGGCCAGTGGAAAGGCGACGAGGTGGAGCACTCTTGTGGGAAGAGCCATATCCAGCTAAGCAAGTTATGTCAAAGTTCAAAGCTTAACAGCTGCATACTCTCTCCAGGAGATCCTGTCCTACATCAGCTGCTCAGTGCCTCGAGGCTCCATAGATGGACAACAGGGGAAGGAGGTATCACCTAGTTCAGCGATTGTGGGCTGCCTCCCAGAATCAGTCTTTAAAGACTCGGAGGGCCCAGTTATAGGCAGTGAAGAAGGAGCGAGTCAGCGGGTAGGCCTCTGCACACGGGGTTGTCAGTGGCAATGCGGGCCACATGAGAAACGTAGCTTTGCATTGGGGCCTGCCGTAGTGCGATCCCATTTAGGAGCAGCCATAGGCACTGAGAAGAAAAGAGAGGGCAACCCCGGCGCGACGAGGAGCCGCTCACAAGTTCTCCAGGTGGGGAGCACTACTGTATGTCACGTTCGCAGGGGTGGGCCCAGCCAGTGAGTAAAGGATGGCCTGGGCCCAGCCAATAAGGTCACCAACCTCGGCTTTGAGGGCCTACTACAACTTCAGTGCGCCCCTCCAATTCTCAATCAGACAAGTCAGTCTTCACGGGTTGGGGGGGCATGCTTGTCAGCTCCACGCAAAGCCACTGATTGCCCCAGGCTCAAGTGTCAGGCCACCACTGGACCCTGCTACACAAGGCCAGCCGTTCACACTCACCACGGACCACTGCTGTGCACCCTCTGAGCAACTCCAGTTGCTTAGTCAGGATTCTGCGGATTGCAACACTGGCCCCGCGGTGGCTCCGTTCAGGGATCGCTGTCTTCTAGGCTCCCTGCTCAACAGCTCCAGCAGGCCTGTGAGGCCCGTGCTCCCACTCCTCTCGGCTGTCAGGTGCGGTTCTCACCCACCATTTTGAGGGCCAGGCATGACCATGGCAATCAGCTGCGGGGGTCCCCAGCGGAGCTCTGATGGTCGTCTCCAACTAGGTATGTGGTGCGGGGAGGATAGAGGGTGCACGTCTCTGTCAGCAGCTGCCCCCCAGGACTTTTAGTGTCATAAGGATGTAGCTGGATGGGGCTTCTCCAGCGGGAGCTCCGATGGTGTGCGTCTTACTCCATTGACACTTGGCCATGCCCCCTTCCTGAGTTCTACAAGTATGTCCAAATGTCCCAGGAGGGCACAGTCCCCCACCGGTGGGCAGACACCTAAGTTGGCGAGTGTACGCTCGGGGAAGAGGTATTCCCAGTTAACTTTGGGGAGCAGACAGAGGGAACCCTAGTTTCCCAGGGGGATAAGGAGATAGTGCCAAAAGCCCATATGCCTGCAAATACTTCCAAGTATAGGCAGTGGGACACTATCAATGGGCAATGGGTAGAGGCTCTGCGAGACACAGGAGCAAGTATGACTACTGTCTAGAGTCAGCTGGTGTCTGCAGAGCAGGTCCTACCAAATGCATTCCACCAAGTCGTAGTCGCCAACAATCGTGGGAGCCATCTACCGGTGGATCTGGTTCCCTTTGAGTGAGGGGGGAGGGGTTCTCAGGTTCTCTGAAAGTAGCTGTGAGCCCTGCCATGCCTGTAGATTGTCTGTTAAGCAACGACCTGGAGTACACTGCCTGGATGAAGGTAGAGCTAAGGTCACACTTGGAGATGTTGGGATTGCCTGAGTGGGTCTGTATGACCACACGGTCCATGGTTGCTCGCCAAGAGAGTCAAGGGCATCTGGAGCCTGGAACAATGGCCCAGATGACTGCCAAGAAGGAGAGGGGCAAGGGGTGTGGGAAACCAGTCCCTGAAGTTCCCACAGACAAGGTTGACTAGATCCCTGAGGAGGAGACCCCTGAACCAACCAGGGATGGCATTGCCACCCTAGGTGACCTGGCTGGCAGGTTGAGGGTGGGCCCACCAGGGAGAAGTCCAGCTGGCTGGCAGGTTGAGGGTGGGCCCACCAGGGAGGAGTCCAGCAGGATACAGAAAGAGTGTTCAACACTAGAGGGCCTGAGGCGGCAAGCAGAAGCCCAGTGCAGCAAGTGAAGCCTCTCGGGATCACCTAATCTACTGGGAGAATTATCTCTTTTATTGTGAGCCTAAGGCTTCTGTTTCTGGGTCAGCCCATATGCTGGTGGTCCCCCAGTGTTTCAGGACCTTCCTACTGGGTTTGACTCATGAGATACCCCTGGCAGGACATTTAGGGCAAGACAACACTTTCGCCAGGCGTGTCCCCCACTTCTATTGGCCCCGAATGAAGACAGTCCCAGATGCATTCTACAGGTCTTTGTCCCACCTGTTAGGCCAGAGGGAAATCAGGAAAGTACCTAAAAGCTCCACTGATCCCATTACCAGTCAGTGGCACACACTTTGAAAGGGTGGGCATCAACATAATTGGATCCTTGGACCCCAAGACAACTGTTGTTCAACATCTACATGGCCCCTCTCATCTCACTGATAGCCTCTTTTGGCATTGAAACTACATCATATGCTGATGATACGCAATTGATCTTATTCCTGGACAAAGACTCCAATAAGGCAGAACTTAATTTTAAGTTATGCCTGACCGAGGTCATCCATTGGATGAAGCTTAACCATCTCAAATGCAACACAGATAAAACCGAGATCCTGCTGATAGGAAAAGATAATCCCTTCAAGCCGAGTCAATGGTGGCAGGAAGACGCACCAGCACCACCGAACACAGTTGAAGTAGCAAAAAACCTGGGAGTGAAATTTGATGCCTCACTCTCCTTTCGACCTCACGCCCTGACGGTGGCAGGGACATGCTTCAACATAATCAAAACCCTCCAAAAATTCTTTGATTTTATTCCACTCCCGGCGAGGAAGACAGTTGCAGTGGCACTCATCCTGTCAAGACTAGACTACTGCAACAGCCTACTTGCAGGAGTAAATAAACACGTACTTAAGAGACTACAAGTAGTACAGCATGCTGCAGCTCGTTTAGTGCTAAAAACTACCCCGCAGATCTTCCGCTTCAGCAGCCCTTAAAACCCTTCACTGGCTACCCATGCACAAGAGAATCTTATTCAAGATACTTTTAATCACCTTCAGAGCATCCAAGAACCTAGGGCCTACATATCTTTTGGCCAGGTTCACCCCCTACACCACTGCTATGACACTCGGATCCTCATCTGCAAATCTTCTTAAACCTTCTCCCTTTAAGTGCAAAACCAAAGGAGGAAAATCCGTAGCAGCATTGGGAACCAGAGCCTGGAACCTTATGCCCACGCACTTAAGGTTGATGAAAACAGAAACCCAATTCAGAAAGGCCTTGAAGACTTGGATCTTTGGATCCTCAGACGAACTTTGCTCATCACTTATATAGTGGTTGTTCTTGTCCACCTTAACTATCTTCCACATAGCGCCAGGATGCTCCTTTCGGAGTGATAGTCAACGTAAATGCCCAACCAAATCAAATCAAGCTGAATGAAGAGGGCTTAGACCAACCGGTAGCCTTCATTAGTATGAGGTTACTTCCACAGAAACAGAGGTGGAGTGCGATTGAGGGAGAAGCTTTTGCTGTGATCTGGGCACTGAAGAAATTGAGACAGTACCTGTTTGGAACTTCCTGGTTCAGACAGACCACAGGCCCCTCAGATGGCTCATGCAGATGAGGGGTGCAAATTCCAAACTGTTGAGGTGGTCTGTCTTCCTACAGGGAAAGGACTTTACGGTGGAGCACCGTCCGGCATCAGACCACGCCAATGGGACATGTGTTGGACCCGACAGCCTTAGGGTGGTCTTCCCCCCAACTTCTATCATGTCTCCTCACTTTCCTGACCTCATTTTTGCTGGCATTAGGACTCTGTGCACTTTACTACTGCTAACCAGTGCTAAAGTGCTTGTGCATGGTAACATTGGTTCATTCCCAATTGACATATGTAATTTACTTATAAGTCCCTAGTAAAGAAGTACCCCCGTGACCAGGGCCTGTAAATTAAATGCTGCTAGTGGACCTGCAGCACTGATTATGCCACCCACTTAAGTAGCCCTTTAATCATGTTTCAGGCCTGTCACTGCAGAGCCTGTGTGTGTGCAAATTACACTGCTATGTCAACCTGGCCAAACCAGGCTTTATACAGGCCCAAACCTTCCCTTTTTATACATATATGTCACCCCTAAGGTAGGCTCTGGACAACCCTAAAGGCAGGGTGCAATGTATTTAAAAGGCAGGACATGTACTTTTAAGTTTTACATGTCCTGCTATTCTGAAATCGCAAAGAAAGTACCTCCGTTAAGCATTATCAGTTGGCGGTCCTTCCGTTTGGTCTTACTTCCACACCTCCAGTCTTCACGAAGGTGATGGCAGTGGTCGCAGTGCATCTCAGAAGGTGGGCAACACCAGTATTCCCTTACCTGGACGATTGGCTGATCAAAGCCAAGACTCCAAAGTTGGTGTTGCATCATTAGCAGTTGGCAACACAGTTGTTGTTCAACCTTGGTTTTACCATCAACGTAACCAAATCTCACTTAGAGCCCTCTCAGCGCACACTGTTCATAGGGGCTGTATTGGACACTATGGTGAATCACGCCTACCCGCCTCCTCTGGGGATTCTGAACTTTCAGGCTATGATTCTGATGAGTCACAATGGAGCTATGGTTCCAGTCTTGAAGGTCCTACGCCTTCTAGGTCTGATTGCTCTCTTGCATTCTGTTGGTCACCCATGCACGCTGGCACATGAGGGCCCTCCAGTGGTGCCGTCTCAGGCAGTGGTTTCAACACAATGGGGATCTCAAAGCTCTCCAGAGACACTGCAGTGGATATTCAATGGTGGGGTGTGTCCGGCAATCTGTCTCAAGGGAAGCCGTTTCACCATCTACGACTGGTGGCCACAGTGATAACGGATGCCTCCACTCTAGGGTGGGGAGCTCATCTGGGGGATCTGGAGATCAAAGGTCTTTGGTCTCTAGAGGAAAGATTGTTGCATATCAGTCTTCTGGAATTGTGGGCCATACGTCTGGGTCCCAAGGCCTTCCTCCCTTCCCTTGCAGTCAGTCAGTTCAAGTCTTAACAGACAATACTACTGTGATGTGGTACAGAAACAAACAAGGAGGAGTAGGGTCGTATCCTCTCTGTAGAGAGGCTGTGCGACTCTGGTCCTGGGCTCAGGACCATCAGATCTGCATCTTGGCCGAAGTTTCTGAACATGCATGTGGACAGTCTCAGTCGTCATTTTTCTGCCGATCACAAGTGGGGTCTCCATTTGGAGGTGGTACAACACATTTTCTGGCTATGGGGGGACCCGTCAGATAGACCTATTTGCCACTCAAGAAAAGACACACTGCCCGTCCTTCTGCAGCCTTCAGGATCCATTGCAGGGAGCTCTAGGGACGTGTTTAAATTGGACTGGGGTGCCCACCTGTTTTACGCATTTCCCCCAATACCTTTGATTCCTCTGGTTCTCTGGAAGATTCGCAAAGACCAGGCCCAAGTCATATTAATAGCCCCGGATTGGCAGTAAAGGGTATAGTACACATACCTTCTTCACCTTTCTCTGTGCCCCCCACTCTGTCTCCTTCGGGGGGCACACCTCCTCTCACAGGGGCAGGTTCTACACCCCCACCTCTAGGGCCTTCACCTACATGCCTGGAGATTGAACGTGGCAACCTGAGTTCTTTTTCCTCTTCCTCCTGATGTGGTGGATGTTATACTATCGGCCTGAAGACACTACACCAAGTCGGTTTATACTGGCAGATGGAGGAAATTTGTAAAGTAGTGTGAAGAAAATTCCATTGACCCTTTACATGCCTATATCTGATAGAGACATCTAGCCACAGAGTCCTTAACTTTTGAATTCTCCCCAGGTGTCAATTTTTTAGCAGTTCCTCTGCACACCGGGGCATGGCGCTGTACGACTCAGTGATTACGTCGACTCCGATTGTGGCATCAGTGTAGTCATATAAGTCCCCTCCAGCGCAGGGACGTCAGTTTCTTCTGTGAAACATTTCGCACCACAATGCGGAGCCACTATAGAAACTGGCTGTGAAAACAGTGTGCCAAAAAAGATCAATGTATGTTTGAAACAATAACTAGAAAACAGAAATGAATGTTATGGTAATACCAAGTCAAGATCTATAAGGTAAGACCAAACGGTTCTTTGAATAACACAACTACATGAAACTATGATCACTGGTGTATACAACCAGTACCAAAAAAAAGGGTATAACCCTTACACCATAGGACGTTCACAGAGCGGGGAGGATGGGTAGGGCGTTAAGGATTCTACGGCTGGACTTTGTCTCTACCAGATAATGCGTTACCGAAGGTAATAACTTGTTCATCTGATAGAGACATCTAGCCCCAGATTCCTTAACTTTTGGATTAAATACCATAGCAATACCCACCTGTAGGAGGGTCTGAGAACGAATCCTACAAAAGTTCTCAAAGAGAACCAACCGGTCCAAATTAATAATAGACCAGACGTACGTGGGAATTAGATAAAAAAGAGCATGAGCTCCTTATTAAAACTGTGGCAAGGACCATAGGAAAACAAAACAACCGTACAGGCACAGAAATAACATGCCCCCAGGGCAGCAGAATAGCACTGTGTCAGAAGACAACAGTCAACAGTAGGAAAGTAGTCATGACCCCTAAAGGGTGAAATGAGCCTATGGACTAGAAGGGTCAAAGACAATAACGAATACCCTGTAAATTACAGTTCTCTACACCAGTAAGGAAGCATTCAAAAGAACCTGTCCTCAGAAATCCATAAAAAAGGTGTACCAGGACTCATCCACATTAGAGCTTAGATGAATAAACAAATTCATCGTAAAGTCGGAAAGACAAACTCAAGAACCAAAACTGATTCAAATAAAAGTATATCCTTGAAGAAGGAGAAAGGCTCACAACCCTAAAAGGGTTGTGAGCTTTTATGTGGACAGAACTCGTGATCAGCTGATTGTTGGCTATGTGGGCAAGATGAAAGGAAAAGCAGTGCATAAGAGGTCATTGTCCAGATGGATTATCCTGTGCATCAAGATCTGCTATGCCATGGCTAACAAGGAAACACCTGAAGGTATTAGAGCTCATTCTACTAGAGCTAAGTCTTCTACTTACGCTTTGGCTAGAGGTGTCACTGTGGTTTACTATTTTATGAGAGACAGGGATTGAGGCAAAGAAAGACTGCACCTATCCGTAGTAAGAAAAAAAAAGAATTCTAGAATGTTTGAGGTGCCTGTGACCTGAGATCCAATACCCCTAGATCTCCAAAATACACAAAAGTATATTCTAAATCATGAACAACATAAGGTCCATCACTCTCAGCTAATATCAATTTTAACACATCAATTTAACAATATGTATTATATGAGCACAAAAAATGGCAATTCGGCAAAGTTGAGTCTTCAAATTCTTTATTGTTGTCTTCCTTATGACATGATAAAAAGACCGTAGCCAACGCGTTTCGTCCTCTCGGACTTCTTCAGGGCTACAAAAACATATATACATATATACACAATTAGTTTACAATATTTACAAATTTACATACTAAAATACACATGAAAACATCTATATAATTACAAATTATAGCAAAGTCATCTCTCTAGAGTTCAAGATATCCCATTTTGAATAAACAACTGCCCAGTGTTATACCTTTCTTTATATTGAATTAGTGAGGTCAGATCATATACAATATGTCGGTTATTCAGAATTGCCATTTACAAATTAACAGCTCTTTGTGTGCTTTAAGTTGCACAGCTACTCTAGCATATAAAGAGTTTGTCAACATATCACCAAGAAAAAGAACAGTTAATGGGTGGGTTTCAAGAATCCTATGATTTCAGCTACATACCGGCCTCTCTATAATAAAGAAAATTTATTATATTTATTACTCTTACCGGAACACTGTTTATCTGTAGTTAGCAATAGTACGGGGTCATAGGTATATACATCTCCTCCACGAGCAGAAAAATACAGGTTTTTGTCTAATAGATGTAAATGTAGGGCAAAATTTAGTAAGGATTTTCTACATTGTCTAGTCAGAGAACAAATGCACTATTTTAAATGTCCATTAAATTCAAAAGACAAGATTTCATACCTGATATTTCTTATGAGAAATTCTGAAAATATAGTCTTTTCTCTTACTCAAATTATTCGAGAGTAGTATTTATTCCAAGTCAGGAGATGTCTGCATTATATCCATGATCGCTAATATTAAAAAAAACAAAATTGGAATGTATGAGAAAAAGCTCATATGCATTCGATAAAATAATTTTGTTTTAAATAAAACGATGTCTATATTGATAACATAATCGCTATTTATAGAGGAAATTAAAATACATGAATGGCTTTTACAGGTTCCACCATCAGTAGCTAATAGATACTGTCATATCTCACCTCATGGTTTCCCTATGTTAGTAATGAAATAACAGGGACTAATTATCCCATGCCTTGAAGCATTGGGCCATCCCTTGTGATTGGGAATATGTGATACGTCATTTAGACCCGGTACCTGAGTTAATTCTCCCCCTATATCATATGCCACAAGCAATTTATATTCATTCTAAAGTAGATAAACTTCGAATTTTTGAAACTATTTCATGGTTTAAGAAGCTATTAATAACAAACTTCTCTGAGAAGCCCCCTAGGAAGTTTAACTATACAAACAGCGCGGCGAAAATGCAGCAGACAGCCTATCTAACACTTACTTGTAACATCAGGCGAGCGACATGGTAGCGTGAAGGTCGAGTGCGAATGAGGCAGACATTCTTTCTCCAGTTTAAATAGCCCGCTAAATGGGGTCAATGACTCTCACCTGGGCACGCCTAACCAAAGGGGTCACGTAAATGTGTATAATGTGAGCGCCATCTTTTAATATCGTTTCAGTACAGTGGAGATGAAAGAAACTATAGGTTCATGGTCACCTTATCCTTTTTGAGAGTAATATTTGGACAAATCTGACTCGCATATTACATTGGACCTATTCTCCCCATATTATATATTGAAATATGTGATTTCCAAGGTTCTATTTTCCATAAGCGCCATCTTGAAGTGGAGCAAAGCAGCATCTATACCAAACATATTAGTAGTCATTGGTGTCGAGTTAGCTGACCTGATAAGCCGCCTAACTAAAAGGTCACGTGAGTGAGTATAATGTGGGCGCCATCTTTAAATATCGTATCAGTACAATGGAAATGAATGGAGCTATAGGTTCATGGTCACTTTATCCTTTTGAGAAAGAAATTTGGGCAAACCTGACTCGCATGTTACATTGTACCTATTCAGTACTGGGTCTACCATATTATGATGGCACGATATTATTTGCGATTTGCTATACCCGCCGGACTTGTTATTTCAAAAACGGAAGAGTTAATAAAAGGCAATATATTTCCTAAAAGATGGGAAACTTATTACACGTGATGTGTACCCCAAACATTTACGAATACGTTCTCCCCATATTATATATTAAAAAGTGGGGTTTCCGAAGTTCTATTTACTGTGAGCGCCATCTTGGAGTGAAGCAAAACAACATCAATACCAAATATATTGACATATAGTCATCGGTACCGAGTTACCTGTCCTGATGAAAATTCTAGAATGTTAATGTGTGGCGGCTCACAAAATTGTAATTAAAGAGAATTGAAAAGCACAACTCCAGATCGTAAATCCATTAGTTACACAGATTCTTAAAGAAGGAAAATAATTTATATGATAAGATTATTTGCACAAACATAGGCGAGGAGAGCATATTATATTTTATATATGGAATGTAAACAACTCAAAAATTCTGTCAAGAGATCAAATATCACTTGTTATCATATCGCTATTCAGTATACATTTTTGCATTAAAAGTATATTTTTTATCAGTAAGGGAGCTAGTTAATTTGATTTGTGTCTGGATCTCGGCACATGTTTCTGAAATTACACCTAGTTGACAGGAAGTATTACAGATGGCGGATAGATCCTATTCCTAGATAGCAGGAGGCGATCTACAATTTTGTTTCCCTAAAGTTGTTTTACTGAGAAACAGCAGACGCCTAGTGCAGTACTGTTTACAAAAAGTAGTGAAGCTCACTATTAGCATTCAGACCAGAGGCCGTGGATCGCAGAAGACAGATCCAGCTGGCCTCTGCCTTCCTTTTTTTTTTTTTTGTCCTCATTCGCCTTCAACCGCCTTAAACCAACCGCCTTTTTGTAACCTTACTTTGATACCCTGGGATATCCTTGGCTTTTCGTATGTGGTCTCTCTGTGCCTCAGCCTGTAAAGATACAATTTTAGGCCGAAGGTTATTGCCCCACAGATACCCGGGGGGAAGGTCGGATTTACTCCAACTAGGTCTTTGCGAGCCTGATGGACGTTATCGATAGCCTAGAAAGGCATACAATAGTCCAGGGAGTATCCAAAAAGGCTTAATCATAGGACCCAAAAAAAGAGAAAAAAAAAGAAAAGAAAACAAAGAAAACTACCTCCACCGAATAAGCAGGTCCCAATATGCGAGTTTTTTTTTACTGCAAGTTCTAGACATGTCCATCTTGGAGACTTCATATAATGAGGTCAGCCAGTCTGAATGATTGGGGGAGCTGGATCTACCCAGTGTTTACAGATTTGTCTCCTGGCCATTAGTATTGAATAAAATAGCAAAGATCTGGCAGGGCCTGCAATGTAACTATTAAGACCGAAGATTATCAAGGACAGGTTTATATGAATTGGTGCTCTTAAAACGCTCTCGAGTGTCTTCCTCACCTCTTCCCAAAAAGAAGCAATAAAAGGGCAGTCCAAAAACATATGTATATCCGATGCTTCAGCCAACCCACATTTTTTACATACAACTTGGGATCCTTTCAAAAATTTAGATAATCTAAGAGGGGATAGGTATGCCCTATGGGCGGTGAACAAGTGATTCCGCTTCAACCAAGCAGGTTTAACTAATCTAAAGAGAGTTCTAAACGAGTCTTGCCATAGAGACTCACACAGTGTATTCGGGATCTGGTCACCCCATAGCTCGTCTGCAAGCTTAAATTCTCCGTCCACTGCCTCTTCAATAGCCCAATACCACAATGAAACCTCCCTCTTTCCTGCCGGCCTTTCGACTAGCTGTTGTTCCAGGCTGCTGCCCCTGCCAAAATGTTTTTTCTGACTTAGCTGGGATTGTGCCCAGCTTTTTAGCTGGATATACTTAAACCTTGAAAGGCCCGTCCCTACTCTCTTACTTAGGTGTTCCCATGAGACAAATGTATCTTCATTAATCAGATCTCCCCACACTTTTACCCCAGCTTCTCTTAATGGTGTCGCCAAACTATCCTGGAGGCACTCCGGCAAACCTGGTGAATCCCAGAGAGGTGCAAGGTTTGAAAAATAGTGAAGCCCTACCACAGTTCTTAATCTGGCCCACGTTTTTGCTATTGTATGGAGGACCTTAAGTTTAACCTTTTTAAAGAATTTTTGGTCCCCAAATTTAAACATAAAGCCTTCTTCCGATATACCAGCACCCCTTAACATAGCCCGAAACATGTCTCCCCTCCTGTACTCACAGGCATTTTTAATAACATTCTAGAATGTGAAAGCTGGAAGGCCCAAGCATAGTATTGCAAGTCAGGTAGCGCCAGTCCTCCTTTCTCTCTCCTTCGCCTTAGTTTTTTCCAGGCTATCCTGGTTGATCTATATTTCCAGATGAAGGAGTTTATGTCCTGTTGAAATTTACCTATCAGGGATTTGTCAAAAAAAGGGGATTGTATTGAAAAGGAATGTGATCTTAGGTAAAATTGTCATTTTGACCAGATTTACCCTCCCCAAGATGGATAAGGGGAGATGGGCCCATGACTTCATCAATTTCTGACACTCCCTAAAGACTCTCACTAAATTTATTTCTGCGATTTTTCCTACTTCCTGCACTATTCTGACCCCCAAGTATCGCATACCTGAGCTGACCTGAAAATGGGTTTCCCTAATATTCCACGTCATAATTTCCGTCTTTCCCGCATTTATTTCGTACCCAGATATTTGACCAATTGGGGCTATCCGATATTTGGAGGGAAAGATCGGGAGACCAACCAGGAGTATCTTTTAGAAATTTTAGATACACAAGTCGAGAATAGACTATATTTTGCTCAGTTATAATCTAAAAGACAGAGTTAAAGAGATAAAATACCTACCCTCGCACCTTTCGGACCATTCAGGAGTTATATTAGCTATTGAGTGTATACAGTCACAGCAGTTTAGAACATGGTCATTTGATCGAACAATACTGCTTGAAGAAGAAGGGACTGCTTTTTTATTATTGAGACCAAGCACTTTTTAGAGAACAACTTAGGAACAGCCGACATTACAACTGTCTGGGACACCCTTAAAGCTTTCCTAAGGGGCAATATCACCAATAGATCGAGCTATAGGAAAAAAAATATAGGGAAACGACCTTAGCTCTGGAAATTGAAATGAGGGAAATCGAGGAAAAATGAACAGCCAGACCGGCATTGGCCGGAAGGAAGATTTGGAAAGGTTCGATCAATTAAAAGAAGAGCTGAAGAGTATTCTTCAAAAGAGGCTGATGCGTAGGTGGGAGGCTAGCAAGATTGCCCATTTTGAGTATGGGGAAGGGGCAGGAAAACTACTTGCTTGGAAAACCAAAATGGACCAGCTCCGGAACCATATAAAAGAAATAAAGGTGGACGATGACGCACCCTCCCTTTCCTCGGACAAAGATATCGGCGAGGCTTTTTGGGTTATTTCCAAGATATTTATAAGGATACTTGCATAGAAGACAGAGCAAAAGTGAAGCTCTGGTTGGATGAGACTACATTACCATCTATTAGCCCCAAGCAACAGATAGATTTGGAATGTGCTATTACAGAAGAGGAGGTGAGGAAAGTTATTGCAGGGAGTAAAAGAGGGAAAGCGGCCGGGCCTGATGGCCTACCTGCAGAAATATATCGTGTCTTGCAGGATGCCATAATCCCAGTACTTACTCAACTGTATAATAAGATATTATTGGAAGGAGTTAGCCCCCCTCGTTCTTGGGATGATGCTACGGTGGTCTTAATTTTGAAACCTGGCAAGAATCCAGCTAGATGTGATTCATATCGACCGATATCACTTTTAAATACAGACTATAAATTTTTCTCTTCTATTTTAGCAACTAGGTTGGGGATGGTGGCAAACGACATCTTTCACCCAGACCAAAAAGGGTTTGTAAAAGGGCGACAATTAGCAGACCTAACATACGATCTGGTCGGCGCAATCGATATTGCCTCCACTTATGCCCTCCCGTTGGCAGCCTTAACTCTGGATGCCACCAAGGCTTTCGACAGGGTAAATTGGGGATACCTGTCGGAAGTCATGGTAAGATTTAATTTGGGAGACAAATTCCGCCGTACCATTCAGTTGTTATACCATGCACCGTCAGCCAGGCTGCTGGTCAATGGCATTTTGACTGAGGCATTTAAGATAACTAGGGGAACGAGACAGGGTTGCCCTCTTTCTCCCCTGCTCTTCAACATGTATATAGAGCCTTTTGCACAGAAACTTAGAGATAACTCTAACATCATCTCTTTTAAATATGAGGAGTGGGAGAGGAGGGTGGCCCTGTATGCTGATGATATCCTTATACTGTCAGCAGACTTGGATTCAGCCTTTCCGACAGTTATAAAACTGGCAGAAGAATTCGGCCTCTGCCTTCCTTAATGCCAGTTCTCTAGCTCCACCTCTCTCTAAGGGTTTGATGTGTTCCAAAGCATGGAACCAAATGTCTATTTCAGTTGGATGATGTTCATATATGTGCATGGCCACCGGATATCTGTCATCTCTGTTTTTGATGGCCCTCACACGCTCCTGAATTCGTATTTTAAGGCTTCGAATACTGCTGCCTATATAAATTTTGTTGCATGAACAGCCCAGCACATAGATTGTGTGTGTTGTATTACAATTAATAAATGTATTAATTGTATACTCCTTAGTACTGTTGTACTTAAATTTTTGTTTCTTATTGCATCCATATTTACAGACTATACATGTGCCACAGGTATAAAAACCAGACAGTCTGCATGGCAGCCATGTGGTGGTGTTGTCGCCCATATTTTTTACATAACATGGGCATAGCATAGACTTTATTGTGTTTCCCCTTCTGTATACCACTCTGGGTTTGTTTGAAATCGCTCCTACGGGCATCTGACCCAGGGATAGTAAATGCCAGTTTTTACGTAGGATGTTGTATATATGATCACTATATACATTATACTTTGTTATGAACAAGATCTCATCCGGTGCTTTCTTTTTCTCAAGTCTTCCCAGGCCTGTTGTAAGGGTTGATCTGCGATCTACCTGCATTACCCTTGTTTCAGCTGAGTTTAAACATTTTCGCGTGTATCCCCTTTCACTAAAGTTCTTTTTGATATTTTTGATACTTGCTCTAAAATTCATGTCTTCACTACAGTTACGCCGAGCTCTGATCATTTCTCCATATGGTATGGCATTGATCATGGCTTTGGGATGAGCACTTTCAGCGTGTAACACGCTGTTACAGGCTGTGGGCTTCCTATGAATATCACTATGGATTTTGTTATTGGAAATGTATAGTTTGAGATCAAGAAAATCTATAGATTCCCTAGAATAGTTAATGGTCATCTTTACATTAAATCTATTCCTATTTAAGTGATCATAGTATGTTAGTAACTCATCGATTCCACCATTCCAGATTAACAGAACATCGTCTATGTATCTGCCGTAAAATATGATGTTATCAGTCCAGTCTCGTGAGCTGGGTCCCCAGGCATGCTCCGTCTCATACAATCCCATAAAGAGATTTGCATAAGACGGAGCAAACCGGGACCCCATAGCTGTCCCTTGCTTCTGTAGGAACCAGTCACCATTATGCAAAAAAGCATTCATCGTCAGAATCATGTGAGCCATATCCAATAACATGAGGGTATGCTGTAGATGGCAGGCATTACGTTTGTATAAAAAGTGTTTAAGGGCATCTAGTCCACAATCTGTTTTGATGCATGTATACAAACTCTCCACATCTAGAGTGACAAAGCGTAAGTCATTGCTATCCCATACAAAGTCCTCTAGCTTACAGAGAACATCTCTGCTATCCTTAAGAAAGGAGGGGAGATTTTTAACAAAAGGTTGTAAGAACCCATCGACATATTCAGAAATACATTCGGTAGGGCCTCCGTTGCCTGAAAAGATTGGTCTTCCCGGTGGGAACTTTCCCCCTTTGTGGATTTTCGGGAGGATATAGATGCAAGGGTGTCTTGAGTCATGTGCCTGCAGATAATGATACTCCTTATCTGAGATAAGACCTGATTCATGCCAATCTCGTAGGCGCATATTGATGTTTTTCTCTATATTCATAGTTGGATTCTCTTTTAGTTTGGTGTAGCAGTCATGGTTTTGCAATTGCCTGTCTATTTCCCTTAGGTAATCTTTACGATCCATGACGACAATATTCCCCCTTTGTCAGCTTCTCTTATTACTAGATCAGGGTCATTTCTTAATGATGTTAATAGGGTCCTGTCTTTTTTAGATATATTGTAGTCATGTTGGCAATGTCTGTTATTTACATGTCTGTCTTCCAGCTGATGTAATTGCTAGGTTACATTTTGGTAAAATTCGTCTATGGCAGATTCTTGAGTTTTGGGTGGCATACATCTGGATCTACTTCGTAAATCACTATCAATTGATGTATCCTCATAAATTTCTAACAAACCAGCAGTGTCTACAATATCAACATTGTCATCATCATTATCCAGAGTGGCTAATAAATGTGTTACATTTAAATCAGCAATTGTTAACGTTGAAGCATTAGTGTTGCTTTGTAAATTTTTGCGACATACAGGTTGTTGTTCAAAATAATTTTTTAATTGCAGTTTTCTAACAAATTTTCAAAGATCAATATGAACATCTACAAAGTTGCATCGATCCGTTACACAAGAGTTTAAACCTTTTTGAAGTACACATTTTTCATGGTCTGACAGTGTCCGTGTGGATAAGTTAACAATACTGAGTTCATTGATTCCTGAGTCATCAATAGTGCCATTATTCTCACTCAAGTTAGATCTAATATTTATTTCTATTTCTTCGGTAGAGTCTTGCTTTGTAATCTTGTTTGCATCCCTGTTCTTATGCTTCTTCCCTCCCCTCCTTGTTCTAGATTTGCGTTTTTCTTCTTGTTTCCTAATCTGTAACGTTGGACTTCCCTTAAAAAAAGGGGACGTGGAGGGTGTTTTCATAGTACTCGGACCCTCCCCAGGATCACTCTCCAAAGATGATAATGAAGTACTGCTTGATGACACGCTGACCGTTTTTTCTCTATTTCCCTGATTCTGTGTGGGTTTTGGGGGGATGTTATCATACTTTTTGGAGAAAGTAAAGATACGGCCATTGGCATAATCATTCTCGTCTCTTAATATCTTTTTTTGTTTTTTATCTTTAAGATAAATTTGGTATGCCACTAGTTCCTTTTTTAAGATATCATAGTTTTTCTGAGTTGCATCCTTTATATTCATCTCAGAAATTTCTCTCTCCAATTTCATAATTTCATCTTTAATTTTGCTAACCTTTCTCTCTGAGTTGCTGATTAGAGTCCTCATCATACGATATGAGGCATCATAGAGGCCCTCTTCCCATTCATCCAGAAGATCTTGTTCAAGATCCTCATAGTTGGGAAATATCAGGATTCTTAGACCACGTGGAATCTTTTTATTTTCAATGAGTTTCGCAAGGTCGCCCCATCCCACCATTTGGCGAGTTCCTGCTTCTTTAGTTTCTCAAGTTTGTAAAATTTTTCTTTTAAGCCCTCATTTTTCTGAACTGATACTTTTGGGGCACTAATGTTGGGTCCTATCGGTTTAAACAGGTCCCCCAACAATTCTTCTCGGTTATCATCAAAATCCATCCTAAGTGTAAAAACAGTCTTGTCGGACAGTGCTAGTCAACCCAAAATAGAAGCTATTTTATGAGAGACAGGGATTGAGGCAAAGAAAGACTGCACCTATCCGTAGTAAGAAAAAAAAATGTTTCTAGAATGTTTGAGGTGCCTGTGACCTGAGATCCAATACCCCTAGATCTCCAAAATACACAAAAGTATATTCTAAATCATGAACAACATAAGGGCCAGCACTCTCAGCCAATATCAATTTTAACACATCAATTTAACAATATGTATTATATGAGCACAAAAAATGGCAATTCGGCAAAGTTGAGTCTTCAAATTCTTTATTGTTGTCTTCCTTATGACATGATAAAAAGACCGTAGCTAACGCGTTTCGTCCTCTCGGACTTCCTCAGGGCTACAAAAACATATATACATATATACACAATTAGTTTACAATATTTACAAATTTACATACTAAAATACACATGAAAACATCTATATAATTACAAATTATAGCAAAGTCATCTCTCTAGAGTTCAAGATATCCCATTTTGAATAAACAACTGCCCAGTGTTATACCTTTCTTTATATTGAATTAGTGAGGTCAGATCATATACAATATGTCAGTTATTCAGAATTGCCATTTACAAATTAACAGCTCTTTGTGTGCTTTAAGTTGCACAGCTACTCTAGCATATAAAGAGTTTGTCAACATATCACCAAGAAAAAGAACAGTTAATGGGTGGGTTTCAAGAATCCTATGATTTCAGCTACATACCGGCCTCTCTATAATAAAGAAAATTTATTATATTTATTACTCTTACCGGAACACTGTTTATCTGTAGTGAGCAATAGTACGGGGTCATAGGTATATCCATCTCCTCCACGAGCAGAAAAATACAGGTTTTTGTCTAATAGATGTAAATGTAGGGCAAACTTTAGTAAGAAGCTGACAAAGGGGGGAATATTGTCGTCATGAATCGTAAAGATTACCTAAGGGAAATAGACAGGCAATTGCAAAACCATGACTGCTACACCAAACTAAAAGAGAATCCAACTATGAATATAGAGAAAAACATCAATATGCGCCTACGAGATTGGCATGAATCAGGTCTTATCTCAGATAAGGAGTATCATTATCTGCAGGCACATGACTCAAGACACCCTTGCATCTATATCCTCCCGAAAATCCACAAAGGGGGAAAGTTCCCACCGGGAAGACCAATCATTTCAGGCAACGGAGGCCCTACCGAATATATTTCTGAATATGTCGATGGGTTCTTACAACCTTTTGTTAAAAATCTCCCCTCCTTTCTTAAGGATAGCAGAGATGTTCTCTGTAAGCTAGAGGACTTTGTATGGGATAGCGATGACTTACTCTTTGTCACTCTAGATGTGGAGAGTTTGTATACATGCATCAAAACAGATTGTGGACTAGATGCCCTTAAACACTTTTTATACAAACGTAATGCCTGCCATCTACAGCATACCCTCATGTTATTGGATATGGCTCACATGATTCTGACGATGAATGCTTTTTGCATAATGGTGACTGGTTCCTACAGAAGCAAGGGACAGCTATGGGGTCCCGGTTTGCTCCGTCTTATGCAAATCTCTTTATGGGATTGTATGAGACGGAGCATGCCTGGGGACCCAGCTCACGAGACTGGACTGATAACATCATATTTTACGGCAGATACATAGACGATGTTCTGTTAATCTGGAATGGTGGAATCGATGAGTTACTAACATACTATGATCACTTAAATAGGAATAGATTTAATGTAAAGATGACCATTAACTATTCTAGGGAATCTATAGATTTTCTTGATCTCAAACTATACATTTCCAATAACAAAATCCATAGTGATATTCATAGGAAGCCCACAGCCTGTAACAGCGTGTTACACGCTGAAAGTGCTCATCCCAAAGCCATGATCAATGCCATACCATATGGAGAAATGATCAGAGCACGGCGTAACTGTAGTGAAGACATGAATTTTAGAGCAAGTATCAAAAATATCAAAAAGAACTTTAGTGAAAGGGGATACACGCGAAAAATGTTTAAACTCAGCTGAAACAAGGGTAATGCAGGTAGATCGCAGATCAACCCTTACAACAGGCCTGGGAAGACTTGAGAAAAAGAAAGCACCGGATGAGATCTTGTTCATAACAAAGTATAATGTATATAGTGATCATATATACAACATCCTACGTAAAAACTGGCATTTACTATCCCTGGGTCAGATGCCCGTAGGAGCGATTTCAAACAAACCCAGAGTGGTATACAGAAGGGGCAACACAATAAAGTCTATGCTATGCCCTAGTTATGTAAAAAATATGGGCGACAACACCACCACATGGCTGCCATGCAGACAGTCTGGTTTTTATACCTGTGGCACATGTATAGTCTGTAAATATGGATGCAATAAGAAACAAAAATTTAAGTACAACATTACTAGGGAGTATACAATTAATACATTTATTAATTGTAATACAACACACACAATCTATGTGCTGGGCTGTTCATGCAACAAAATTTATATAGGCAGCAGTATTCGAAGCCTTAAAATACGAATTCAGGAGCATGTGAGGGCCATCAAAAACAGAGATGACAGATATTCGGTGGCCATGCACATATATGAACATCATCCAACTGAAATAGACATTTGGTTCCATGCTTTGGAACACATCAAACCCTTAGAGAGAGGTGGAGATAGAGAACTGGCATTAAGGAAGGCAGAGGCCAGCTGGATCTGTCGTCTGCGATCCACGGCCTCTGGTCTGAATGCTAATAGTGAGCTTCACTACTTTTTGTAAACAGTACTGCACTAGGCGTCTGCTGTTTCTCAGTAAAACAACTGTAGGGAGACAAAATTGTAGATCGCCTCCTGCTATCTAGGAATAGGATCTATCCGCCATCTGTAATACTTCCTGTCAACTAGGTGTAATTTCAGAAACATGTGCCGAGATCCAGACACAAATCAAATTAACTAGCTCCCTTACTGATAAAAAATATACTTTTAATGCAAAAAATGTATACTGAATAGCGATATGATAACAAGTGATATTTGATCTCTTGACAGAATTTTTGACTTGTTTTACATTCCATATATAAAATATAATATGCTCTCCTCGCCTATGTTTGTGCAAATAATCTTATCATATAAATTATTTTCCTTCTTTAAGAATCTGTGTAACTAATGGATTTACGATCTGGAGTTGTGCTTTTCAATTCTCTTTAATCACAATTTTGTGAGCCGCCACACATTAACATTCTAGAATTTTCATCAGGTCAGCTAACTCGGTACCGATGACTATATGTCAATATATTTGGTATTGATGTTGTTTTGCTTCACTCCAAGATGGTGCTCACGGTAAATAGAACTTCGGAAACCCCACTTTTTAATATATAATATGGGGAGAACGTATTCGTAAATGTTTGGGGTACACATCACGCGTAATAAGGTTCCCATCTTTTAGGAAATATATTGCCTTTTATTAACTCTTCCGTTTTTGAAATAACAAGTCCGGCGGGTATAGCAAATCGCAAATAATATCGTGCCGTCATAATATGGTAGACCCAGTTCTGAATAGGTACAATGTAACATGCGAGCCAGGTTTGCCCAAATTTCTTTCTCAAAAGGATAAAGTGACCATGAACCTATAGTTCCATTCATCTCCATTGTACTGATACGATATTTAAAGATGGCGCCCACATTATACTCACTCACGTGACCTTTTAGTTAGGCGGCTTATCAGGTCAGCTAACTCGACACCAATGACTACTAATATGTTTGGTATAGATGCTGCTTTGCTCCACTTCAAGATGGCGCTTATGGAAAATAGAACCTTGGAAATCACATATTTCAATATATAATATGGGGAGAATAGGCCCAATGTAATATGCGAGTCAGATTTGTCCAAATATTACTCTCAAAAAGGATAAGGTGACCATGAACCTATAGTTTCTTTCATCTCCACTGTACTGAAACGATATTAAAAGATGGCGCTCACATTATACACATTTACGTGACCCCTTTGGTTAGGCATGCCCAGGTGAGAGTCATTGACCCCATTTAGCGGGCTATTTAAACTGGGGAAAGAATGTCTGCCTCATTCGCACTCGACATTCACGCTACCATGTCGCTCGCCTGATGTTACAAGTAAATGTTAGATAGGCTGTCTGCTGCATTTTCGCCGCGCTGTTTGTATAGTTAAACTTCCTAGGGGGCTTCTCAGAGAAGTATGTTATTAATAGCTTCTTAAACCATGAAATAGTTTCAAAAATTCGAAGTTTATCTACTTTAGAATGAATATAAATTGCTTGTGGCATATGATATAGGGGGAGAATTAACTCGGGTACCGGGTCTAAATGACGTATCACATATACCCAATCACAAGGGATGGCCCAATGCTTCAAGGCATGGGATAATTAGTCCCTGTTATTTCATTACTAACATAGGGAAACCATGAGGTGAGATATGACAGTATCTATTAGCTACTGATGCTGGAACCTGTAAAAGCCTTTCATGTATTTTAATTTCCTCTATAAATAGCGATTATGTTATCAATATAGACATCGTTTTATTTAAAACAAAATTATTTTATCGAACGCATATGAGCTTTTTCTCATACATCCCAATTTTGTTTTTTTTAATATTAGCGATCATGGATATAATGCAGACATCTCCTGACTTGGAATAAATACTACTCTCAAATAATTTGAGTAAGGGAAGAGACTATATTTTCAGAATTTCTCATAAGAAATATCAGGTATGAAATCTTGTCTTTTGAATTTAATGGACATTTAAAATAGTGCATTTGTTCTCTGACTAGACAATGTAGAAAATCCTTACTAAATTTTGCCCTACATTTACATCTATTAGACAAAAACCTGTATTTTTCTGCTCGTGGAGGAGATGGATATACCTATGACCCCGTACTATTGCTAACTACAGATAAACAGTGTTCCGGTAAGAGTAATAAATATAATAAATTTTCTTTATTATAGAGAGGCCGGTATGTAGCTGAAATCATAGGATTCTTGAAACCCACCCATTAACTGTTCTTTTTCTTGGTGATATGTTGACAAACTCTTTATATGCTAGAGTAGCTGTGCAACTTAAAGCACACAAAGAGCTGTTAATTTGTAAATGGCAATTCTGAATAACCGACATATTGTATATGATCTGACCTCACTAATTCAATATAAAGAAAGGTATAACACTGGGCAGTTGTTTATTCAAAATGGGATATCTTGAACTCTAGAGAGATGACTTCGCTATAATTTGTATTTATATAGATGTTTTCATGTGTATTTTAGTATGTAAATTTGTAAATATTGTAAACTAATTGTGTATATATGTATATATGTTTTTGTAGCCCTGAAGAAGTCCGAGAGGACGAAACGCGTTGGCTACGGTCTTTTTATCATGTCATAAGGAAGACAACAATAAAGAATTTGAAGACTCAACTTTGCCGAATTGCCATTTTTTGTGCTCATATAATACATATTGTTAAATTGATGTGTTAAAATTGATATTAGCTGAGAGTGCTGGACCTTATGTTGTTCACTGTGGTTTACATTTGCAAAGAGGCAACTTGGGCCTCCTTCCACACTTTGACGAAGCACTATTGTTTAGACTCTGAAGTGAGGAGGGACAATCACTTTGCCTGCTCAGTGTTGCTGGATTTTTTGGTATAAGCAGACAGGCACCCACCTCCAAGTGTGGGACTACTTAGGGATTCTATTCAAAAGTTGAGGAATCCACAGGTAGATGTATCCATCAGAAGAACAAGTTACTTAAGTAACGCTTTTTCTGGTGGATACTATATCAGCCTGTGGATTCCTCACTGACCCACCCTTCTCCCCGTTGCTTATCTGCATATGCAAAAAACAGAGGCATTTGTATATTGTTTATTTTCTTTATATATCTGAATGTATATATACATGTACATATATGGTATGCATATACTTTTATTTGAGACCTTCCATGTGCTGCCACATGGGTACTGTTAGTTCCACCCGTTCGCCTCCAAGGCACAAAAAAATGGGTGGAAACTGACGTCAGCACGCCAACGAGGGCTTCTCATGGCTCCGATGACATCAATCGGAGTTGCGTGCGGAGACGTGGCATTATGACTTCCTCGTCAACTTGGGGAGCTGTAAAGAAAAGTTTCCATGGAATGTTGGCGCATTGGGATGTTCAAAAGGTGAGGAATCTACTGGCATATACTGTATTCACCAGACAAAGTATTATTGAAGGTAAGCAACTTGTTCTTTTCTTACCTCTCATTCCATTTATCTATCTTCATCAACCCTCCCACCTACCCGTTACCTCACATTCTTTTTCTCACCCACTCTTTTCCCCTATCCTGTTTTTCTGTTGCCTCTTTATCTCTTATTTTCCTCAATTTCCATCTTGTCTTCCTCCTTTCTTCATGAAACGTACTTTATTGAATTTTCACTTCACAGATACATCCAGTATCAATGCACATGCTTCAGTGTCCTCCACTTTAGCAGAGGACTGACTCATACCATTCGTAATTATAATCATATCTAGCTCACAACATGAACTGGAGGTGGTCGAAGAAATTACGTAAAAGCAAGTAATCTTGCGATGCATTCACCAACCAACAAAACTATAACATTTTGATCTATGAACAAGCGCTGTGAGAGTGTAGGGGGTGGTAGGGATAGAGCCACAGTTCTAGTGAGTGGGTTATGCTGAGGGGGGAGTTAAACCTGGTCTTTCGTGCTAAAGTCCTTAGAGTCATATCCCACAATATGTGGGACAGTTGAGTGTGGCGTGTGCAGGTTGTGGCAAGGAGTTATTCCTTTGGAGAGTGGGTTCAGGGGGTACTTGCCTGGTCCAAGTTGAGCCTCACTAGCTGGCTGTCACTTCCCATTTGTGGCAAAGCATCTTGGATTTGAGCCCAATATTGTGCCCAGCTCCCTTTCTCAGCTCTTTATCTGCAGCTATCGCAGCTAGCCCATTTCAAAGCTCTGTGAGCCAGCTCCGAATCCTGGGTCCCTCTGGGGGACTTTTAGACCATTTTCAATTGGCTTTTAGCTAGGAGTAATGCCATATCTGCAAACCTAGTCGTAACTGCTCCCGCTTTAGAGCGGGGAAACTAACCCATGAGGCAGTTTGCAGGTGATATGGGCGGTGGACGGCCTGTGGTCATTGATGGCGCTTCCATAACTGTGTCCCAATAGGGGGCATTGACTGATCACTCGCAGACTATATGGCAGAATGCAGCGTCGTGCTCCCCGCATTTGGACAGCCCGCAGTCGCAACCAACGACATCAGATTTATTGACATATGCAACTGAGGTTCACTTATGAGAGAACTATGTAGTCCAAACAAGCTCTTCAAGTGTAGCTCACTAGTGACCCTCATTTACGCCCAACCTAATTTGACCAATAGTTTCTTATTAAATGTTTATCTAGCATCTAGGGCAAGGTTGAGTTGGACCAGCAGTATTGCCCCACTGGAGGTAAAATATCTACAGGCCCAAACTGAGCCATCACAGCACAATAATATTTTCAGTACATTTTCACTGTACAAAAGGCAAAACTATTGACTTTGTCGATGCTGGTTTTACCTGGTGGCTGTCCTTCTCTAAATTGGTTTTGCTTTTGTTTTTAGCCTTACTCCAATTAAATTGCATCATAACCTTAATTACACCTCATTAAATAATATACCTTCATTATAAAGTCTTCTAACTGCCGATTCCTCACCTTAGAATAATCCCCAAGTGTCAGACTGGATCCGAAAAATCTATAGCAGCACCTCTGCATGCTGGTAGGTGGTGTTGAGTGGGTCGACGCTGTACGTTGGTCGCTGTGGTGTGCTGACATCAGTTCCTTTCTTTCCACGCCAACAGTGCGGATCAGGAGAGGTACATTGGTTATTTTATAACCACTTTTTTCAACCCTTTTGTCTGTCGATTCTTTTTGTGCTTTGCCCCCAAAGCATTTCGCAAGTGTGTGATAAAGCTCCTGGCATCGCGGCAGAAGAAGGCTCTGTGCTGCTCTTGGTCCCGATCCCGAGGGATCCAGAGGGAGCTCTCGTGCCCCTTCTTGGAGCCGATCCCGCAGACGATCACCATCCCACTCCAAGTCATCATCAAAGTTGGGAAACTCGAAGAAGCACAAGAAGAAGTCAAAGCATTCTTTGGCTTCTCCAAGCAAACATTGTGCTTCTAGGCCCCGTTCCCCAGTCCACCCATAGAGCTGCCGGCTGGGTCTGCTCCACGCTTTCTGAGTTACCCAGAACTTGATTTACCCCTACCCAAATCAAGAAGTTCGGGCCCCACGGAGCTGAAAGGTGTGCCTTCTGGCTTACAGCTGGCGGTTTTGCCTTCAATGCCAGCCGGACCCTCTGGATGAAGACTGATGCCAACACTGGCACTGACACCTACACCGGTCCCAGTTCCCTCAGCGCCATTTCCCACACCACAACGCCACTTGGAGAGGACCCTATCCTCCTCTCTGATTCCAAGATGGTGCCGCCCTGGCACCTCTAGACACCGGCGCCACCCGGACCGGATAAACCTGCCCTGGTCAGACCCACCTTTCCAGAGGGGGGTGACAATGAAGAGGGCTATGTCCTCCTGGAGAATGATTTCTACCAGGAGGAAAACTAGTTTGAGGTGAGGAGCGACACTATTAATCTGGACAATTCCCCAGACTCTGGCCTAGTTTCTCCTCCGTGCCCTGCCACCAAGGAAGAAACATGAACCTCAGCAAACCTCCTTTTGCCCCTTCCGTTGCCATGGCTGGAACTTCCATGTCCGTCCGCAATTCCAACCTTACACCCAGGCCAGCAAGCTTCTCAATCCTTTTCTTGGCTGGGGGCGCAGATCCCACACAGTACTTGGAACCACACCCAGCATACTGTCTAGTCCCCGCCTCCCTCAACCTCTATAATAGGTCCTCAACACAACACATTCATCATGTGGGCGGTAGGATCAGGCACCACCTGCTCCATTGGCAAGCAATGACCTCCAGCAAGTGAGTGCTCCAAATCGTGCAGCAGGGTTATGCCCTTTTGTTTCTGAAACCCTGCCTACCTTTCCTCCATCCTCAGAACAGCTGACGGAGGACCATCTCTTCTTGCTCCATCAGGAAGTGCAGGCTCTGCTGGCCAAAGGAGACATCGAGAGGGTGCCAGCATCAGAAGTAGGGTGTGTTTATTATTCCCACTACTTTCTGGTGCTGAAAAAGGATGCAGACCTCCATCCTATCTTAGATCTTCACCATCTGATTGCTTTTTTACAGAAATTCAAGATGCTCACCCTGGCTAAGGTTCTGTCTACCCTGGACCCCAGAGACTGGATGGTAGGGTTGGACCTCCAAGATGCGTATTTCCACATCCATCAAGGGAAGGCTGGTTCAGGTGTTCACAGACAACACCACACCCACTTGGCTTTGGACAAACAGGGCAAAGTGGGGTCCTGGGCCCTGTGCCAGGAGACTCTGCGCCTCTGGACTTGACAGGAGAACCAGGACATCTTCCTGTTGTGAAGCACCTGGTGTGCTCTTTGAACGTCAGGGCAGACACTATCAGCCGTCAATGCCTTGCGGACCACAAATTGCATCTACTTCCAGAGATCGCGCACAGTCTCTTCTGAGAATGAGAACCTTAGCTCGATCTTTTCGCCACTGCAGAGAAGTGCTGTGTCAGCGCTTCTGCGCTTTGAAGTTTCCAAAGCGTCTCTCGCTCATAGAGGCGTTCCACTTAGACTGGAACCCTGGACTCCTCTAAGCATTTCTGCCAATACTGCTCCTGCCTTGGGTTCTCAGGAAGATCAGAACCGACTGGGCCAAAGTCATCCTAGTGACTCTGGACTGGGCAAGGAGAGTTTGGTATCCTGAACTCCTGAGCACAAGCATCTTCCCTCTGGGTTCTCATGAAGATCAGAACCGATTAGGCCAAAGTCATCCTAGTAGCTCTGGACTGGGCAAGGAGAGTTTGGTATCCTGAACTCCTGAGCACAAACATCTGCCCTCTGATCAAGCTGCTTTTTTGAGAGGACCTCCAATCTCAGCAGCAGGGCAGCGTCATGCACCCAAAGCTGCGTACACTCCACCTTCATGCATAGAGATTGAGCAGAAGCAGTTAAATGCCTTTGATCTTCCACCTGAGATTTGTGATGTCATCTTGGGATCCAGGCATCTCTTAACAAAAAGTGTATATACCATGCTGTTGGGACAGATTTGTGGCTTGGTGTTCATCACCACAAGTTGATCTACTTTCAGCCACTTTGTCGGAGGTGCCGCTGTTTGCGCTGTCGTTAGCCCGGAAAGGCCTTGCCTTGGGCACTGTTAAAGGTTATCTTTTTGTCATCTCAGCTTTTTTGAGGTTGCCGGATCAGCCCTCTCTGTGTGTCACCTATTGTGACATGTTTTCTTATGGGCTTGCAACATTTCTTCCCTCCTACCACTGTTGTCATGCCCTAATGGGATCCTAATTTGGTCCTGCCATTCCTTATGGGCTCCCCATTCGAGCCCCTACCCAGCTGTCATCTGAGACTTCTGACTCTTAAGACAGTCTGCTTAGTGGCCATTACATTGGCCAGGAGGGTCAGTGAGCTTCAAGCTCTTTCAGTTAACCATCCATACACCAGCTTCTACCCAGACAAACTGTTTCTTCGGACTGACACCTCCTTCCTACTGAAGGTGGTGACTCCCTTCCACGTCAATTAAAACATTATGCTGCTGATATTCTGCACCTCATCTCATACGTCTAATGAGGAGCAGAGGCTCTACCGTCTAGATTCAGAAAGAGGTCTGTGTTTTTAAGTTGATCGTACCAAGGACAATGGGGTGAACAATCAGCTCTTTGTCGGTTTCACAGGAGTGAAAAAGGCAGGGCTCTGCAGAAACGAACCATCTCTCGATGGATTGTACTTTGCATAAAGGTCTGCTGCACACTAGCTAACAAGCAGCCTATTGAAGGCTTGCAGGCACATTCCACCAGGTCCAAGGTCACTACTACTGTGTTACCACGTGGAGTATCTGTCATAGACATCTGCCAAACAGCTAGGTGGGAGTCAGTCCACTCTAGGTCGGGGAGTCCATCCTTCAGGTTGGATCCGATTTCAGTGCCGGTCCCAGTGCGCCCTGAATTTCCTGGACCATTGGCCACCAAGAGCTGGAATGGGCCTTAGACCCCATTTTTGGTGCCCCAAGGGTTTGAGTGAGCCTCTTATCTGGTTACTGCCGGCGGTTCCGTCTCAGATGTCAGCTGGGCACCACAACCTCTACTCGAGCCCAGCCCTTTCCATGAGTTCGGCTCTAGAGATTCTGCCCCAGGCTCCATGCCCCAATGCCATCCATAGCACCATGCCGATGCTGCCCTCTGCACCAGGCCAACGCTTGGTCTAAGCTTCCCTATGTATCCCAGATACACCCAATGTTTTCACTTTTTTCAGAGTACATGTTCAAGCCTTAATCGACTCTGCCGAGGTTCATATTACATCAGGTACAATTGTATATCTACTTATACTACTTGGTAACAGTCCTATAAGGCTCCTTCTGATAGAGATTTCTAAATACAGATTCCTCACCATTTGAATAAGCCCCAGGCGCCAGTCTGGACCCAAAAACCTTTAAGCAGTACCTCTGTGCCCTTGTATGTGTCACGGTGCAGCTCTGCACTGGTGCTGTTCTGATCCAGGAATGACATGCGGGCCCATATAGGCACCACTTCTGTGTGCAGACATCAGTTCCTTTCTTTACATGCTACCAGATACCACTCCGGAGCTACCAATTGTCTCTTTTCAAAACATTTTACAGTGTGCAATGGAAATGTCACCGCCCAAGCCGACAAGTTTTAAACCCTGCATGGACTGTCGCAAACAAATGTCTGTGACAGATTCTCATCAAGTTTGCCTGTAGTGACTGGGGTTGAGCTACATCTCTAAAGCCTGCAGTGACTGTGCGTCGATAAAGCCAAAGACCTTATGAGACTGTGAGGCGAAACAATCGCCAAGAGCCAGAGGATTCTACGACTGGACCAGTCCAAGTCGAAAGGTCGGTCCCAGTCCCATTACAGAATTCGCAGGAGTCGTTCCCAAGGTCGGTTGTCATCGGGCTTTAAGTCTTCGGGTAAGTCGAAATCCAAGCTGGACTTGGCACCTTCCCGCCACTCACATTCTCCTAAAAAGGCACCAGGGTGTCGCCATGCCACAGTTTACCCCGGAACAACTAGAGTTTTCAGGCCCTCTAAGGCACCAAGGTAGATCAAAGAGTTCTGCGCGGCCATACTCCAACAGATTGCTACTGTCTCTCAGTGGCACACCTATGAGACTCAGGGACCTGAGACTTGCACCCTCTCATCTGGCATTCCTCCAGAGAGTTTGCCCTCAAAGTCAGTTGAACCCTCTGAATCGACTTCTGGGCCTCCGCTGTCTCCAACTCTGGCACCATGTTCCACTCTGATTCCTAGAGCCTCAACAACTATGCTGACTCCACCGATGCAACAGAACAAGGTGCCCATTGTGATCTCTGACTCTGAGTCAACGCTGGTACAATCTTGTCCGAAGCCACACTTGACTTTACTCGAAGAGTGCCTTCTCAATTTGATATGCCTCCTCCACAAGGAAGGACGTATGTTGCATTCTTTATTTGGTACGGATTTGGGCAACGAATATGATGTGAGTGATGAAATAGGGCAACCATACAACAAAGAAAATTGGTATGATGACCTTCAAGAAGCCAGTGGCGATACTTCCCCTGAGTGGGTCCTTCTGTCATCCCCTGGTGTTCCAACTGAGTAGAGTACTTCTTATGCAATGATCATGCGTAGGGCTGCTGAAGTTCTTGACCTCCAGCTCCCCACCTCAGCGGTCAACATCAATGTCTTGGCGAGGGTCCTCAAGTTGGGGCAGACATTTACTGAGCCCCTCTTGCCCTTTAATGAGACACTTACAGATACCCTCCTAGGGGCTTGGGCCAAATCTTGCTCTGGCTCCCTGGTCAATCGCCAAATTGTGAAATGCCACTGCCCTGCCCTGGGCAGCCCTGCATTTTTGTCTCAGTACCCCTCCCCTGAAAGTTTGGTGGTGCAGGAGTCCACAAATTGGACAAACCCAGCAGAGGTACTCCATACTGTCAGCCAACCCAGCCCATCAAAGTGCCCAGCAGTTTCCAACCATGGTGCCCATTGCCCCCATGGTCAGGGTAAGCGTGCCACTCAGTCCACTGCCCCCCTCCGCCCCACCTGTCAAACCCCTTTAGCGTGCCCTTCATAGAGCACAGCCACTCAGTTGGAGGTAGGATCCGATGCTTCTTGCCATGTTGGTAGGGTATCACATCCGACAGGTGGGTCCTGCAGATTGTCCGGAAGGCGAACACCTTGCCCTTCATTGCCATTCTTCCGCACCATCCACCGTGACCACAGCGAGTGATGGAGGACCATCTGTCCATCTTACAGCAGGAAGTGCAAGCCCTTTTTGGCCTGCACGAAAATAAGATTGTGGTTGTTATTCCAGCTACTTTCTGGTGCCAAAGAAGGACGGAGGCCTTAGTCCTATTTTACACCTGCACCCTCTGTATACCTTCTTCCGGAAGGAAAAAATCAAAATGCTCACACTGGCACAGGTCTTGTCTGCCCTTGACGCTGGAGACTGGATGGTGGTGTTGGATCTGCAGGATGCTTATTTCCATATACCTGTCCTACAGACCCATCAGCGCTACTTGCGGTTAATGGTTGAACAGAAGCATTTTCAGTTTGATGTGCTCCCCTTTGGTCACCCCTCAGGTGTTAATGAAAGGGATAGCGGTGGTAGCAGCACACCTTCAGAGGTTGGAGGACTCTGTCTTTCTCTACCTCGGTGACTGGCAGTTAAAGGCAGGCTCGCCGCAGACAGTCGTCAATCACCCCCAGACTACAGCAAACTTCCTTTCATCTTTGGGGGTCACTATCAATGTGCCAAAGTTAAACCTGACTCTTTCTCAGACTCTCCCCTTCATTGGATCTATTCTGGACACGGTTCAGCTTCGTGCATTTCCCCCGGAAAGGAGAGTCCAGGACATTCAGGCAATGTCCCCATCTTTAAGCCTCTGTCCTTGGTTTCAATGAGTTCGACTTTGAGGCTGTTGGGACTGATGGCCTCTTGCATCCTGCTGGTCAAGCACACTAGGTGCAAAAACAACAGTTGATGGACAGAATGCAGAACAATGTCATACATTCACCCCAGTACAGAGATCTGGGCCTAAATCCATCGTTTTTTTGCTCACCATGCCATTCCAGTTTGAACCCAGCCATATGCAAATCAGTCTTGACCCTGTGCCTCATGGGAACAGTCCAGCCCGAACTGCCAAGCCAGGTCCTCCCTGGACTGGAAACAAGCATCCTAGGACCGGTTTCGGGGTTTCACCCCTCTTCAGCCAGGATAGCTTGATTCCAGTGGCATGGAGAGCACGGGACCCACGTCTGGGCATACCCGTCCCACTCGGGGTGACAAATGCAAAAACAACAGTTGATGGACAGAATGCAGAACAATGTCATACATTCACCCCAGTACAGAGATCTGGGCCTAAATCCATTGTTTTTTTGCTCACTATGCCATTCCAGTTTGAACCCCGCCATATGCAAATCAGTCTTGACCCTGTGCCTCATGGGAACAGTCCAGCCCGAACTGCCAAGCCAGGTCCTCCCTGGACTGGAAACAAGCATCCTAGGACCGGTTTCGGGGTTTCACCCCTCTTCAGCCAGGATAGCTTGATTCCAGTGGCATGGAGAGCACGGGACCCACGTCTGGGCATACCCGTCCCACTCGCGGTGACAAATGCAAAAACAACAGTTGATGGACAGAATGCAGAACAATGTCATACATTCACCCCAGTACAGAGATCTGGGCCTAAATCCATCGTTTTTTTGCTCACCATGCCATTCCAGTTTGAACCCAGCCATATGCAAATCAGTCTTGACCCTGTGCCTCATGGGAACAGTCCAGCCCGAACTGCCAAGCCAGGTCCTCCCTGGACTGGAAACAAGCATCCTAGGACCGGTTTCGGGGTTTCACCCCTCTTCAGCCAGGATAGCTTGATTCCAGTGGCATGGAGAGCACGGGACCCACGTCTGGGCATACCCGTCCCACTCGGGGTGACAAATGCAAAAACAACAGTTGATGGACAGAATGCAGAACAATGTCATACATTCACCCCAGTACAGAGATCTGGGCCTAAATCCATCGTTTTTTGCTCACCATGCCATTCCAGTTTGAACCCAGCCATATGCAAATCAGTCTTGACCCTGTGCCTCATGGGAACAGTCCAGCTCGAACTGCCAAGCCAGGTCCTCCATGGACTGGAAACAAGCATCCTAGGACCGGTTTCGGGCTTTCACCCCTCTTCAGCCAGGTTAGCTTGATTCCAGTAGCATGGAGAGCACGGGACCCACGTCTGGGCATACCCGTCCCACTCTGAGTGACAAATGCAAAAACAACAGTTGATGGACAGAATGCAGAACAATGTCATACATTCACCCCAGTACAGAGATCTGGGCCTAAATCCATCGTTTTTTTGCTCACCATGCCATTCCAGTTTGAACCCAGCCATATACAAATCAGTCTTGACCCTGTGCCTCATGGGAACAGTCCAGCCCGAACTGCCAAGCCAGGTCCTCCCTGGACTGGAAACAAGCATCCTTGGACCGGTTTCGGGGTTTCACCCCTCTTCAGCCAGGATAGCTTGATTCCAGTGGCATGGAGAGCACGGGACCCACGTCTGGGCATACCCGTCCCACTCGGGGTGACAAATGCAAAAACAACAGTTGATGGACAGAATGCAGAACAATGTCATACATTCACCCCAGTACAGAGATCTGGGCCTAAATCCATCGTTTTTTTGCTCACCATGCCATTCCAGTTTGAACCCAGCCATATGCAAATCAGTCTTGACCCTGTGCCTCATGGGAACAGTCCAGCCCGAACTGCCAAGCCAGGTCCTCCCTGGACTGGAAACAAGCATCCTAGGACCGGTTTCGGGGTTTCACCCCTCTTCAGCCAGGATAGCTTGATTCCAGTGGCATGGAGAGCACGGGACCCACGTCTGGGCATACCTGTCCCACTCGGGGTAACAAATGCAAAAACAACAGTTGATGGACAGAATGCAGAACAATGTCATACATTCACCCCAGTACAGAGATCTGGGCCTAAATCCATCGTTTTTTTGCTCACCATGCCATTCCAGTTTGAACCCAGCCATATGCAAATCAGTCTTGACCCTGTGCCTCATGGGAACAGTCCAGCCCGAACTGCCAAGCCAGGTCCTCCCTGGACTGGAAACAAGCATCCTAGGACCCGTGCTCACTACGCCACTGGAGTCAAGCTATCCTGGCTGATGAGGGCTGAAAGCCCGAAACCGGTCCTAGGATGCTTGATTCCGGTCCAGGGAAGACGTGGCTTGGCAGTTCGGTCTGGACTGTTCCCATGAGGCACAGGGTCAAGACTGATTTGCATATGGCTATGTCTGAACTGGGGTGGCGTGGTGAAGCAAAATAACGATGGATTAAACCCAGATCTGTGACTGGGGGTGAATGTTTGCCAATGTGCAACATTCCGTCCATCATCTTGTGTGTTTTGCAAGCACACTAGGTGGCATATTTGGACTCTACAGTGGGATCTGAAGTCCCAGAGGGTCCACCATCAAAGGGACCTCTCCGACCACACCCAGATTTTAGAGGATACTGCCAAAGATCTGCAGTGGTGGTTCCTGGATTCTGATTGATCAGCAGCAGACCCCTAATCGGGGTTGGGGTAGCTTTCGGGGAGAGGTGGAGTTCAGAGGCCTCTGGTTTCCAGCATAGGCCCGGCTCCATATCAACCTCTTGGATGTTCTGGCCATCCTCTTGGCATTGAAAGCCTTTGTTCTTTCGATCAAAGGGAGGTGGTACAGGCAGCCGTGGGGCAGTAGGGCCAGGTGAGGGGGGATTTTGAGAGACGACCACAAGGGAAAATTAATTATTTATTTAATTTTCCCTCGTGATCGTATCTTGAAATCCCGCCCCCCCACCCACCCGGCCCCACCGCCGCATCTGGGTACAGGTGCTTACCACCACCATGTGGTACTGCAACAAGAAGGGTGGAGTGGGGTCCTGGGCCAGGAGGCACTACGCCTCTGGAAATGGCTGGACCACCACAGGGTCTTTGAATGCCAGGGTGGACAAACTCAGCAAAGGACACCTAGCGGATCCCGAGTGGCAATTACACCCGGAGCTGGTGCAAGGTCTCTTCCGTGAATGGGTAGAACCTTGGTGTCACGATCATGCGTAGGTATCAGGGGGAACCACGTACATTATACTGGTATACATGCATAGGGATGGTTGGTGTGTGTGTGAGTTAAGAACTACATCTCCCAGAACTCCTGGTGGGAGGATCACATGGTAGCAGCAGTCATGAAACTACATAAGCACCGCCTACAAGCAGCCCGGTGCTTGTCAATCATTTGATGTCAGCCTGCTAAAGATTCTGCCTGGATATCGTCGTGCTGGAGCCCGCTAGAGGCTTGTTGGCTTCTGTGCTTTCTCGCCTCCCACCCCTCCCACTGTCATTATTCTTTCATTGAAGACACGCTGGAGCGCGTTCGTGAGCAGGTGAGAGGCTTGTACAATTTCCCTTTGAGTTTTCCTTTGGAGACGCGCTGAAGCGCGTTCGACAGCCGGTGAGAGGCTCGTCAGTCTGCCTTTGTTTATTCCTTCGAAGACACGCTGGAGCGCGTTCAAGAGCTGGAGAGAAGCTCTTAAAAGCCTGCAATTATTTGTTGTTTAAGACGCGCTGGAGCGCGTTCGAGAGTTGGAGAGAAGCTTTTAAAGCCTGCAATTATTTGTTGTTTAAGACTTGCTGGAGCGCGTTCGAGAGCCAGTGAGAGGCTCGTTCAGCTTGCTTTTGTTTAGTTTCCTTTGAAGACGCGCTAGAGCGCGTATAAACAAAACTCACTAAAGTGCCATTACCCTTATTAAGTCTCACCCATATAATTACTGCAGATGTTACAAATGTGTTGTTCTTGTGTTTGCTACAGGGAACACAGGGCTAGACAGCTGGAGTAGAGAGAATAGGACTGCAACCTACAACTCCAAGTCCTTCCTCATCGTGTGTTTCCACTTCCGCATCTTTATTGTTTCTTTTGTCCCTTTTTTCCCTTTCCCCCCAAATGGTGTTTCCTGTTTGAGTGTAAGATATGTACTCTCAGGACATTCCATGACAGGGGATAGGGTTAAGTAGCATCGTACATCGCTCCCGCTGTATCTGGCTCTTTACGGTTAGTGGTTTACCAGTCTGTGTCCTGACAGATTGACAAGCCCACATGTACTCACGGCCTGATCAATGGATACCAATACTGTACTCACCTCAGTGTTGGAGACCTTGACCGCATTGCGGATGGAGGTAGATGCATTTCGAGGTGAAAGCCTAGAAATAGGAAACGAGATGGGCTCAATGAGATGAGTAGCGGGATTGTCTCGTAAGAGCCCTACCGGTACTAGATGTGGCTCATATATTAAGGACTGGACTTTATCGCCCCCTCTACAATCACACGACTCTGACACTAGGCTTTTAGACCACGCCCAGGGAGGGGGAATTCCTGGTTCGGGGCCTTTTACAACCACTTTTGCGAACTCTTCTCAAGTCAGGTCCCTCTTCTATACAGGTGATTCAGCCCATGCAGTTGCCTTTGGCCCCTCCTGAACTGTTTTTTGGGGACCCTAAGAAGTTTGGAATATTTCTTGGTCAGTGTAGACTACATTTCATGTGCAAACCTGCAGTGTTTCCTAATGACCAAGCAAAAACAGCATTTGTTATGTCCTATTTGGGTGGTAATGCCGCTAACTGGTCCTCCCCCCTCATAGAGAGAGACGATCCTGTCCTGTACAATTTTTCGGATTTCTGCATTGAAATGCGTAAGTTGTTTGACAGAAAAGCACATCAGCTATCTCTAGATAGAGAACTCATTTCCCTCAAACAGGGTACACAAGACCTGCTCACTTACATCACCACCTTCAATAGGCTACTTGTAGAGACAAATTGGCCAGTGGAAAAAAGAACTTCCTTGTTTTATCAGGGTCTGAGAGGGGAATTAAAAGATGTATTGGCACAAGTGGTGCATATGCCCAACAATTGCGATGAACTAATAGATCTCACAGTCCTGTTGGATCATCGGCTCCAGGAACGGAAAGGAGACAAGTCCCGAACTGAAGTGAAGTATTACATGCCTCGCCCTAAGCCGGTGCTTGAAGAACACTCGCATGCCACAGATGGAATTGAACCCATGCAAATCAGTGGAATCAGAGGGCCCATAAGTCAAGAGGAAAGAGAAAAAAGACGAAGACAGAGATTATGTATGTATTGTGGGAAACCTGGGCACTACATCAAAGACTGCAAGGCCAGAACTAAGCTCGGAACAAGGTCAGCCAAGGAGCCCGAAACTTACCAGTGGTGGACTACGCACCTGAGAACTCGGGAAACTGATCTACTCAAACAAGATGGAGACCCCTTGTTTGAGGCCAATAAAGGAAGAGGTCTCTTCAGCTGTGGACAATACCGTCCAAACATCAGTGGCTCATATGAATGTATGCGTTACGCTGGAGTTGCCCAGTAGAGAGCCTATAGTAGTACATGCCTTGTTGGATTCCGGGGCTACTGGTAACTCTATCGATCAGCAGTATGCCCAGGAAATAGGCGTTCCCTGTATAAGAAAGAAAACCCCGGAACCAGTAAAGGCTGTGGATGGTACAGCATTGACATCAGGACCTGTACGGTATCACACACAGCTTATACAGATGAAAGTAGGTGTGGACCACTTTGAATATATACAGTTTGATTTAATCGATGCTCCACACTTCAAACTTATATTGGGAATGCCATGGCTAACTCATCATAATCCCAAAGTGCATTGGGCAGCACGCACCGTCTCCATGAACTCTTCATTTTGTAAAGAAAACTGCAATAGAGAAAAGGTACAGAACACAGAAAAAACTGAGAATCCTGCTTGCCTTCTCTCCAACGGATGCAATGACAAGACCTTGTGTTGTGTCTCCACGTTACCTGATGAATATAAGCAGTTTCATTCTGTATTCAGTAAACACGAAGCCGGGAAACTGCCCCCTCATAGGGATTATGATTGTGCAATTGACGTGGTGCCAGGAGTCTCCATTCCGTGCAGTCGTATCTATGCTCTTACCGAAGCCGAGACCACGTATTTGCAACAGTATCTAGACAAGTTACTGTCTCCCGGATTCATACGTCCCTCTTCCTCCCCGGCCTCCTTGCCTCTGTTTTTTATACAGAGAAGGAAGGAGGCTTGAGGCCTTGTATAGACTACAGGGCCATCAATAGAGTGACCATCAAGAACAGATAACCGCTGCCCTTAATACCCGTTTTGTTGGACTAGTTGAAAGGAGCCAGGGTGTTAACCAAACTTGACCTGAGGGGAGCATACCATCTGGTGCGGGTACGGCGAGGAGATGAATGGAAAACAGCCTTTCGGACGAAGTTTGGGTAATATGAGTATCAGGTGATGCCCTTCGGCCTATGTAATGCACCAGCCGCATTTCAGTTTTTTATGGATGAAGTACTGCGAGGGCTGTTGGACGTTTCCTGTATTGTGTATATTGATGATATCCTTATATACTCAGCATCCATAGAAGAACATGTCAGTCACGTGAAAGCGGCATTAGAATACTTACAGCAATTCTCTCTCTTTGCTAAGTTGGAGAAATGTCTGTTCCACACCTCAGAAGTGGAGTTCCTAGGTTACGTCATAGGAACAGATGGTCTATGCATGGACAACAAAAGGATACAAGCCATTACTCAATGGGAATCTCCCTCCAGCGTAAAGGCCGCACAGAGTTTTCTAGGCTTCGCTAATTTCTACCGGAGGTTTATAAAAGAATTCTCCAGGATCATACAACCCTTAACTCATCTGTTACGAGAAGGAGCAACCTTCATCTGGAATGACTCGGCAGAACAGGCCTTTCAAACTTTGAAGAATTGCTTCACTTGAGCCCCCGTGTTGATACATCCAGATGCAGATCTTTCGTTTGTGGTAGAGACGGATGCATCACACTATGCTATTGGAGGCGTTTTGTCCCAGAGACATCCTAAAACTGGTCAACTGCACCCCGTGGCCTACTTTTCTAAGAAACTGACATCCTGTGAGATTAACTACAGCATCACAGACAAAGAGCTTTTGGCCATAAAGCGAGTGTGTGAAGAGTGGAGACACCACTTATTGGGAGCTAAACACACTGTTGAAATATACACCAATCACCGTAACCTGCTGTTTTTGAAGACGGCAAGAGCTCTGACCCCTCGACAACTCCGTTGGTCGCTTTTCTTCTCTGATTTTGACTTCGTAATAAAATACCGCCCAGGACCTCAAAATGGTAAACCAGATGCGTTCTCAAGGCCTAATCCTACTCAGGAACACAGTCAAGTCCCATTGGATGAACCCCCTGTCATACTACATAAGGCTTCATTTCCCGATGAGATACTTGCCCTGACAACTACGCAAACCTTTTTGGATGACGTGAGAAAGCAGACGGCTGGAAATGATCACCAGGCGTGGTTGCAAAAGGACCCTGAACACCGTTCAGCTACAAACAACCTACTGTACCATGGTAAACGGATGTATATTCCGGAAGGTCCTTTACAACAACAAGCATTACGCTGGATCCATGATTCTGCACTGGGTGGGCATCCGGGGATCCAGAAAACCGTCCAAGCGATGAAGAGGCTTTTTTGGTGGACGACACTACAAGCAGATACCACTAAATATGTTACAGAATATGCCATCTGTACCCAAGGGAAGTCATGGCATCAACGACCTAGTGGATTGTTACAAACCATACCCATACCTCCTGTACCTTGCACACTCTTTCAATGGATTTTATAGTAGATATGCCTCCCAGTTTAGGCTACAATACCATCCTGGTAGTAATTGATCATCTAACCAAAATGGGGCACTTTATTGCTATGACGAAACTACCAACCTCCGTGGAATTGGCCCAAACATTTTTGCAGCATATTGTGCGCTCTCATGGCATACCAGCGGGTATCATCACGGACAGAGGAACCCAATTTACCTCACGCTTTTGGAAAGCACTATGTGATGTTATGAGAGTAGATGCCCGTCTTTCCACTAGCTACCATCCGCAGACGGACGGCAACACTGAAAGACTAAACCAAACTCTAGAACAATACCTAAGATGCTTTACTCTACAACATGAAGAAGAATGGAGCACGCTCCTGTGGATGGCAGAATTTGCATACAATAAAGCGGAGCACTCCACTCTGGGTTGTTCCCCTTTTTTTTGCCTGACTGGATACCATCCTAATATGTTACCCTTCGAATGGCCTATTCAGTCTAGACATCCCACCATTCAAGAACATCATGCACATCTCAGAACAGTCTTGCAGGATGCCAAAACACAGTTAGGCAAGGCACAGGCACATGACAAACATTATGCAGATAAGAAACGCTCCCCATAACCTTCTTATAGTGTGGGGGATAAAGTATGGCTAGATACAAAACATCTACGACTGAAAGGTAACACTAGACTGAAACCTAAATTCGTGGGTCCTTATCTTATTGACAGACTAATCAACCCTGTAGCTATGAGATTATCTCTCCCTTCTTCTTGGCACATCCATCCTGTGTTTCATGTCTCCTTATTAGGGCCATCCCTCCCTCAGACTAGGCTACCCTTGAAACCCCTGCCTCTGGACATTGATGGGGAAAAAGAATACGAGGTCAAGCGTATTCTCGATTCCAAACTTATTAGAGGGCGGGTACATTACCTCATTGATTGGAAGGGATATGGACCTGAAGACCGGTCATGGGAGCCTAAATCTAACCTCAATTGCCCAGGGCTTCTTAGGCGGTTTCACCTTCGGTTTCCCTTAAAGCCTGGTAGACCGTCAGGGTGCCGGTCATTGAGAGGGGGTTCTGTCACGATCATGCGTAGGTAGCAGGGTGAACCACATACATTATACTGGCATACATGCATAGGGATGGTTGGTGTGTGTGTGAGTTAAGAACTACATCTCCCAGAACTCCTGGTGGGAGGATCACATGGTAGCAGCAGTCATGAAACTACATAAGCACCGCCTACAAGCAGCCCGCCTACAAGCAGCCCGGTGCTTGTCAATCATTTGATGTCAGCCTGCTAAAGATTTTGTCTGGATATCGTGGTGCTGGAGTACGTTAGGGGCTTGTTGGCTTCTGTTCTTCCTCGCCTCCCAACCCTCCCGCTGTCATTATTCTTTCATTGAAGACGCGCTGGAGCGCGTTCGTGAGCCGGTGAGAGGCTTGTACAATTTCCCTTTGAGTTTTCCTTTGAAGACGCACTGAAGCGCGTTCGAGAGCCGTTGAGAGGCTCCTGCAACATTCCTTTGAATTCCTTTGAAGACGCGCTGAAGCGCATTCGACAGCCGGTGAGAGGCTCGTCAGTCTGCCTTTGTTTATTCCTTCGAAGGCGCGCTGGAGCGGGTTCAAGAGCTGGAGAGAAGCTCTTAAAAGCCTGCAATTATTTGTTGTTTAAGACGCGCTGGAGCGCGTTCGAGAGTTGGAGAGAAGCTCTTAAAGCCTGCAAATATTTGTTGTTTAAGATGCGCTGGAGCGCGTTCGAGAGCCGGTGAGAGGCTTGTTCAGCTTGCTTTTGTTTAGTTTCCTTTGAAGACGCGCTGGAGGGTGTATAAACAAAACTCACTAAAGTGTCATTAAGAACAGACGCTCCTTTTCCTTCTCGGCGGGTGCGCAGGAGCGTTACCCTCTACCTTCTGCAAAGGGAATACAGCTACTCAGCTAAGTACAATTGTTTCCATTTCAGTGGTGCAGATACTTAACAGACTAAAGGTGCTAGTGCTGTGCTGTCAAGGGAATGAGCGCTTATTTATTTCTTTGGTTTATTTTTGGATTTTTTATGTTTTTACATGAGGCTGATTGCGGCAATACCGAAGTAAGTGCTTACACATAACCCTTATTAAGTCTCACCCATATAATTACTGCAGATGTTACAAATGTGTTGTTCTTGTGTTTGCTACAGGGAACACGGGGCTAGACAGCTGGAGTAGAGAGAATAGGACTGCAACCTACAACTCCAAGTCACTTCCTCATCGTGTGTTTCCACTTCCGCGTCTTTATTGTTTCTTTTGTCCCTTTTTTCCCTTTCCCCCCAAATGGTGTTTCCTGTTTGAGTGTAAGATATGTACTCTCAGGACATTCCATGACAGGGGATAGGGTTAAGTAGCATCGTACATCGCTCCCGCTGTATCTGGCTCTTAAGGTTAGTGGTTTACCAGTCTGTGTCCTGACACTTGGCTGCATCTAGTTATCTCCCCCTTGAATGAGCTATGTCAGCAGTTCTGCCGTTAGAGTTTCCATGGCGTCTCTCGCTAGGAGATGCGTTCCACCTAGAATGGACCTCAAGACTCCTGTATGCCTTCCCACAATATCTTTTCTGCCTGAGTTCCGAAGAAGGTCACGACTGACCAGTGGGCCCAAGTCATCCTAGTCACCCCGAATTGAGCATGGAGAGTATGGTATCGAGAACTCCTGGGCTTGAGCATATATCCTCCGATTAGGCTGCCTTTCTGGGAGTATCTGCTGTCACCGAAACACAGCAGGGTTCTACACCCAGTCTTTTACAATCTCCACCTTCATGCATAGAGATTGAGCGGCATCAGCTGAACATCTTTGATCTTCCTCTGGAGGTGGTGATGTCATCTTGGCAGCCAGGCGTCCCTCGACAAAAAGTGCATATGTCTGACTTTGGGGCAAATTTGTGGTTTGGTGCAGCATATGGCAGATTGACCCTCTCCGGGCCAAGTTATCTGACGTTCTGTGAATTGGACTCTATCAATTAATAAGATCCCAAGTCTAGGAATCTGCACAATGGTCAAAGCCAATTTTCTGTTGAGGCTTTGTCTGGGGGTACGGACAGCCTCGAAAGCAACTGATGTCAACTGCGGGAGTGGTGCCTATATGGGCCCTGCATGTCATTTCCGGAGTGACACAGTAACTGTGCAGAGCCACACAGTGTCACCTACTAAAGTGCAGAGGTACTGCTCAAATGTTTCCGGACCTAGTCTGATGCCTGGGAAATATTGAAAAGGTGAGGAATCTGTAGTTAGTCTCTACCTGAAAGATTGTTACTGAAGGTAAGTAACTTGTTTTCCTGGCAACCCGCCACACAAGCTCCATAGTAGTACACAGAACACCATCACTCCGGGGGCTGTCCCTCACTGCAGCCCCTAGTTTGACCTCCCAATAGCATCTAGGAGTGGGTCAGTGTGCGAACCACCAAAGGCAACCCCTCCAGGACTTCTCAGTTGCTTCACTGAATGTTACTACGTGAAATGGAAAAATCCTATTTGAAAACACCAAGCCCGATACAATTCTCATTCAAGAAACAGACCTCTCAGCTATAGAAAATGACAAATTGCAGAGGGAATGGTGGGTAAAGTGTACCACTCCAGTAAAGACCCCAAGGTGGGAACACAAGACACTTTCTCCAAGTCTTATCAGAAAGATGGTGTAGAGATCCTGATTAGGAAAGGGCTTCCCTTCAGATTCATCAATACCTGGACCGATGCTGGGAATCACTGTTTTTATCAAGGTCACCAGGAGGTAATGATACTTTTTTTTCTTTTTTATTCAATTTTTCAGTCATATCACATTACATTCACATTTGTTATGCACCATATCCATTAGTGAACGGATCTTGATCCACAAAGTAATGGTCATACATTTTTTTTTTAAACGATCACGTTACAAATAATGTCTCTTTGTAAGTTCGCTACAGTACCATGCGGCTGAGATAAATTGAGTCGGATCAAGTAGTGCAAGAGTTCAGGATGTATTTTTAGTAAGAAAAACATTGCCATAATAACAAACCGGGGGGGAAGGGAGGGGAAGGAAGGAAGGGGGAAGAGGGGTAAAGGGGGATCCTGGGCTGCTGGCCCAAGGGTGGTCTACCTATGCCAAGAGCGAGCATAGTGGGGATTCCCCGCGTTGCTCTTGATTGCCCAGGGGAGGAGGAGGTGTAGGAGCTACTCTGTCAGCTTGTGATTGCATGTATTGTTGCAACGACCCCCATATGTCTTTGGGGCGGGATTGAGGTTGCTGGAGGTCCTAGTATGCTGATAGCTGCTCCTGACAGAACGCCGCATACCCGAGCCATTCCTTTCTGTGTGAGGTCCTCCTCCTTCCCCAGTTCATTGCAATTAGTTGCTTAGCGAGCAAGAGGCCAGTGCCGCAAGTTTCCTATAGTCGGTTGGGAGGTCTTTCACATACCCTAGCAGCGTAAGCATAGGGGATCTTTCTACGCGTAATTCAAGCATCTGGTCTATTGCATCAAAAACGGTTTCCCAGTAAAGGTGAATACTGGGACATTCCCAGGCAAGGTGGAGGAAGGTCGCCTCAGGGGAGCTGCACCGCTGGCACCGTGCCTCCTCTATTAGTTTCGCCTTTTGGAGCCAAACAGGCGTTCTGTATAATCTGTGAATAAATTTGAAGTGAATGAGACGGAGACGATAGTCCGGGGATTGGGCGCGCGCCTGCGCGCAGCAGAATGTCCATTGTTCCTGAGTGTTTGAGATGCCCAGCGTGGCCTCCCAATCTTTGTGGGCTCGTGGCATGCGAAAGGGCGCTGTCTGTTGCAGTGCTGTCTGTTGCAGTCTGCATATAGGCGGGTGACCAGCTTCCGTGGAGAGGGGTTCCTAAGGAAGCGCTCAAGGGTGTGGAATGTTGGGGGTGAGGTTGCAAAAGAGTGGAGAATGGCGCGCAGTGAGGCTCGCAGTTGGTAATATGTCATCTGTTGTAGTGTGGACAGCTGACCCTCTTCCCGTACAAGGTGTAGCTCAATGAAGTTGCCCTCCGGAAATACGTCCCCCATTTTAGTGAGCTGTAGTTTCCTCAGTCTGGCCCCAGGGCCTGCCTCGGCTAGGAACGGTAACGCTGGGTGCCTAATCAGGGGGATCGAGGGGGCGTACAGTATCTCCAGTTGTACCCTCCGGTGCAGCTCACGCCATGGCCACACCGAACAACCCACAGTGTCCACCGCAGTCCAAGGCCGGGATCATGTCTGATATATAGCTAAATGGAGGGAGAGCGGGGCAATCTGGTCATGTTCAGGTGCAGTGTGTAGGGAAGACCCAGTGAAAAGCAAATTGGGCTTGGGCGCACCAGTAGTATAAATCGAAATAGGGAGCGCCAAGGCCGCCCTGCTCAAAAGGTTATGTGAGCGTTTCCCAGGAGATCCGGGGCTCCCTGCCCGCCCATGTCAGGGTGATAATGTTGGATTGTAAACGCATCCTGAAACTATGAGTGAGGGGGATAGGGAGGTTCGTGAATAGGTGGAGGAGTTTTGGTAGTACCACCATTTTGGCTATAGCCAGTCGTCCAATCAGGGACAGTGGCAAAGCGATCCATCTCTTAATGTGCAGCTCCAGCCAATCCATTAGTTTACCGTAGTTGGAGCGCCATAGTTCCTCGGGATCTTGACTTATCCAGATGCTCAGGTATTTCACCGGGTCTTGTGACAATTGCAGTGGAAATTCTGAGTGGACTTTGGATGTGGCCCGTCAGAGGGAAAATCGTTGATTTTGCCCAATTGCTTAGTATTCCAGAGAGCCCACAGAAGCGAAGAAACTCCCTTATTAGGGGGTCTAGGTTGTCCGCAGGGTGTTTCACGTATAATGTGACGTCATCCGCATATAGCGAGACAAGAATCACACGGGGTGAATGCTAGGCCCCCGTGGGTATGATGTTGCCGCAGGCGGCCGCGAGAGGCTCCATGGCTATGGCGAAGAGGAAGGGCGATAGCGGGCATCCCTGACGGGTGCCGCAGGAGACCAGAATGGTGGCGATATTACTCCGTTGACTTTGATTCGTGCTGTGGGAAGAGAGTACAGTAGGGTTATAAGTTTAATGAACTTGGGGCTGAGACCTATGCGGGTGAGGAGAGCAAATAGATATGGCCATTCGAGCGAATAAATGCCTTAGAGGCAGCCAAGAAAATTGCTGCTGCCTCCAACTGCGGGTCTACCTCTTGCATTGTGGCAAAAAGCGTTCGGAGATTGTTGGCAGTCGCTCTGCCAGGGACAAAACCACATTTGTCCGGGCGGAGCACCATGGGCAGCAGCAGGAGAAGCCGCGTGGCGATGAGCTTGGCCAGTATCTTATTGTCCACATTTATCATTGACAGCGGCCGATATGAGTCGCATCTCAAGGGGTCTTTGTCAGGTTTCAATATTGTGATGATTAAGGCCTCACGGAGCGAGGGAGCATTCCCGGATCCACTGATTCCTCATACCTGTTAATGAGGTAGGGGGCAAGTATGTCAGCATATTCCTTATAAAACGCTGCAGTCAGACCGTCAAGTCCGGGGGTCCTGTCACCCGGCAGGACGCGTATAGTTCAGATCACCTCCTCCTTTGTGAATGGTTCATCTAGGTAGGCTCTATGCCCAGCCTCTAACCATAGTAGCTGTATAGAGTCAAAGAAGTCTGCAAGTTCGGGAATGGCTGATACTTGTTGGGTTTGTACAGGGATGAGTAAAAGGAGACCATTACTGATTGTATGGCCGACTGGCCCACTGCTAACTCATCGTCAGCCATGCGAAGTTCGGGGATGTAGTCACCTGCCCAGGGCTTCCGAAGGAGCCCCGCCAAAGTCCTTCCTGCCCGATCCCCCTCACCGTACCTCCTAGCCCTTGCCTCCCTACCTAAGAAATGTGATTAGCGTGTGGCTGCTTCGTGGAATTCGTCCATTTTCTCTCATATTTTGTGGAGCAGATTTTGGTTATGGTTGGCAAAAAATTCCCATCCAGCACCTGTATATCATTTTCTAGGCACTTGAGATTGCCCATAAGAGAGCGAAGCACATCCGCCTGCTTGGCTATGCATTCTCCATGAATGACCATCTTGAATGCCTCCCACAAGGTCGAAGGGGAATCGACAGTGCCCTCATTAAGCGAGAAATATTCAGAAATGGACAGTCTGATCATTTCACGAAATACTTGGTCTCGCAACTCCCCCTGCGGGAATCTCCAGCTGAACGCCCTGGCCAGATAATCAGGGAGATCCAGCGTGTGCGCCACCGGAGAATGGTCTGAGAGGGTCCGGGGTAAGTGTGATGTTTCGGCGGCCCAGGCCACCACGTCACGGGAGACCAACCAGTAGTCGATCCGCGACCAGGTAGGTCCAGAGGATGTCACACATGTGCCCTGCAGCTCCCGGGGATGACTGTGATGTCAGACATCCATCAGATCTCCATCAGAGATGATGGTTTGCAATTGCACTGCGGCCCTAGGGTGGGGACGACGTGAGTCGCCCATCCTGTCCATTCTAGCGTCAAGTACAACATTGTAATCTCTTCCCCATACTATTGCGCCCGGATCAAGGGAGTCAGCCAAATGCCAAATGTCCGTGAAGAAGTCAGGATCGTCAGCATTGGGGCCATATATCGAAATCAGTCGAAGTGGATGCCCACCCAGTAAACCAGCAAGCATTACATAGCGCCCCTTTTTGTCACAGATGGCAGTGCGTGTACGCCAGTGCAGCCCCTTCCTGATGACGATGGCCACCCCCCGGGCATAGTTGGAGTAGCATGCAATGTGTCTCTCGCCGACCCAGTTCGCTCGCAAGCGCACGCACATGTGCTCAATGAGATGCAGCTCTTGTAGGAAACAAATATGTGCCTTGTGGCGCTCAAGCTGGGCGGCAACCATTCTCGCCTTGCGCATATCATTCAGGCCGCGGACCTTCCATGTGATGCTCTTAACTCTGGTCATGATGTCTTAACAACATTCTGTCTGCGGTTCCCTCTAAATGTGGTGCGTGTCTAGTAGCACGGTGAGGGCCAGGGGAGGGAAGGGGGAAGGGAATAGCACGTCAAACAGTCAATCTCAGTAACTACCCTCAACAGGGCCCACCCACACCAGCCCCCCAATCAGGCTGAGCAGTAAACCCAATCATCCCACATTCCCACCCGCAAACAAGATATCTGCGAATATGGGGAATCATCCCAAGGAGGAGGAAGTCTAGGAGCCCAACGGGCCAGCAGGCCAAAGACAGGCAGCGGGACAAGGGTTGCATATTTGAAGCAGCCGGACTTTGTGCAAGTCAAATAGCTGCAAGCAACAGCAACAAAAATAGTCAACACCAGAAGAGATAAAGGATACACTTGGGAAGAGTCATTATCCAATAATGCAGCACCGGCCAATGCAGCTGGGACTGTATCAGCAAGTGCTCATGCGGTCTCAGTGACGCACATGTTCAGCCGTAGTTGCTGGTGCGATTACCCTCCTCCGCGTCTCTGTGCAGGAGTTCTTTTTTCTTAGCCATCCGCAAGTCTTTCGCAAATCGGGCTGCACTCTTTGGGTCCTTGAAAAATTTCGTCCGTCCCGCGTGGAAAACTCGCAGCTTTGCTGGGTCCTTTAAGGTGTATTTAACATCCAGTTGTTGCAGGGTGCATTTAACTGCCAGGAAGTCCCTTCTATCTGCTTGCACTGCTAAGGTGAAATCCGGATAGAAGAACACCAAGTTCCCCTGGTACACCACATTTTGCATGTCTCTGGCAAGCTGGAGCACTGTGTCCCTGTCATGATAATTCAAGAGATGCACAATATTTGGTCTAGCTGGTGCTCCTGGCGGGGGACAAGGGCCCAGGGATCTGTGTGCTCGTTCCACGATACAAACGGGTGATAGTGATTCGCCAAAAAGGGCATACAGCATTTCCTCGACATAGTCTTCAACACGTGCCATTGCAGTGGATTCTGGCACCCCCACGATTTGTAGATTGTTGCGGCGCAATCTAGCCTCAAATCTTCGTTTTTTTTGTTTGATCACCTCCAGTACCTTTTCCATGTTAAGGAGCTTTTCTCGGGTGGTCCCACCTTCATCCTACAGCGCGGAGGTACGCAGTTCCACTTGCTCATCATGTTTAGTTACTTTCTCCTTGAGGCGGTCGAATCTGTCTGACAGCGAGTCTATTTTGTTGTCGATGGCAGTGAGAGACTGTTTGAGGTCTCTAAACATTGCTCGAATGCCTGGTTCGGGGAGGGGGGGAGACAGCGCCGCCCGCCTTGGACTATGGCTGGGTGTCCTCCATGGCTGAGGAGCCGTGGGTGAGTTTGCGTTGTTCAAAGACCAGTTTAGATTGTTTTCCCCATACTTTGGATGTGTTCGTGGCCCCAGCGGGGATATGTGTTTGTCTTGTCGGAGGCAGCTGTTCAGGGGGAGAGAGCGGCAGCAGCTCCCCCGGTGCCACTTACTGTGTCTTAGTTGCGCAGCTGGTGGGGAGGTCGCACCGCAGCCGTCGGGGGACACACATGTTTAAGGGACTGTGTACCCCAGAGCCACGTTTGGCTGGCAGGCCCCAGAGCCTGACCTTCCCAGGTCTCACACCGCCAGATGAATCCTTGCATGAGACGCAGTAGAGTGCAGAATGTCAGTATATGGACGGTCACTCCCTGCACAGGATAATTGTGAGAGATAGTTGTGCCAGTGTCTATCTTATAAATGAAGAGTTGGGAGGCGCTCCCACTTCCCCTCCAATTCAGGGTTGACCAAGGGCCTGGTCTGTTATGCATTAATTAATTGGGCAGGGACTGCAGTGCAGGAACACTCCTTTTTCGCGCCCTCATCTTAGTTTAGATCTCGGCGGGGGCTGCGTGCCTCTAGACCTCTCTTTACATCCAAGCCAGGGGGGGGGGCCAAGCACCAATCTGAGCGCGTCTTTGTCATTCAATTCCAGGCCACGCAGTCGGATTTTCGAGCCCCCGCAAATCAAGGCGCCACCTCCAGCTGTTCTTAGCTCCCACTGCACCACGTATTGCGGCGATCTCCGGTGAGGTCAGAGTCAATGTATTTTTTATTTTTCACCAAGATAATGGCCTCCCGCGTAGCCCGGCCTCCCCACGGGGACGCAAGCAGCGCGGAGCCGGGAAGCCGATCCTCGTATGGGTCTTCAGTCCCCGCTCGGCGATCGCTCAGTGTAAGTCCTTACATCGCTCACCTTCTGGGCCAGCGATCCCTGCTCCGCGGCCCCCGGCGCAGCCAGCAAGCCGCCCTCCTCCTTCACGCTGGGGGTCGTAGGTTTGCGGCGTTGCACCAGAGCACGGTCTGTTTCTGCGCCGGGAGCAGGCCACTCAAGCAGCGCGTCGCTAGGTCGCACCCCGCACCTCCGGCTGTTGGTCACGCACATCACACCAGAGGGGTCTGCAGAAGTCCGAGCCCCCGCATTGTGGTTGCTGGACACTCCGGTGTATATCCCAGTGGAATTGTAGCGATAGTACCGGCCACCGCAGGGGATAAATGTCGGATTAATTGTCCAGTCTGCGGAGCCTCACCGTAAGGGGGCCATCATGATGTCGGGCTCCACCCCTCTTCCAGGAGGTAATGATACTTGGTTCCATTTATGCCACTCTAGGGAATAAAAACATATTCTTTAGAGATATTACTCGAATACATCTGTCTCTCCCCTAAGCAAAGGTTCTGGTATGTTGGAAACGGAACTTAGTGTAGGACCTGCTTCTAGATAAATCAGACCGTCCAACCCTAACCCACTGCAGAGACTGGCACCTACTTATAGGCCTTGTTAGACCTGTCAGCCTTAGGGTGGTCTTCCCCAAATATTTAGTCTTACTCCTCCACTTTTTCCTGATCTCGATTTTGATGGCCTTAGAACTTGTTATAGTCCATATAGGTACCCTATATAGGCGCAGGTGACACTGCAACCTTTCACCTATATTCTTCCCTACATTACATACATAACGGTTCTTAGGCACTGACCTTTTACTCAGATATGACACTGCATTCAGAACGCGGGTTTTTCCCTGGTTCGATTCTCATACATTATGCATGAGGCTTCTTGGAAGCACAGCAGGACTAACAGTAGGATTACCATCTCCTGTATAATATCTCTGTATAAAGTTCAGGCCTGACGTCGTCCTTTAGGCCGACACAGTAACACAGCAAGGTAGGACCCTGGGGAGACCTATGGGTATATATACATCATGTCTTGCTTAGACAGACAGAGGAGACCGTGACTTCCCGGCTGACACACCGACAGAGAGATGCTGACGTTCCTGCATGCAGACGCTCCAGCTAGCAGTGGTCTAACATCCCTTGCGGGGTGTCCAACTCGAGACCAGGACGAGGTCCCACATTCTCTAACTCTCAGGTAATGGGGTGGACTAGATCCTAGAGGGATTCTTGGCATAACACCTACATAGATGCTAGGTACATTTAGGTACTTCTAGTTACGGAGACATCGTAGGAGTACGCACCTTTTATCATGTGTTTTATGTACATGTATATATTCATGATTTCTGCAAGATGGTAGAGCTATACCATCCTTTTACTTTCATAGTATTGCTAATCATATATCTCTGCTACTGTCTAATGGTTGTTGAGGCTCATATATTTTACACTAGAATAACAACTGTTCAATAAATACTTATTGAAACACCCAGACTGTTTATTCTGTGTATCTCTCTGAGACAAACTAAGTGAGCACGAGTGACTGAGCGAAAGGTAGTATATTGTTTCCACGATTCTGAGGGATCAGGGTTGTCATGTTCTGAGGTTGCCAAGAACTATTCTCTCCCCGATAAGAGGAGACTCTAGTGGCACTGTGAGCTAGCTAATGAAAACAGGCTAACGTATCCGGTGGGGGTGCTCGGAACCAGTCCGCCACCAATCCCACAGTTTATGTTATCCAAACGCGCAGATCCTGTATAGGTAATATAGGAACTACACAACAAACTCTGTGCACTTTATCACTGCTAACCGGAGCTTAGTGTGTGCTCACACCTTAAAACATTGTAACAGTAGCTTACACCCAATTGGCACATTTAATTTACTCATAAGTCCCTAGTAAAGTGATACTACCTGTACATAGGGCCTGTAAATTAAATACTACTAGTGGGCCTGCAGCACTAATTTTGCCACTCACTTATGTAGCCTGTCAAACATGTTTCAGGTCTGCCATTGCAGCCTGTGAGTGCAGTTTTAAACTGCAATCTCGACCTGGCAAGATAAACCTTCCTTTCACCCCTAGGGTAGGCCCTAAACAGCCCACAGGGCAGGGTCAAGTATATTTAAAATGTTGGACGTGTATTTTTAAGTTTTATATGTCCTGTTATGTTATGTTGATTTGTATAGTGCACAAATCACCCAAGAGGGTATCTAGGTGCTTGGGGAAGGGGTTTGGTCCCAAGGTGCTTGTATAAAGAGCCAGGTCTTCAGCTTCTTGCAGAACTCAATAAGTGAGGATAAGGCATTGATGTGTTGACGGAGGTCCTTTCCTGCCTTGGGTGCGATGTAAGAGAATGAGCGACTTCCAATTTTGCTTCTGCAGATGCAGGGCGAGTGAGAGTGAGGCAGAGCTTAGATGTCTGGTGGGTTGGTGAAAGTGTATGCGGCTGTTCAGGCATTCTGGTCCTGTGTTGTGTAGGGCTTTCTATGTGTGTGTGAGAAGTTTGATTTGGCTGCGCTTCTGAATGGGGAGCCATTGAAGTGTACTGAGGTGCAGTTTGATGTGGGTGCGGCGTGGGAGGTCGAGTATGAGTCTTGTAGCTGCGATCTGGATGGTCTGGATTCTGTGTAGGAGTTGTTTGGAGATTCTGGTGGATAGAGTGTTGCCGTAGTCCAGCCTGCTGGTGATGAGTGCTTGTGTGATGGTCCGTCTGGTGTCCTGAGGCAACCATTTGAAGATCACAGCATGCATAGGATGTGGAAACAGGAGGTACACACTTGACTTGAGCCGTCATGTTGAGCTTGTCATCTAGGATGATCCCTAGAATTCTTGCGTGTTATGTCATGTTAATAAAATTTATTGAGCCCACGAATACCCGGAGGTGTGTTGGCGCTAGGACAGCGGTAAGCCCGGAAAAGGATCTAATTCTGAAATAGCCATGTTTTTAGACCCTTTCATCATCAGCCATGGTGCCATGGTCATAGCCAGGGTGCACCTCTCTTGTAGTCACACACTGTATTTCATGGGTGTAGAAGACCGTTTTTAACCAGAAAAAGCTTTAGTCTTTCCATATTCAAACTTAAAATAGAGCGGAAGGGAAAATCCTGTGTCTAAACCAGTATGTCACTTGTATTGTTTTGTAGAACTCCCTCGCCATTGATTTTAATAAAAATCAGATCCTTTGTGACCTTGTGGTCAACACTATTGTCATTCCAAATGCTTATGCATTCATTACCAACAGAGCCAAAATACCAAACTTATGCTGGGGGAGTTCAGGGTTCCCAGGTATTTCCTTCCTGACACCGCCTAACTTCCCCTGGGTCAAATCAAATAAACTCTTCAAATGGATCATGTGATGTTCCCTTCAATGTTGCCCCCATATTGCATGCTTCTGATCTTGTAGTGTGCATACATTAGTATTGTTCAAATCTCGAGTGCCATGGAAAAGCTATCATTGTAAAAAAAAAAAATCACAGAATCAGTCATAGGAAATCAGAAGGTCCAAGTACACAGGCATGGACAAGAGTCTATGTGTGCCTTATTTGTTATAACTTACATGCCACCAACTTAAACCAGTGCAGCTGTTACATGAGGTAAGACTTGTTTTGTACGCAAGACATAACACTTTTTGATAACCAAGGTGCTGTGATGTTGCCAAAGTGGAAAATGACCACTCTATTATATTAAACTTTTACTCTAATTACGACAATTCATGCTAAAGGAGTAAGGACACGGACAACGAAAACGCTGTGGAACAGCTCATGCGCGTGACATACACATAGGTAATTCGAGTGTTCATAGAAATGGGGTGCAGTGTTGTTTCTTATGGGTCTTGTTTTGTTGAAGCTAAATGCAAGTATATCCCAAGACCGTGGAGGCTCAGGGACCCCCCATCCTAATCAGTTTATTTATTTATTGTTTCAACTATCAGCCTTACAATAATTTAAAACAGCGATTTAAGAGCACTTAATCATATCAAAATCTACAGGAGATAAAGCATGTACAAAGCAATCCATGAAATGGTGTTTAAACACTGCATTGTGTTCCAAAGGAAAATCAGCTAACTCATCAGATATACACAAGTGCAAGTGCAATGAGAATAAAAATATGCAAATCAATCGGGGGTTTACGGCCTAAAAAACATATACATCCAAAACAATGAAATAGCATGAAAACGTTTTAGGAGCAGTAATGCTTCCTGCTATAAACGATCTGCCAACACATCTAATGTGAGAAAGTGCAAGTGCAGAGGGGTATTGAGGAACTGCAATTTAGGCATGGGTTGTCTATCCCTCCAAAGCTACAATCACAAAGGACGAATCTAGCAGCAAGCGAATGAATTTGTATGAGATAATCCCTGGTCGGTAAAATACCCAGCCGGAAATTTATATACAATTTTTGCTTCTCTTCAGGGTACAACACATACAAGTATTCAGAGCAGGGGTGTGGGGGCCATAGGTGTTACTGAAGTAGTTGATCGTAATAGAACCTGGCTTCAGCGCCAGACGTTTTTGTTATCTGCATATATTCATAATACCGTTCTTTAATCAGACCTGCATTATCCTGCCAGACTCTACTAGGGGCTTCCCACAGGGACATCATCTGCAGCTCTTTTAGAATTTTCTATACATGGGACGACCATGTGTGACTCCGGTAGGTACCACTGGCTGAACTTCTAGGTTTTCCAAATAAACTGCGGCCTTAGGATTTCTTACCAATCTAACCCAATACAGGATTAGCCTGAGGACTGCAGTTTCTGATATTGGTGTAAAATGTAGCTCTGTCTAGAGCGCTACTAGAGGGGTGCCAGGTCCAAGCCCCAGCAGAGCTCTTAAAAAATTGTTCTCAGCTACTTGGAGTGATCGAACATTTGCATAACCCATAGCTCCACCCCATACAGTGCAGCCTCCACTGCCCTTTTCTCCTATATTTGCAAGACAACACTAATGTTTCTGGCACCGGCCTTATGCCTAAACTTTCAGACTACACCTGCCATTTGTCTCAGAGTTAATGTGCCTTCTGTATTTGGCTGCCCCAATTCAAATTTTCTGAGATTCATATTCCCAAGTAATCAAACTTCTTAACAGTTTCCAAGGGTACACCTTCAACCGAAGGCTTCCACTTAAAACTGGGGAAGGCCTCAGAACCACACTCTTTGTTTTACTTCCATTTATAGTCAATGACATCTTGAAGCAGTATTCCTCAAAACATTTTAGCAGCCTATGGGCGGAGTTTTCTGTTTACGCCATCAGTACTGCCTCATTCACATATAGTAAGATCGGCACCCTTTTCCCAGCTGTAGTGGGGATGTCTAAAGGATCTTCTGTCAGAAAGTCCGCTATATCATTTAAAAATAGGCTAAAAAGTAATGGCGCCAGCACACACCCTTTCCGGACACCTTTTTCAACCTAGAAGAGTTCTGTGCACTTCCTGCCCAGACCACACCGTACTATAGCCGTGTTACTGGAGTGTAAAGCCCTTACGGCCGTTACTAGGGAGATATCATCTCTTAGGTCTACAAGGGAGCTTATTTAACACAAATGGGGCCGCTCCCAGTTAAGAGACCAGGGTGCTAAAGTGTTAGATTGTGAGTGTAAGCATCTCACTAAAAGTGAAAGACTGGTCTCACACACCACCTCGTGTCATGCTTCATCATTGACCAGTCCTCGCCCTCTAAAAACTTGGTTTGATAGAGGGCGGGCATACACCTGACGACAGGGATACACTTCTAAACTAAGTGGGGGCCCTTATAAGAAAAAAGTGAGATTAAAAGGCCATTATAGATGTCAAATTAATTTTAATGTGACTGGCATCTATATGGAGATTAAAATCAATGATCGGTGCGTTGGGAATTCTATTGTCCCCTCACCGTGGTCAGTGTGGTCGACATGTTTCTGCCAGTTGGCCCAGTAGGGTCCATGGCATTCATCAGGACCTAAAGAAAAAAATGCGGGTTCCACTCTTACCAGACTTTGGTGAGAGGGTTCCACTGTATGGGGTGACCTGTGTCACACTCCAATGTTATGTGGCTTATGAGTTACAAGCCTGAAAGACAAAGACATATTTTATAGGCAAGATAAAATAAACAAAAAGAGCACCAAGATCATTATTTACATCATACTTCATTCAGCCACATGCACGGACATTGTAGTGAGTGGCTATTTGTGAAAAATCGTGGCAGTCATCTGTGCACGCGTTTTTTGTGGTAGCATTATCCCACAAATCTTACCCTAGGTAGGGGAACAAATCGCCCCATAGGAGGGTGAGAGAGGAAGACCCCTGTAGCCAAACTCTGAGTATTTTGGAAAGAGACAAAAAAGAAGAAGAGAAACATTTTTAAGGAAACATTATTAAAGCACCAGTCCAAACATGAGGATATATGAACTCTAAGGTTGTGGGAGCCTAAGAGTACCCTCTTCAGAGTCTATCAATATGCCACACACACATTCATACTATCACTCTCTTACTGCCTCAAGGTGCGTCTCCCGTGTCTGCACCTAGATGTGTCCTCAGCACCTCCTCGTCGGTAACTGCGAGGAGCGAGTACACACTATTAATAGTGTTAGCGCAAGGGCGTGGATGTTGATTAGCGTTGTAATTGAATGAAAGTGGCTGCCATAAATGGAGATCCAGTGTCTCCAAATGCGCCGCTTAAAAAACCACCGCATCGCCTGACCTGCCAGGAGTGTGCTCATGTGATTTATAGGGCCTTTTAAGGACATCCGGTGTCTGTAGCGGGCCGTAGATTCAGGCATCCGCCTGTCAGTGATGGAGTTCTATATGTCCAAAACGGATTGCCGAATGCCGATGGAAGGGGCGTAGTCCCGCTTACCCCAATACACCAGTGTTGTATTGTCTGCGGGCTGCGCATGCGTCTTACCCAATCCAAGAGCGTTGCACTGACTGGGGGCTGCGCATGTGTAAAGAAGTAGAGTTACGTGAATAGACCTGCCTCCGTAAATACTGCACCAAGGCTGTATCATGCGGCTTAAAAAACGCCGATTAGCGGTGAGCACTTGCCCGATTTAGGCGATACTCTGAATGTAAAAATTGCCACTTGGAACCACTAAAACGGGGAAAGATTTACTTTGTAATCACCTTGTTTGTAGATAATCATAAATGAAGTGGTTATGTTGAAGCACCATAGTTTCCCATGCAAGATGGATCTTGCCCTGGGGAGGAACCTGATTTCCTCAATAAATGGATAGATATAATACTATGCTTGTTTTTGAGGGCCATCAGTTGTTATGCATAAAAAATATTACAAAAAATAAGTACCCAGCATCTATGTCATGGCCACGGGTCCTGGAAATTATGTTCTAGATTCTATACTTGAAGTTCTTGAGACATAAATTTCTTAAGACGGTGCGTGAGCGAGGCAATGGCTACTGTCCAAGTTGTAGCCAAGGGATTTCGTCATTAAGTCCCTTCTGCCAAGTCCGAAGACGGTACACCCACCTTTGTTCCCGGACATGTAGTGGTTTAGTCAGGTCTATCTTATGTTTTTTCATTACTTCCAAGACCACCCACTTTAGATCGGTGTCTTTATGATTGTGGTCCAAGAAGTGTCTTGTTAGTTTGGTATTTGTTTGCTTTCACCTTATGGTACTACGGTGTTCATTAATGCGGATTTTAATCTTCCTAGTGGTCATGCCTACATACATGAGGCCGCAAGGACATGTAAGAAGGTAGACCACATTTTCGGTGTTGCAATTGCTGAAGTTTTTCAGCTTCTATGGATTTGTAGTGCCAGAAAATCATAAGGAAAAACTGGCACATCCTAGATGGTGCGGAAAAACATTGGGAACCACAGCTGTTCGCATTTAAGAGGAGCAAAAGTTTACGGGATGAGTTGGTACATACAAAAACACCTCCTAAAGTGAGGGAAGAGCAGGTGACGCTTTGGAACACACAGAGGCCCACAGGCCACTACGCGTGTGGGGGATGTGTCGCATGCCCATTTACTGTGACCACAAAAGAAGTAGACATTGGCACTACAAATCCATGGAAGCTGAAAAACTTCAGCAATTGCAACACCGAAAATGTGGTCTACCTTCTTACATGTCCTTGCGGCCTCATGTATGTAGGCATGACCACTAGGAAGATTAAAATCCGCATTAATGAACACCGTAGTACCATAAGGTGTAAGAAAACAAATACCAAACTAACAAGACACTTCTTGGACCACAATCATAAAGACACCGATCTAAAGTGGGTGGTCTTGGAAGTAATGAAAAAACATAAGATAGACCTGACTAAACCACTACATGTCCGGGAACAACGGTGGATGTACCGTCTTCGGACTTGGGAGAAGGGACTTAATGACGAAATCCCTTGGCTACAACTTGGACAGTAGCCATTGCCTCGCTCACGCACCGTCTTAAGAAATTTATGTCTCAAGAACTTCAATTATAGAATCTAGAACATAATTTCCAGGACCCGTGGCCATGACATAGATGCTGGGTACTTATTTTTTGTAATATTTTTTATGCATAACAACTGATGGCCCTCAAAAACAAGCATAGTATTATATCTATCCATTTATTGAGGAAATCAGGTTCCTCCCCAGGGCAAGATCCATCTTGCATGGGAAACTATGGTGCTTCAACATAACCACTTCATTTATGATTATTTACAAACGAGGTGATTACAAAGTAAATCTTTCCCCGTTTTAGTGGTTCCATGTGGCAATTTTTACATTCAGAGTATTGCTTAAATCGGGCAAGTGCTCACCGCTAATCGGTGTTTTTTAAGCCGCATGATACAGCCTTGGTGCAGTATTTACGGAGGCAGGTCTATTCACGTAATGCTACTTCTTTACACATGCGCAGCCCCCAGTCAGTGCAACGCTCTTGGATTGGGTAAGACGCATGCGCAGCCCGCAGACAATACAACACTGGTGTATTGGGGTAAGCGGGACTACGCCCCTTCCATCGGCATTCGGCAATCCGTTTTGGACATATAGAACTCCATCACTGACAGGCGGATGCCTGACTCTATGGCCCCGCTACAGACACCAACTCACATGAGCACACTCCTGGCAGGTCAGGCGATGCAGTGGTTTTTTAAGCGGCGCATTTGGAGACACTGGATCTCCATTTATGGCAGCCACTTTCATTCAATTACAACGCTAATCAACATCCACGCCCTTGCGCTAACACTATTAATAGTGTGTACTCGCTCCTCGCAGTTACCGACGAGGAGGTGCTGAGGACACATCTAGGTTCAGACATGGGAGACGCACCTTGAGGCAGTAAGAGAGTGATAGTATGAATGTGTGTGTGGCATATTGATAGACTCTGAAGTGGGTACTCTTAGGCTCCCACACCTTAGAGTTCATATATCCTCATGTTTGGACTGGTGCTTTAATAATGTTTCCTTAAAAAATGTTCTCTTCTTTTTTGTCTCTTTCCAAAATACTCAGAGTTTGACTACAGGGGTCTTCCTCTCTCACCCTCCTATGGGGCGATTTGTTCCCCTACCTAGGGTAAGATTTGTGGGATAATGCTACCACAAAAAACGCGTGCACAGATGACTGCCACGATTTTTCACAAATAGCCACTCACTACAATGTCCGTGCATGTGGCTGAATGAAGTATGATGTAAATAATGATCTCGGTGCTCTTTTTGTTTATTTTATCTTGCCTATAAAATATGTCTTTGTCTTTCAGGCTTGAAACTCATAAGCCGCATAACATTGGAGTGTGACACAGGTCACCCCATACAGTGGAACCCTCTCACCAAAGTCTGGTAAGAGTGGAGCCCGCATTTTTTCCTTTAGGTCCTGATGAATGCCATGGACCCTACTGGGCCAACTGGCAGAAACATGTCGACCACACTGACCACAGTGAGGGGACAATAGAATCCCCAACGCACCGATCATTGATTTTAATCACCATATAGATGCCAGTCACATTAAAATTAATTTGACATCTATAATGGCCTTTTAATCTCACTTTTTTCTTATAAGGGCCCTCACTTAGTTTAGAAGTGCATCCCTGTCGTCAGGTGTATGCCCGCCCTCTATCAAACCAAGTTTTTAGAGGGCGAGGACTGGTCAATGATGAAGCATGACACGAGGTGGTGTGTGAGACCAGTCTTTCACTTTTAGTGAGATGCCTACACTCACAATCTAACACTTTAGCACCCTGGTCTCTTAACTGGGAGCGGCCCCATTTGTGTTAAACATTAGATGTTGGAGGCTGCCTGCTCCTAGTACCCCGTGCCTCTGGTTCCCTCCCCCAGGTCTCCCCTGGGGCAATCGTGGTTATATACTACAAGGGAGCTTCACAGCTTCTCTCAGTCGACTAAGTCGAAAGCTGCTTTCAAAATGAAAAATTTTAAATACAGCAATGACTTCCTCACCACTGTAAATTTGTAGGAGATAATATATAATCGGAGAGCCTGGTCACTGGTCCCTATATGTGGCCTGAAACCAGCTTGCACTTCAGTCATAATATTCTGGGCTTCAAACCACCCCTGGAGGCCGTTAAGCAAGACTTTGCCTAAAACTTTACCTGCACCATTCAGGAGGGAGATCGGGCGGTAATTAGCTGGGCTAACCCGGTCACCCTTCTTATGAATATGTACAATAATAGCTGAACGCCACGAGGGGAGTATGGCATTACCACCAGCAAGTGCTGCATTAAACACTCTGGTGAGAATGCTGACCTACAGGTGAGGTTCCTCATGATATACTTCGATGGGGATCAGATCTGGGCCTGGGGCCTTATGTTTTTTCATATCATTCCACCTCTGGTACTAGAATGTTGACTACACAAGGCCCAATGCAAGGATTCTCTCGGGCTGGCATAGGGACTATAGTGTTAACACTATATAAAGTACTAAAGAAACTAATCGATACAGATGGCCCAAAGTAGGTTTCTACGGTGTTTACTGAACCCCTTCTCCAACTGTGGTATCAGTTCCCAGAATGTTTTAGAATTGTTTTTCAAGCGAGGCGCCCCTCAGTTCCTCCCAAAGAGTCACTTGATGCAGATGTTTCTAAGTTCTCAGAAGACATTTATACTCACCCCTATCCTCTCGGAATACCAATTCGCTTTTTGGGCTACAGTGTTGTTGTGCTAGGGCAGATGAAACAGCTCCCTTCATAGTATGGCACTCCTCGTCATACCAATTTACCCTTGCACTCCACTTCTCTCCAACCGGCCTAGTGGGTTTAGGACCAATGGGCTTAGACTAAAAGACCTTCAGCTTGTTCATCATCCTATCATATGTTGTTAAGATTACCCCGTTATCAGACGAGAGAACTCAAAATTATGAATCAGTACTAAGTCATTATACACTCTAACAGTGGGAGTTCATGTGAGTATTTCTCACTACTCCACCTTATTCTATTTCTGCTGTTAGATGGAACAATCGCATGCCCATAACTCCTCACCATTGAGTAGTTTACAATTGCTCCCCTCCTCTGGCATAATTTCAGACCACAGGATCGTGGTCACTCTCCACTTTCCTGACGACAGTCATATCATGCACACGTTCCCATCCATCTATATTGATTAGGGTAAAATCAATTAATGAAGAGTAATTAAACATTCACTAGGACAACCACATCCTCTTGGGAGCCCATAAGCCAATAGTGTGGATAATAGACGGCAATGTAACTACCCCCTTTGCTCAATCCTACAATTCAACTTACACGACACCCATACAGTAAGCCCTCCCGAAGGTGTGTAGGCTGAATGCTGTAGTCAAGGAACCCATTTACAAGGATTCCCTGAAGGGCCCACGTTTCTTGAAAACCGCATATGTTATATTGCGTAGTGAACTTCAGCCAATCCTCATCCTCTATTTTACTGCTGGATTTGTCTGTGATAATGGCCCTAGGTGACTCAACTGGATTCAGGGCAGCAGGCATAGAGGGCAAGCTCTTCCAAACTCAATCGGAGTCCCATCTAGAGGGGTCTCCAGGTTTAGTTGCCAGCGCTGCTGCTATCCATGTCCAGTCTTTGTGGTCAGCCACGGGTTCTTTAATCCCTGATTTTAAAAACATAATTGTCCTGGAGTTATTGCAAGCAGCGATATGCAGATTCTAGTGGGCTACTCCATTTATGTTCAATTGACCGCTCTTCACTACCCCCGTATATGATGTGTAATTGGAGTGGCGCTCAGTGCCAGGGAGGGCTGTTTGCAACCAATGTTGCCCTGTTGGGGTGGTATCCTCTCGGTGAAAATTTAGACTTAGCATAACGTTGACCCCCATGATATGAAAGTCATCTATGTGGCTGAGAGCCAGTCTAGCAATACTGCGTAGTGTAAATTCGACCTTGGAGGAATAAAAATTATTCCCTCTTAAGCCTGACCCAGATTGCTGGTTAATCAATTTCACTGTCCTCATGTCACTTGACAGGACCACCCTTAACTTGGGAATAGCATAAAAAAGGGCCAGCAATGGGGGGGCGTGGCTAACCAGCCATCATGGCGGACGCAAACTCCTAGAGCTCCGCTCGGACGATCCCCCGATTATCCTGAAAACAGTGCCACTTAGCCCAAACATGACGCACTGTGAGCCCCTGGAGCACCGGGGACCCTGGGCATCGCTGGGAACCGGCAGTTTGCCGCCGGGCGGAGACTGAGAAAGCGAGGGCGGCCTTGCAAGCCGGACGCCCTCTCACAGCACGGACCGGAGGGCGCGCCGGTGACTTAGAGACCTGCCCTACCCTGACGCCGTCAGGAGGCGCCATCCCTGGGAGACGAGCGGAGACGAGTGGACAGGTCCGGAGCCCGAGAATATTGTCGGCCCATGAGGCGGTTCCCCGTGCTCCTGCGAAGCGGCGAATCCGAAAGTGCCGGGGCCGCGACAAATTGAGGCCATGGTGTGAGAGGCCCCCGTCTTGTGCATGATGTGACCAGCCTGAGAGAGACGCGAGGTGAGACCGGGGCAGGCCGAGCTGCGCTAGCAGTGGAGAAGCAGTCGTGGGCCGGCGTGACCGGAACGGCCCCTGGAGTGAGCGGCGTTGGCCCCCCTGACTCACTTGCTGTAAAGGCCCACATGGAGTGTGGGCCAGGTGTCACAGCGGTAGCAGGAGGGGGCAAGGCCCGTTGGCAGAGTAAACGGCAAACACGGGGCTGTATGCGGCAGTGAGGGAACAGCCCGAGGAGAAGAAAGGGAAGAGAGGAGGGCACACTGCCCCCGTTCATCCACCGTACGGCTGTACGGAGAGCACGCAGCGACAGGGGAAGTGAGGAGCCGCTGAGGGAAGACCCAAGCCACAGCAGGAAGACTAGAGGCACCGTATCAGGGTTATGAGCCGGCAGGGCTAGACTGGGTGAGTCGTGGTACCGCACGGACGCCGGCGAGGGGCGAGCCTGATCCCCTGTCCCCACGCAGACAAAAAAAGCGGCCTGAGCCAGAATCAAGGTGGTGTTGGACCGTCTGGGAGGAAAGCAACCAGGCGGCCGGAGCCTCTGGGGCGGTGCCCATTGAAATAGTAGCAACTCGACACCCTGTGTTAAGGCAATAGCAGGAACAATCATTTTCGCAGCCCAACTTTCTCCCCCCCTCCTTGATTGCCAAGGGGCGAGAACATTCAACATCTACCGACTGCAGATCACGGAGAGCTGCCTCATAACGGACCTCTGCGATACTACACAGGCCGCAGCACGAATGGATAGCGAAACAGAGGCTGAGTAAAAATACAAGTGCGGCGGTGCTACAGGGAGGAGATTTGCGGACCTCGGGTTGGAGGGAGCCACGGGGAGGCGCGCCATCCTGGGCCTAGGGCACCCATCAAGCGAAGAATGCGTGGGAAGCGCCAGGGAGCCGCATGCCATCCACGCAAAAGCTGGTCATGGGTCGCATGCGGGCTAATGTGCAGCAAACTGCCACACAACCAGAGGCACAGGAGGCACGACATTCAGCGCCAGGACAGGGGACGGAGGCACCGTCCATGGAGCTCTCCACAAAAATTGACTCTGTCCTGAATGCAGTGGAGAAACTGGAAGCCGTTCTGGATCATTCTGCGTTAGAGACTAAAATAGACGGAGTCGCATCTGACTTCAAGCTGTTGCGAGCAGACCATCGCAAATTGTCAGATAAGATACAAGCCAATGAGCAAACATTGCTGGAGCTGAAACCGACCACCAGAAGCCAGGAAGCTGCCCTGCAGGACCTTGTGGAGCAGGTAAATACGCTGGAGGACAGGCTGGAGCAAGCGGAAGGCCGTTCCCGCCGAAACAACATCCGTGTGGTGGGCCTGCCTGAAGGAGAGGAGGGACAGGACCCTATCGCATATGTTGGGCGATGGCTGAGAGATCTGTTCCCGGAAGACACAATATCGGCTCAATTTGTGGTGGAGCGCGCCCACTGCGTGCCTGCTCACAGGCCACCACCAGGAGCCAAACCAAGGCCGTTCCTCTTCAGGCTGTTGAATTACAGAGATGGAGTGCTAAGGGAGGCCCGTAAAGTCAATGACATTAGAATACAGAACCAACAAATAATGCTATTCCCGGATTATACGCGCCAGGTACAAGCGAGAAGAGGGTCCTTCAGTGAGGTGAAACGCAAACTTCGTGACTTAAACATCCGTTATTCCTTAATCTTCCCAGCTAAACTACGAGTAGCCGTGAAAGGGACAGCTCACTTCTTTGACGCACCAACGGAGGTTTGGGATTGGCTGGAGGAATCGGGCCTGCTGACCGGGCCCAGGCCGACCGGGGCGGCGCAGCTCCCCCGACAGAGCAGAAGAAACCGACACTGGGGAGGGGGTGGAGGCTCCAAACAGGCAAGAGCACAAGTAACGATTCCCGACCTGGAGCAGAGACAACTGGAAAGGCAGGAGGCACTGCATGAGGCTGCAGCAATCAGTAACAAACCACTGTCCTCGGATCCAGAGACACAGTCCATCCCATGCCTGAGTGCGTCTGGGTCGTCACCAGCCAGATCTGATGACCTAGACTCTTTGGAGCTGCCAGACATCACACTGCAGACGTCGGACGATATAATCTGAACAATCAGTAACGTATTGCCTCAGGTAAGCTTGATTAAACGCTGTCCTGTTGCTATGTTGCGATACTGATGCAGCCCGCTTTGAAACCCCCGCACTAGCGCGCAGATATAGTCTGTCAAGAGCAGGGTGGGAACCAACATACCAATGTAGAATGCTCTTCCGACTTAGTTAAACCTAGGGCGTGGTGGCACCCTAAACTCAAAAGGGGCTACCACTTATTTGGAGACACCATCGAGGGAGGGTCCAGCGCATGCAAATCTGTAACACACACCCCAGCAGTACGGTTGGGTATTGCAGTTTGGACAAACAACGACCACGTGTTCACCCTCATAAAGTTATGAAGCATGCAGTTGTGCACCCATGTTTAGATTTTCTGTTTCCCTATGTTTCACGCTCCCTGGTGGCTCCTAGTGACAGACCGACACACAACAACGTTCTAACCCCCCCGTAACAGGAGGGCACACTACCAGGTCATGGCACAGACTCATTTTCTTACCTGGAATGTGAGGGGCATGCATACGCCTAACCGCAGGTACTCTGTGTACTCATACCTCCAACGCAGACAAGCCACAATAGCCTTCTTACAGGAGACACACTGTTAGATTTGGGGGTCTCTAGTTGGCAGAGGTATGTACCTTTGTCCAAATAGGGACCCTTGAGTCTAGTCAGGGAAAGTAGGTACACTCCTGAAATAACCCCTGCTCACCCTCTTGGTAGCTTGGCACGAGCAGACAGGCTTAGTTCAGAGGCAGTGTGTAAAGCATTTGTGAACACATACAGTAATCAAGTGACAACACTACAAATGGACACCAAACAGGTTATATATTTATAAAAATAGGTATACTTTATATAGATTTATCACAAGACCATAAACTGACAAAAATAATCCACAATACTGTTAAGAATGCTTAGTTCTGATCAAAAAGGCTTAATTCAAGGTTCTGTGCGAGTCGGTAGCCTCCTCCGGCTACGGCGATGTTGAGAACAAACAGAGTCTAACAAATCCAGCTGACCGCGTCGAGATGGGCCAACACAGCGTAGACAGACTCGGTCACAGTACCTTTTACTTGAAGCGGCAGGCACGGGCGTGCGAGCCGGATGGCTGTTCGTCGCGGTCGCGATGCAAAAATGGAAGCGTTGCAGGACGCGTTGTCCCTCGATGCGGTGCAGGCAGCGGCTCGTTGACGTCGTCGAGACGGAGTCGGTGAGACCAGGGCCGTGCGTTGCAGGGCGAGACGGTGCTTCGATGCAGTGCTGGCAGGCTGCGGTGCGGCGACGGAGCCGGATTCAGGAGCTGGCGTCGATCAGTCCGGACAGCGGTGTGAGTCGGGCGGTGCGTCGCAAAGCGTGCGAGCGGTGCCCAACTCCGGTGCGGTCACAGGACTCGAACTCAGCAGCAGTGACCGTGTCGGTCGGACCAGTTCGATTCGGCGTAGCGAAGCGTTGCAGGACGCGTTGTCCCTCGATGCGGTGCAGGCAGCGGCTCGTTGACGGAGTCGGTGAGACCAGGGCCGTGCGTTGCAGGGCGAGACGGTGCTTCGATGCGGTGCTTACAGGACACCGAGTCGGTCGTGAGAGTCGGACACAGCTCCCTACCTCTGTAGCCACTGAAACAGAGTTTCCAGCAGCAATTCACAAAGGGGGTGAAGTCCAATGGTCCTGGGACTTCGGTCAGGGGGCAAGCTCTCTTCCAAGCCCTTGGAGATCCTTCACAAGTTGATGAAAGTCACAGCAAAGCAAAAGTTCCTTTCTCCTTTCTTTGGCAGTCAGGCAAACCACTGCAGGCCAATCCCCCAAGCAGCACTTCAGGCTTAGGGATAGTCTCTCCTCAGTTTCTTCTTGGTTCCGCTCCTCAGCAAAGGTTTCTTCTTGTTCCCAAAAGTGATCTAATTTTCCTGGGGTCTGGGTGCCCCTCTTATACCCTGATTCTCTTTGTTCTCTGGAGGCAGAGAGGCCTCTGCCTAGTCCAAAACCAGTTCTGGTCAGTTCTGGAGCAGTTTGTTTTTCTGACTCCTTCTTTCCTTTCAGAATGTGGGGCAGAGTGCTCAGCCGCCCGGCAGGAGGTGGAGCCAGCATTGTGGAAGGCAGGCACAGCCCTATTCAGACCCAGGTGCAACTCCTCCCTCCACTCTGGATGCAGATCTTTCTATTCAGCCCTGCGCTGACTCACCCTGTCTCCTGTAGCCACCCCCAGCCCCTGTCACTCAATCTCCAGACAAGGAATACACAACCTAGCAGAGGCAGGCTTGGATAGTTAGGCAAGAAAATACCCACTTTCTAAAAGTGGTATTTTCAAACACAGAATGTTAAAACCAACTTCACTAAAAGATGTATTTTATCATCCTGAGTTCAGGCATACTAAATTCGTTTTTCTACCATGTTACCGGGGTTAGTTCTGACTATAAGGTGTAATAGTCAGTCTGCCCCTTCTGGCCTATGGGGAGCAGGTAGCCTTGCAATAGTGAAAAACGAAAATGGCTGTAATTCACTATTAGGACATGCCACACACACCAGGGCATGTCCTACCTTATACTTACAATGCACCCTGCCCTAGGGCCTACTTTAGGGGTGACCAACATGCAGTAAAGGGAAGGTTTAGGGACTGGTAAGTGGGTGTACTCACCAAGTCGACATGGCAGCCCTAGGCTGCACACAGGCTCTGCGATGGCAGGCCTGAGACACATTTTACAAGCCGCTTCTGTGGGTGGCACAACCAGTGCTGCAAGCCCACCAGCGGCATTGGATTTACAAGCCCTGGGCACACTGAGTGCACTGTACTAGGGACTGACAAGTAAACCAATCATCCAATCATGGAGTCACTAATACATATATCAATTAACGATAGGGAGCACTTGCACTTTGGCACTGATTAGCAGCGGCAAAGTGCCCATGAGCATCTAGTCCAGCAAAAACATATCGGCAACAGTGGAGGCATTACGAAAAAATGGAAGGGAGACCCACGCCAAGGATGCCAGGTCTAACACGTGTCCCCTCCAGCTGAAATGTGGGGAGAACTATCCTACCCCTAGGGAGTTCTCATCGCTAAGGCGGAAAAATCTGGACAGTCCATCAGCATTGGCGTGTTCTGTACCAGGGCGGTGTTCCACCGTAAAGTCCATCCCCTGTAGGGAAATGGACCACCTCAACAGCTTTGGGTTCTCACCCCTCATCTGCATCAACCATCTGAGGGGCCTGTGGTCTGTCTGAACCCGGAAGTGAGTCCCAAAGAGGTATGGTCTCAGCTTCTTCAGTGCCCAGACCACAGCAAATGCCTCACGCTCAATAGCACTCCATCTCTGTTCCCGGGGAAGTAACCTCCTACTGAGGAAGGCTACAGGTTGGTCTAGGCCCTCCTCATTGATCTGTGATAGAACAGCCCCTACACCATGCTCTGAAGCGTCCGTCTGAACAATGAACTCATTGGAGAAGTTGGGTGCCTGGAGCACAGGCGCCGTGCACATGGCAGTCTTCAAGGTGTCAAAAGCTTTTTGACAGGCGTCAGTCCAAATCACTTTTCTGGGCTGCTTCTTGGAAGTCAGCTCTGTCAAGGGGGCAACAATGCTGCCATACCCCTTGACGAATCTCCGGTAATACCCGGTGAGTCCTAGGAAGGCTCTCACCTCTGTCTGGGTCTTGGGGGGCTCCCAAGCCAGAATGGTATCAATTTTCGGTTGGAGGGGCGCCACCTGGCCGCTCCCAACCTGGTGTCCCAAGTACACCACCGAACCCTGCCCAATCTGGCACTTACTCGCCTTGATTGTGAGGCCTGCCCTCCGCAGCGCCATCAACACTTCCCAGAGGTGACGCAGATGTTCTTCCCAACTGGCACTGAACACTGCGATGTCATCCAGGTAGGCGGCACTGAAATCCTCCAGTCCAACCAACACCTGGTTGACCAACCTCTGAAAGGTGGCAGGGGCATTCTTCATCCCAAAGGGCATCACCCGGAACTGGTAGTGCCCATCTGGTGTGGAGAATGCTGACCTCTCTTTGCCCCATCAGTCAAGGCGATCTGCCAGTACCCAGACGTTAAGTCAAACGTGCTGAGGTACCGCGCAGCCCCTAACCGATCTATGAGCTCATCAGCTCTGGGGATGGGGTGGGCGTCAGTCCTGGTGACGGAATTGAGTCCCCTGTAGTCCACACAGAACCGGAGTTCTGGTGTGGCACCAGGCGCGGCAGCCTTTGGAACCAAGACCACGGGGCTGGCCCAAGGGCTGTTAGAGGACTCAATCACCCCTAGCGCAAACAGCTTGGAGACCTCCTCCTTGATGCAGGCTCTGACCCTGTCAGTCACCCTGTAAGCCTTGTGCTTTACAGGAAGACTGTCCCCAGTGTCCACCTCATGGACGCACCAATGAGTGACACTGGGAACCAGGGAGAACAGGTCAGGGAACTGTCCCAACAGTTGGCGACAGTCACCCTGCTGCTCAGGTGTCAGGGAGGTAGAGAGGTTTACTCCCTCCACTGATCCATCTTGCTCTCGGGCTGACAGGAGGTCAGGAAGAGGCTCGGTCTCCTCCTCCATTCCATCATCTGTAGCTAAGAGCATGCCCACTTGGGACCTCTCCAAGTGGGGCTTCAGGCGGTTCACATGCAGGACCCGCAAGGGGTTCCTGGGAGACTGCAAGTCCACCAAATAGGTAACTGGACTCTTGCGCTCCACCACCGTAAAAGGGCCGGTCCACCTGTCCTGGAGCGCACAAGGCTCCACCGGGGCCATGACCCACACTTTCTGACCAGGCTGAAGCTCTACCAGAGTGGCATTCTGGTCGTACCACCGCTTCATCTCCTCCTGGCTGGCTTCCAGATTTGCCTCAGCAAGTTCTCTGAAACGCCTAGTCTGGTTCCTGAAGGCCAGCATGTAACTGTATACATCCTGGGGAGGTTTCCTGGGAGATTGCTCCCAGCCTTCCTTGACCAAACTCAGAGGTCCTCGCACCGGGTGTCCATAGAGGAGCTCAAAGGGACTGAACCCTAGAGACTTCTGTGGCACCTCCCGGTATGCAAACAACAGGCATGGTAAGAGGACGTCCCATTTACGCCTCATGGGTTCTTCCAGACCCATAATCATGCCCTTGAGGGTCCGGTTGAATCTCTCAACCAGACCATTTCCTTGAGGGTGGTAAGGAGTGGTGAACTTGTAAGTTACACCGCACTCCTGCCACAGGGACTTCATGTACTTGGACACGAAGTTGGTACCTCTGTCAGACACCACCTCTTGAGGGAATCCCACACGTGAGAAAATTCCCATCAGTGCCCGTCCCACCACGGGGGCCGTCACTGTCCTCAGAGGGATGGCTTCAGGGTACCGGGTGGCATGGTCCACCAAGACCAGGATAAACCTGTTGCCCATGGCTGTCTTGGGGTCCAGTGGCCCCACAATGTCAATACCCACCCGGTTCAAAGGGGGTGCTGACCACAGGGAATGGCTGGAGAGGAGCCTTGTGCTTCCTCCCACTCTTTCCACTGGCCTGGCAAGTCTGGCATGTCCTGCAGTGAGTGGCGGCACTCCTGCGCATCTGGGGCCAATAGAAATGGGTAACAAGCCTGTCAAAGGTCTTGTCCTGCCCCAGATGTCCCGCTAACGGTACATCATGAGCCAACCCCAGTAGGAAGGCTCTGAAGCGCTGGGGTACCACCAGCACACGGGCTGACCCAGGCTCAGCAACCTTAGGCTCTGAATACAGGAGACCATTCTCCCAGTAAACCCAATGTGATCCAGACTGATCACCTGCTGCCTGGTCTGTGGCCTGTTGCCTCAGACCCACGAGAGAAGGGCATGCGTTCTGCTCCTCGCAGAACTCTTCCCTGGAGGGTCCTCCTTCTTGCTGCCAATGGGTCAGCTCAGGTAGGTCCCCCAGTTCAGCTACCTGTTCCCCTGTAGGCTCCAGGGCATCCCCCTCAGGGTCTGCCTCCTCCTGGACCGTGGGAACTTCGGGGCCGGTTTCCCGCGCCCCCTGCCTCCTCTCTCTCCGGCCGGCACCTGGGCCTCCCTCTCAGGCTCCAGGTCCTCTTGAACACCTTTAGCTGCCATTGACCGGGTGGTCACACATGCCCAATCAGGCAAGCCCAACATTTCTAAATGCGCACTCCGCTCCACCTTAGCCCAAGGGGAGCTCTCCAAATCGTTCCCTAACAAACAGTCAACAGGCATGGCTGGCCTCACAGCTACTTGAAGAGTACCCAAGACCCCCCCACTCAAAGGGAACCTGAGCCACCTTGCAGTGACTCTCTGTGTTGTCAGCGGCAACAACCGGATAGAATGCATCAGGGATAACCTGCTCTTTAGACACCAGGTGACACTTGACAGCTGTCACACTGGCTCCTGTGTCTCTCAGAGCCTCCACCCTATGGCCATTGATGGTCACCCACTGCCTGTATTTCTTAGTGTTCTCAGGCAGCGGGGTCCTAGGGACCATCTCAGAGTCTCCTAATGAGACAAGGGAAAACACTGTGGGATCCCCCACCTTGGGCACCCAACTCCTCCCCCAGGGCTACACTAGCCACCTGCCGGGGGACTGCACTGGTGGGTGCTGGTTTTCCATACAAAGGGCAACGAGGATCGTTTGCCTTGTGGCCAGGGGCGCCACACTTGTAACATACCAGTGGTCCCTGGTGAACAGGGGGCCTGTCGGGGCCACTGGCTTCTTCTCAGGGGGAGGCTGGGAACCTTTCCCTTGGTTCCCTTGGGGTTTACTTTGGGGCCCTTTATGGAACTCCTTCTGTTTACCCTTGTCCCCCCCACTCTTCTGCTGGGGACCCTGCCCACCCTTGGCGGAGTCTCCCACGTGACCCTTGTGGACCCGGGTACTCACCCAGCGGTCCGCCTCCTCAGCAAGCTGCCTAGGGTTAGTCAGCTTACTATCAATCAGGTGCTGGCGTAGCTCAGGAAAACAATTACCGGACAAGTGCTCCCAGGCAATCAAATCAAAGAGCGCCTGAAAATCAGTCGCTTTGCTACCCTTTACCCAACCATCCAAGGCTCTGCAAAAGAAGGTCACATATTCAACCCAGGTACTGCTTTCAATCTTACTACAGTTCCTGAACCTTTGCCTATAAAGCTCAGGGGTCAACCCATACCTAGTCATTAAGGCATCCTTCATGTGGCTGTACGAATTATAGACTTCAGAGGGCAAATCCAACAAGGTATCCCGCCCTTCACTGAGGAACCGTCCCCACAACCCCGCTCCCCAATCCTTCTCAGGGACCCGGTGGGAAGACATGGCTACCTCATAGGCTTTGAACCACTGCCCTATGTCATCATTTTTAAAAAACTCCTTCACCACATCTTTGGGAATATACACCCTAGCTTCAACAGGCACAGGCGGTACACTGCCACCAGAGGGAGTAATCTCTAAGCTCTTGGCCTTCAATTCCAACTCCCTCAAAACTTTCTCATGTTCAAACTGCATTTTCTTTTCCTCTAGGGCTAATTTCCTAGTTTGCATTTCGAATTCTAACTGCCCATTCAGCTTGAGCTTGGTCATCTGCATTTCGTGCATCCTACTCTCCTTCCTGTCCTCCAACTCCTCTGGAGACAGTCCTCTGGCAGAAACACTGCTACCTACTGGGGAAGGTGGTCTTCTAGCCCCTAGACCCAATAGCCCCTCCAGCTGCCCTTCTGCATTCTCAGCCCCCTCCACAGGGGCACTCCTTGATTCGACCCAGGCCCTCAGCGCCTTTTGGAGGTCCTCCTTCCTGGAGAGCCCGGTCATGGACACTTTAAACTTTTTGCAGAATTGCCTGAGCTGCTTAAGGGTGTAGCATTCTAGCCTCTCTTCTTCCCAATCACACTCAACAGAGGCTACTGATGCTGGTTTCTCCATAGCGCCTGAACTTGGCATTTGCAAAAATAGGAAATCCCAGAAAAAATGCTATAGAAGTATGTGGTTGCGTTTTGGTCTGCACTCACTAAGTAGTGTTCACCAATCACTGTACATGAGTCACAAATGCAAGTCCAGAAATCCCACCGCTGCCACCAATGTTAGATTTGGGGGTCTCTAGTTGGCAGAGGTATGTACCTTTGTCCAAATAGGGACCCTTGAGTCTAGTCAGGGAAAGTAGGTACACTCCTGAAATAACCCCTGCTCACCCTCTTGGTAGCTTGGCACGAGCAGACAGGCTTAGTTCAGAGGCAGTGTGTAAAGCATTTGTGAACACATACAGTAATCAAGTGACAACACTACAAATGGACACCACACAGGTTATATATTTATAAAAATAGGTATACTTTATATAGATTTATCACAAGACCATAAACGGCAAAAATAATCCACAATACTGTTAAGAATGCTTAGTTCTGATCAAAAAGGCTTAATTCAAGGTTCTGTGCGAGTCGGTAGCCTCCTCCGGCTACGGCGATGTTGAGAACAAACAGAGTCTAACAAATCCAGCTGACCGCGTCGAGATGGGCCAACACAGCGTAGACAGACTCGGTCACAGTACCTTTACTTGAAGCGGCAGGCACGGGCGTGCGAGCCGGATGGCTGTTCGTCGCGGTCGCGATGCAAAAATGGAAGCGTTGCAGGACGCGTTGTCCCTCGATGCGGTGCAGGCAGCGGCTCGTTGACGTCGTCGAGACGGAGTCGGTGAGACCAGGGCCGTGCGTTGCAGGGCGAGACGGTGCTTCGATGCAGTGCTGGCAGGTTGCGGTGCGGCGACGGAGCCGGATTCAGGAGCTGGCGTCGGTCAGTCCGGACAGCGGTGTGAGTCGGGCGGTGCGTCGCAAAGCGTGCGAGCGGTGCCCAACTCCGGTGCGGTCACAGGACTCGAACTCAGCAGCAGTGACCGTGTCGGTCGGACCAGTTCGATTCGGCGTAGCGAAGCGTTGCAGGACGCGTTGTCCCTCGATGCGGTGCAGGCAGCGGCTCGTTGACGGAGTCGGTGAGACCAGGGCCGTGCGTTGCAGGGCGAGACGGTGCTTCGATGCGGTGCTTACAGGACACCGAGTCGGTCGTGAGAGTCGGTCACAGCTCCCTACCTCTGTAGCCACTGAAACAGAGTTTCCAGCAGCAATTCACAAAGGGGGTGAAGTCCAATGGTCCTGGGACTTCGGTCAGGGGGCAAGCTCTCTTCCAAGCCCTTGGAGATCCTTCACAAGTTGATGAAAGTCACAGCAAAGCAAAAGTTCCTTTCTCCTTTCTTTGGCAGTCAGGCAAACCACTGCAGGCCAATCCCCCAAGCAGCACTTCAGGCTTAGGGATAGTCTCTCCTCAGTTTCTTCTTGGTTCCGCTCCTCAGCAAAGGTTTCTTCTTGTTCCCAAAAGTGATCTAATTTTCCTGGGGTCTGGGTGCCCCTCTTATACCCTGATTCTCTTTGTTCTCTGGAGGCAGAGAGGCCTCTGCCTAGTCCAAAACCAGTTCTGGTCAGTTCTGGAGCACTTTGTTTTTCTGACTCCTTCTTTCCTTTCAGAATGTGGGGCAGAGTGCTCAGCCGCCCGGCAGGAGGTGGAGCCAGCATTGTGGAAGGCAGGCACAGCCCTATTCAGACCCAGGTGCAACTCCTCCCTCCACTCTGGATGCAGATCTTTCTATTCAGCCCTGCGCTGACTCACCCTGTCTCCTGTAGCCACCCCCAGCCCCTGTCACTCAATCTCCAGACAAGGAATACACAACCTAGCAGAGGCAGGCTTGGATAGTTAGGCAAGAAAATACCCACTTTCTAAAAGTGGTATTTTCAAACACAGAATGTTAAAACCAACTTCACTAAAAGATGTATTTTATCATCCTGAGTTCAGGCATACTAAATTCGTTTTTCTACCATGTTCCCGGGGTTAGTTCTGACTATAAGGTGTAATAGTCAGTCTGCCCCTTCTGGCCTATGGGGAGCAGGTAGCCTTGCAATAGTGAAAAACGAAAATGGCTGTAATTCACTATTAGGACATGCCACACACACCAGGGCATGTCCTACCTTATACTTACAATGCACCCTGCCCTAGGGCCTACTTTAGGGGTGACCAACATGCAGTAAAGGGAAGGTTTAGGGACTGGTAAGTGGGTGTACTCACCAAGTCGACATGGCAGCCCTAGGCTGCACACAGGCTCTGCGATGGCAGGCCTGAGACACATTTTACAAGCCGCTTCTGTGGGTGGCACAACCAGTGCTGCAAGCCCACCAGCGGCATTGGATTTACAAGCCCTGGGCACACTGAGTGCACTGTACTAGGGACTGACAAGTAAACCAATCATCCAATCATGGAGTCACTAATACATATATCAATTAACGATAGGGAGCACTTGCACTTTGGCACTGATTAGCAGCGGCAAAGTGCCCATGAGCATCTAGTCCAGCAAAAACATATCGGCAACAGTGGAGGCATTACGAAAAAATGGAAGGGAGACCCACGCCAAGGATGCCAGGTCTAACACACACCTTACCCATGTAGAAGCCTGCCGTCTCCGCAAACGCTGGAGAGGAAGGGTATACAGCACTAATTATTCCTCCCAGGCACTTGGAGCGCTGATTTGGATAAAGGCGGGGGCTCCCTTTGTAGAGCGGAGTCAGACACAGATCCAGAGGGTCGGTATGTATTTGTGAAAGGCAGGCTGAATGGACAAATAATCCTTTTGGGCTCCATATATACACCAAACGTAGAGCAGGCCGCGTTCCTTGCCAGGCTATCTAGGGTACTGGTTAGATGGAGCAGACTCCCTTGGCTTATAGGGGGGGGGGTTTAATTCAGTGCTAGACACGGACCTAGACCGATCATACCCACCCCTAACACAAACCATAGCGACATCCAACGCGCGCGCGCTATCAGAATGGCTTGCACACTGGTCACTCTCAGACATAAGGCATGCCCTCAACCCAAACTTGCATGTGTACTCGTTTTACTCCCCAGTGCATGATCTGCATGTTCGCCTAGACCGTATAGTCGACTCACAGGTCCTATCCCCGCTCTCTCAAACACATTGAGTACCTAGGGCGCACGCATTCAGACCACAACCCACAGCTTCTGCACCTCACCTGGGAAGCGGATCCCCCTCCCATCCCCACGTGGCGGCTGCAGCACTCAAGGACCAGGCGTTTCGCTCCTCACTAGGGGTGGCAATCCTAGACTACTTTGAGGCTAATAGTCAGTCAACGGGAGACGCACTCACAGAATGGGATGCCTTCAAAGTGACTCTGAGAGGGCATTGCCTGGGTGCTACTTGGAACATATGTAGACAACTGAACGCAGTGCTGAGCAGTGTAGAGCGCCAACTCCTGGGGCAGGAAATAAACGTAGCTGCAGGCAGCACAGACACGAGGCGCCTCGACGAAATGCAGAGTTAATAGAGAGGCTCCGCTGCCATAATTATGCAGCGTATTCAACACGCACGCCACCGCTGACCGGGCGGGCAGAACGTTGGCGTGGCTCCTGCGGCAGAAGCAAGCTCATCAGCCCATAGCTGCCCTTAAGACAGACACTGGGCAAGTCGTATACACGCAGCGCGAAATACATGCAGCAATGGTGCGTCACTATGCTGTACTGTATTAGAGTACGGGGCACCAAGAGGAAAGACTCATAAACAGGTACCTAGATACCATAAGCCTCCTGGAAATATCACCGGAGCAGAGAGAATTGCTAAACGACCCAATAACGCCAGAGGAGATTCAAGGTGCAATAGTAGCGCTGGCATCGGGGAAAACACCCGGCCTCGATGGATTCCCAGCGGAATTCTACAAGCCGTATGCCACGCCATTGGTCCCCCAGTTGCACACATTGTACACAATGGCATTGAGCGAGCAGAAACTCCCCCCTTCCATGAGTGAGGCAAACCTGGTGTCACTCCCTATACCCGATAAAGACCCCATGGACCTGGGATCCTATAGGCCACTGGCCCTCCTTAATGTTGATTATAAGGTACTGGCAAAACTTCTGGCAGACAGGCTGGCACAAGTAGTCCCCGCCCTGGTACACGCAGACCAAAATAGCTTTGTCCCCGCCAGGAGCACCTCCCTGAACCTAATGCGCTTCTTTAGGGTTGCAACATACTCAGTACCCCACTGGCCAAACTCAGGATGCCTAATATTAGACCTGGAAAAAGCGTTCGACTCTCTGGAGGGGAGATTTCTATTTGCAACACTGGCAAGATACAAGCTGGGAGAGGAGTTCATAGGCATGGTGCGTTTCCTATATGCCACGCCGTCTGTCCGAGTAAAAACGGGCCCATACATCTCCGGCCCAATACAAGTGAAAAGAGGGACCAGACAGGGATGCCCGTTATCCCCACTGCTCTTCTCACTGGCCATTGAGTCCCTGGCGGAGGAACTAAGAAAAACACTGGGCGAAGGCATCACGTTGGGAGATGGCGTACACGCGATATCCCTGTATGCGGACGACCTCCTCTTGTACATAAGAGATATCCATCAAGTGCATCAGCAGCTGACACAGGTGCTACGCGACTTTGCCTTAATATCGGGGCTACGGGTTAATGCTTCTAAGTCCTGCCTTTATCCCTCTAGAGACACTTGCAGTGACCCGAGGTACATACTGAACGGAGTGCAGGTGCGCTGGTGTGCAGACACATACCGTTATCTCGGAATCAGAATATATAGGAGTCAGGAAGACCTGCTGGAGGGCAATCTGAGCAGAGCTCTAACAGCGATCCGTTCCCTGATGCAGTTTTGGAGCACGCTGCCGCTGTCCTTGACGGGCAGGGTAGCCCTCATAAAAATGGTGGTCCTGCCTCGTCTCTTGTACTACTTCGCGAACGTTCCCATTTACATCCCACCCTCATTTTCCCGTCTGCTGGAGAGGCAGATAAAAGATTTCATATGGGGGAATGACAGGCACTGTGTGTCGATAGGTAAGCTATATCTGCCGGTAGATCAGGGTGGCCTAGTGGCCCCAAACCTGGAGCACTACTACCTAGCCGCGTAGCTCCAATGGATAGCTAGATGGATGGCGGACCAACACAGAGAGGACACTGCGTCTAACTGTGAACCACTTCCTCTCTCGGAACTGAAGGAGCTGTTCCACCCATGCGCTGCATGCAAAAGACCGGGACACTGCTGCTAAGTGCAACATACAAATGCTACCGCAGAATGCTATAATTCACGCGCAGGATCACCCCATATGCACCTGCCCTGTCACTGGAGGGGACACACAGGGGCACCACAGTCACCATGGCTGCCGAGCTGCGTTACTGGAACGAGGCAGAGTTGCAGGATATTGGGGACCTATATCGCGAAGGTACCCTGATTCTGTACACAACGCTAGTGGAGGAGGATAAACTACCCCCAGGTCGATTTCTACTCCACCGCTCAATACTAGCCGCTCTCTCCGACAGCTAGGAAGACCTGTCCACAGAACCAGCGATGCACCTCACCATACAATACATACACGCAATGGGGCAGGGAGGGCGCTTAATAAAATGGTTTGCCAGCTCACTACGACACCACACGGCAATAGACCTGACACCGCTCCGTCGTCATTGGGAAGACGACATGAACCGCCAACTCACAGATGCCGAATGGGATGCAGTTCTATCAAACACAACGCGGATCCCCAGGAATGCCCGACTTCGGCAGATCCAATTTTACATCATGCACAGACCATACCTCACCCCAGGGAAAATTAACCAATACTTTAAGCGGGGTGATGCTGCACATTAACGCTGACCTATTGCACATGCTGTGGGGATGTCCTGCTTTGCTGGCGTACTGGAGGGATGTCGCAGACACTCTGACCCAATGTACGGACCGGACCCTCCCATTAGAGTGGCACAAATACATACTACATCTATTCTGTAGAAACCGCAGGAACATAGTGACCTCTAGGTTCCTTGACCTGGGAATAGCAGTGGCCAAAAGGCTGATCACCAAGAGGTGGAAGTCTCCTGACTCTCCCCACATAATAGCATGGAGACGCTCATTATTAGTATGGGTATAAGCAGAGAGCGTAGCGCTGCATCTCGAAGATACCCTAGGCACACGTAAGACCCCCCCCTTGCCGCCAGCTGGGACGTGGTACTGGCAGCACTACAAAATAACCACAAAACTAGTACACCTCCTCTGAATCCTGCAAATGTCTGGCCCTAACAATAGAAATGGCGCAAGACACAGAGAAGATAACAGGGTCATGTTAAAGTGATACGCAGAACCTGCAAACAGCCCCTCACCATGTAACACATATACAAACCAAGTAGATAGCCAACTGAACCACATACACTAGAGATAACACAAGAGCACACCAGGAGAACGTTGGGATTGAAAAACCAAGCCACCTATTATGTTTTCTGTTGTCCCCATTCAGCTATAACCCATACCCACAGTTAGCATATCAGAAAGTGCACGTTGCACATGCAGACAATGCGTTACCGGCGCTTGAAAACTAAACAGACTACACAGTTGCTAGCTCCAAAAATGTGCATTGATAATTGTGAGTGCTGACACATGAACTGTACCATTGCAACAAAACCGCAGTGCATACAACTGTAATATGAAAGACTACCCATATGATGTAATCTGTATCAGTGATATGTATGGCTAAAAGAAATGTAACTACACCAATGCGAAAATTAAGCAAATCTGTATCATTTATGTAAATGTAAAACACCCAATAAAGAGATTTAATTTTTTTTTAAAAAGGGCCAGCAATCTTGATTTACTTAGAACTTTTTTAGAGCCGATGTATGGAAAGAGGCCTATAAATCCCAGGCAACATTAATCTGTTTCCAGGTTGGCTGTGTTAACACTATCTGTCAAAAAGTAGTTTTTTTCTTCTGCAGGTTGACCTCCCCCATTCCCACCTGGCCTTATGAAGATTGGAGCCAGGGGGTTAAGGCTAGGTGCTGGCCTGGGTTCCCCTGTATGACCGGCACCCAGACTCCTAAATTGATCAGCACCCAAGCCTTGCACAGGGTCGTCGGGGTTCCAGGGTTTGTTACCTTGCCCAATTGGAGCACCTCAGCAGCTCCTTTGGTGAATCAACTTCTCTTAAGTTTCCTTTTCTATTTGGGAAGTACTAAATGTTTTTTCACTCTCATCGAAGTGGTGGCTCCTTGGCCACCATAGTTCGGCACATCTGTTTCCAGACAGGTAGTACTATTTAAAGTACTTGTGTCATTCTCTCCTCCAGGCGGGCGGATAGAAGTTGTCTCTTGGGTAATCACACTATTTCAGAGTTTGCCGAGCTGTCACTTGGGACCGGGTCGTTATTGCGCCCCTTATGGTTGGAGAAAAGCCACTTTAGTGAATAAACTGGGAAGGTAAGCTCATTCCTTTTCTTTCTTTTGGATTTGCCCTTCTTCCTGATGCTTACCGATTTTAAATTACACCTCATGCTTTTATCACTAAGAGTTTGAGGTATGAGGCTCCCTTGAGTACACATCACACGGCCAGAGCATCCCACTGCTGTTCCTCTTGGCCTGGACTCAGGGTCTTTCATATTTTAGATGGGAATGGGTTCCATCCTTTGGCTCTTGATGGTATTATTAAGGCTATTTGGAGGAATACTAGTTTTAATCTCCTCATTTGGTTTATCTGTCAAGAGAGCAGGCGACTTAGAGATGTCTTGACATGCTGAGCTAATTTCAGCCGAACCAGCGGGTTGAGAGGAGGGAATTGTCTTTTGAGCGGACAGGTTTCCAATCATGATTTAAGAGTCTGTCTGTGAGGCTGCATCGTTTTTCCTGCCTACAGGTACGAGGGCACGAAAGATCAGCTTCAGTAGTGATTCTATATGGTCAGACCCGCCTAGGGTTTTTCTAGAAGTGAAAGAATTAAGGATACATTTCTATTAAGGGCAATAATTGCTTCTGAAATGACAAAACCATTCGAGGCTTCCATATTGACTAGGGTACTTCCCGAAGACTGATTGGCAGGGATACTCTGGAAAAATAGAGGGGCATACTCTCAAGGACTTATCGCCGAGTTAGCTGCACTTTATCGCAGCCAAAGTGGTGATAAATTCATCGCACCATTCACAAGCTGGTGCTAACAGCCGATATCACCAGTTTTCATGCGATAGCAGTCACAAAAAACATCGCCACGGATGACACCGGGAACTAACGCTAATGATGTGCAGAGTAGGCGTTCCCGTGCAAAAACCCGCGGAAACACCACTCCGCAACATTCCCAACGACCAGCCAGATCGGCGATAAGAATCAAAAACATGCGATAAGGCGCGTTAGCAGCAGGGATTTAACACCTGCTCCGACCTGGTGTTAAGTCGGATGACAACCTGCACCATGAAAGGGAGCCCAGCCCAGAGCCACACCTGAAGAACAACAGATGCCATGGAGCTACTGATTATGCAGCCCGGAGCCCCAAGAGGGCCTCAACACCCACCGCCACCACACCCAGGCCCCCCCCCCCCCTGGATCCTACCCCCCCAACAAAGATATTTCACATCTACCTTACAAATTCATGAACACAACAATTCGCCTGATGTCGCACAAGTACAACAACCAACATCCATGTGTGGTCCGAAAAAAGAAAAACATACATACATCTTAGAATTCCAAAAATAATCAATTTATTCAAATTCAACTCAACATCAATAATTGGAAGAGACATGGCGGGTCTTCTCCGGACAAACTAAGTCACAGCCTGCAAGACAAAATTGAAGATAAGAAGGTGTGTCATGCGCTCAACAAAGGACAGAGAGAGAGAGAAAGAGAGAGAGAGATAGAAATGGAGAGAGAGAGAGTGAAAGAGAGGGAGAGAGAGAAAGGGAGAGAAAGGGGGAGAGAGGGAGAAGGAGAGAGAGAGCAACAGAGGGAGAGAGAGACAGTGAAAGAAAGAGAGGGAGAGTGAGAGAGAGAAAGATAGAGAAAGAGAGGGAGAGAGAGACAGTGAAAGAAAGAGAGGGAGAGAAAGAGACGGCGAAAGAAAGAGAGGGAGAGAGAGACAGTGAAAGAGAGGGAGAGAAAGAGAGAGAAAGATAGAGAAAGAGAGGGAGAGAGAAAGAGAGAGGGAGAGAGAGAGAGAGAAAGAAAGATAGATAGAGAAAGAGGGAGCGAGAGAGAGAGAGAAAGAGAAAGATAGAGAAAGAGAGGGAGAGAGAGAGACAGTGAAAGGAAGAGAGGAACAGGGAAAGACAGTGCCGACACTGCGCACCGAGGCTGCTGCACCCCAGCCCCTCCCGCCGCCCAGCGGGGATTGCCCGACCCTGCGCACCCAGGCCTCACTGCTCACCTGCTGCCACCGGTGTCTCTCCAACCACGTGCCGGTGCACACTGCAGGCCACCAGGTCCCTCATCTGAAACAGAGTCCACAGCTAATGATGGCAGAGTACATATCATTGCACGCGGCAACATCGCTTGGCCGCCCCTGCGCACACAGGCTGCTGCACCCCAGCCCCTCCCGCCGCCCAGCAGGGATTGCCCGCCCCTGCGCACCCAGGCCTCACTGCTCACCTTCCGCCACTGGCGTGTCTCCAAGAGGGCCCACCACGTGCCGGTGCAAGCACCAAGCCCGGGGCCCGCGACCTTGGCAGCCTCCACATCACGCATCCCCGCACCGCGGTCCACCAGGTCGCACACTTGATTCTGGGTCTTGATTTTGCAATGGCAGAGATCATATCAGTGCACACGTCATCATCGCAGGCTGCTCACCTGCTCAGCTCTCTAGGTGCCACTAACTCTGTGAACCGCGAGGCAACGCCACGTGGCGGTAGGCCCCCGCTGCCCGCTGGCTCAGGCCTACATTGCGGTCCATCAGGTCGCACACTTGATTCTGGGTCTTGATATTGCAATTGCAGAGACCATATCAGTGCACACGTCATCATCGCAGGCTGCACACCCGCTCAGCACTTTAGGTGCCTCTACCTCTGTGCACAGAAAGTCACCGTCCCGTGGCGGTAGGCCCGTGCCGGCCGCAGTGCAACCGGTGCCACTGACTCCGTGCAACGCAAGTCATGGACCCTAAATGATTGAGCCTCGTCATAGGCCAGGCGGACGCAGCCATGTCACCTCAGGCAGTGGGGAAGAACTGGGACACGTAGCGTCGTCGTCCCCCCCTTTATACGTAAGCCGAGTGGGCTGGCTCGGCGTACGCCAGGCCAGCGTAGGAGTGTGAACAATTATCCCTGGCCTCTGGGCGTGGTTCATATCTGGGCTGCACAGGAAACCAACTGATGCGTGTGTCTCTGTTGCTGTGTCTGCGCCACACGTCCCGCAATCAACAATGTTGCAATGTTGCTTGTAGCCAGAGGGCGTCCGCGCACGAAGGGACTGTACAAGGAGCGCAAGGCCGCTCGGGGTCTTGGCTCATACATGCCAACTGTTGTGTGTGTTCATCGCTTTTAGTGCACCATAAGCCCAAGGCCTAGCCTCAATTGCAGCGCGATAGCCACATCACATTCCCAGGATACAAGCAGTAGTCTGACTAACATTAGGGATGAAAGCCCCTTCGTCTCAATACAGAAGGCGGAAGGACATCTGCACCCCCGACCTTGGAAATGCATGCGGCAGGCACCCCCTAAGAGAGATACCATTGCAGATGATGACGACTCCCACACTACACACGGCGCCAATGAAAGATCAACTTATCCACACCCCACACACAGAAGTCCTTGCTCGAGGTACTCCTGCATGGAACGGCCTTGACACTTACGTACAGGACAACCCATACGTACAAACTTTGCACAGTCATACGACTCATTGCTCCGAGCTGTGGCATATCATCCACATAACAGCCGCAGGTCAGAAGAGTGCCGGTTCTACGAGAGTGAAGAACGCAATGTCAGAACATCCCGGGAACATCCACAACCCCTGTCACGTGGAACTGTACCGTGACCGAATGCTGCATTTGTTGGGGGCACTGCCACTGGCAGTGTTGTGCATCAGTTACCGTCTGAGCTTCCGTCTTGCATACGTCACCTGCGTCTAGCCCTGGTTCCACTGCCGATCATGCATATTCGAGTGGCCCATGGATGTCTGCCTATCCAACACAACGGTAGATGAACTGGGTTATGGCATGTGTGTGCGCCCCCTGTTGGCCCACGACCAGGAGTGTAACCGTGATACCCGTTCATGGGATGCCTTGGTATTGGGCGTATGTGCTCGCAGTTGGGCATGTGAGATTGCACAATTCCTCGTGTGTAGTGACCACATCGAAGCGCTCCCCTATTGGGCTATGTTGCGGATTGGTGAAACGGCGTGGACGGAGCACATCTGTCCGGACCAGCTAATGGATTAGCTCATCCCCGTGTTCGTTGAAGTCGACAACGACGTACTCTTGGAACTGATTGCCCATGAAGCTGCGCTCGCTTTCATGGACGAGTAACTACGTTCCTGCAGCCACAAAAGATTGTAACCCATAGCACAGGTCCCAACACCCTTTTGCATCTTGGAGAAATGGACACATATCCCACCATGACAGTGGACATGGCTGCATTCGTCTGGACTCAGAATGCATGTGCGTGCAAGACTGCGGGTTGACACACACCTGTGCAAGGTGAGTGGACAGCGGCGCCTGGCAACATTTCTCAACCTGACACACCGCTGGAGGGAGAGTACACACATGGCAATGTAGTACTACATGTGACCTTGTTGGACTCCTTCACCTGCTCACTGTCAGCAGAGCAGACAGTCAGCGCAGTCCGGTGGTACAGGACTATGCAGATCCCATGGGCTGTGAGTGGTGTCCCCTGACAAGGTGCAATGAGCATTCGCCAAACACCACATGACTCATCCAGCAAGGCAAGGTGGGCTGAGACCGTTGGCATCCGTCATGGTTGGTGTTCATTTGTGCCTCCCCATGTCTTGCACCTCTACATGTTCCTTTGCTGCCTGTTAGTGTATGATGCATTGGTCTGCATGTGGCCCTTGTCTTGCCCGTACTGACACACACATGCTAATAAAGTGTACGCAGCTTCACTAGTGTTCAACTGTGATGAGTGTTGATTAGCTTGCCAAATCGTGTGCCTCAATGAGCATTGTCTGTACACAGGGAGGGACTGACTGACGCATTTCACTTAGGGGTGAGTCCCTATTGCCAGCTCCACCTCTGTGAGCCAGACATTGTGGTTGGGAGAGTTGCTGGTAGACCTGTGCGCTTACGTGTCTTCAGCAATGTGAGTATGGTGTCCAACTTCTTGCCATGTGGATCAATGTGTTCCATCAAACCAGGCTGTGTCCACACAGTTGAGTGTGTGTAGGTATGCGAAGAGATGTTCTGCTGTCACATGTGATGTGGGACACTACTTTAGGCCTCCTACCGACTTTGACATATTTACACACAGCCCTATTTAATACATGGACGTGGGGCTACGTTGGGGGGTTGCGAGATTGTTGTTCATGATCAATGAGGCCACAGCTAGTTCACACCTTCACAGTCATCTAATTGGCCATGTGTGTCACGGTCAAACATGCGCATTGATGTCATTTCCCAGGGTGTACCTTTTGTGCAAGCAATGTCCCTACAGTCATACATACTGTTATACTTGATTGAACATAGACATGACACATCTGTGTGATTAGAAATGTTTTATTCACATCCTGTGGAGTGTCTGAGCTGGAGCAGTACATGGCCATGCACACCCCACATTACATGGTTGCCCAGTGGAAGGCCAAACAGAGTCCTTTAGGGGATGACAAGTTAATCGGTAGAGGAAGGGTTGAGTCCGCAGCCTGTTTGCTGTCATTGGTAACCAGAGCAGATATGGCAGTCCATGTCGGGGTCCAGGTGAATCTCGCAGAGTGTTTCGGGGGACAGTGTAAGGTGTTGTACCAGGGCATGATGCAGAGGGCTGTACCAAGCAGAAACAAGCCATATGGCGGGGGATGAATGCTACAACCTCCTTTTTGACACAGAGTCATTACCGTCCACATCTTCGTCCTCTGATATGTCTTCTGTGTCAGGTGTGCCAGGTGTGTGTGGTGGTGTTATGGCTGCATCACTGTGTGCCACTGACACATCAGGGGGCGGAGGTGGTTTGGCTGCATCACTGTGTGCCACTGACACATCAGGGGGCGGAGGTGGTATGGCTGCATCACTGTGTGCCACTGACACATCAGGGGGCGGAGGTGGTATGGCTGCATCACTGTGTGCCACTGACACATCAGGGGGCGGAGGAGGTATGGCTGCATCACTGTGTGCCACTGACACATCAGGGGGCGGAGGTGGTATGGCTGCATCACTGTGTGGCGGAGATGTGTGTGTCGAAGTTCCTGCAGCAGTCATCTGGGACAGGCTCTGTGGCAGCAATGGCAAGATGAGGATCTGCAGGGCATGGTAGATCCCAGCTACATCTCGCTGGTGTTCAGCCGTGGCAGCCATCCTTCCTGCCTGCATCCGCTCCATGTTCTCCATTGTCCTCCGCATCTGCGCCAAATCTGTGCTGTCGTCGCTGGAGCCTCTCTGCCTAGACAGTTCTTGTATCCGAGTGATGGCTCCAGCAGGGTCAGCCAAGGATTGTTGTAGGGCATGGAGCGGACTGTCGGTGTCCGTTAGGGACTGTAAGTGGTCCCTGATGGGACTAAGACACCCACGTATGGCATCTAGTTTGGCTGCCATGAGGTCGAAACCCACCCGCACCTGTTCAGCCAGCCCCCTCTGGCAGTCTGACACACGGCGTTGGATTGCCATGTGTTCTTCGGTGAGGTGCTGGGAGCCAGCCGTGGTGGTGGGTGCTTCCTGCTGTGTGGTCTGTGCATGGGGTGGGATCACCTCGATGCAGCTGGGCTGCCCTGCTCCTGGAGGTGGGGTGCGGAGGCTGTCCACGAGCTGTTGGAGGGTGTCAGAGCAGATGGCCAGGGGTTCCTCCTCCTCATCACTGAAGAGATGTCTGGTCTGCTCTGCAGGAGGTGTTGATTGTCCCTCTGCAATGTGAAGGGGAGATGCAGGTTAACAGTGTGTTCCATGTATGTGCACGCATTGTACATGTTTACATACAGACTGCATGACAATGTACATTGTGACTGTTTTGGAGGAGCTGGGTATTTGATGGGAGACAGTGGACATTTCGACTACATGACGGATGTGAGGTTGTACTCGTACATTATCATCTGACAGTTTCCTGCTATGCCTGGTGTGATTGGCCATTTTCTACGCACATGCGGCACCAGTTGTGTCCTCTGTTCTGTGGTGTGAGTGTGGCACTTTGTACCACATTGTAGTCAATGTTGATGTGCTGTGATTGCTATGTGTGTGTGCTGCATTGTGGGAGAGTCACCCCTGCAGCTCTGATTTAGCGGCCCCTTATCCCTTTGAGGCGGTGTGCCTTTGACTTGTGAGCTTTTACGGTGCTGGGATGTTGGCGACTTGGGTCATTTGTGCTCTTGGACGGATTTTGGACTCTTGTGCATTGTTTGTCTGCAGATGTGTTGTTGACGTCAGGGGTTGTATGTGCACGTGGATGTGTCAGAGTGTGACCTGCTCCTTTGAGGATGTTATCCACACTGGGCCACCTCAGTGTCCTGTCGTGCACCATGTCATGTATTTTGACTGCAGCCATGCTATTGGTCATGCAGTGTCACTTGCATTGTCAGTGTGGCTCACAGAGCCGCTGCTTAGCTGGGTTCAGCACATGTGCATGGGTAGGTTGTGAGATTGGTGATGGGGGGGGGGGAATTTGTGCACATGGTGGACGGGGGCCTACTTGGTGTTTCTATGTGTGCTGCAGTGTGCCAAGGCCAGCAGGGACATGTTCCACAGTCATTGTGGGTGTGCAGTGTGCTACACATAATTGTGCATGTGTGCCATTGTGCCCGTCTCCCCCCGTACCCCCAGTCTCTGGTGGTTACTCACCCAGTTGCTGTTGGGTCAGGTCATGTCGAGCAGTGTACGGACCCCCAACTCCTTGCACCGTCTCCACACAGATGACTGTGGCCACCATTTCCTCCAGCTCATCCAGCTCCTCCTGTGGCGCAGGACTCCCACCTCCAGTCGCCGTTGCTGCCTTCCGGTTGGCATCGGGTTTCTGCTTGGTTTGGCTTTTCACATCATGCCAGCACCTCTTGACCTCCTCCATTGACCTCCTCGACACTCCGACTGCATTCACGTTGTTCACGACGGACTGCCATATTTCCGTTTGTGTTGCCGATGACACAGTGGAGGTGACGAACAGTTGTTGGTAGTGTTCTGTCACCTCCGTGGACGATGATCCGGTTTTCCTGCGGACTGAACCCCGTCTTCCTCTTCTCCTTGCCCTTCCCCGGCCCCGGGGTTCCTGGCTGGTCGTCTGTGGGGCTTGTGGGGTTCGCGTTGTCCTCTGCACTCGGTCCGGGTGCGTCCATGGTGCTACGCAGTTACATTTTTTTGTCTTTTTTTTTCTCTGGTTTTAAAGTGCATTCTCACGCATGACGCGTGGGAATCGCAGGCCTGTCGCTGGTTTTCGCTGATTTTTGTATCGCAATTGGGGTCATCGCCACTTTTTTCGCGTTCGTGTTTCGCATTTGTTCGCGTCGCGTTGATTTTAACGCGGGCATTTGTTGCGTTATCGTGAGACTATCGCATGGTGCCGCCGGGTTGTGAATACTGCGTTAACACGGTGTTATTTTCCTGCGATAGACTGCGATGTGAGAAGTTGCGTTAAGCGAATTTGGCGATAGTTAACACACGTTCTTGAGAATATCCCCCAGAATCATCAAAATGTGCCCCCCCGTAGATGCTCTGCTACTTTCCTCAGGAAGATCTTCGATCTCCACCTGTGCCTCCACAGTGTCGTCTAAGAAAATAATGGGATCAACATGATTTCCAGCCCCCTCTGTACTTTCCCTCACACGTGCTGTGATGCTCGTTGGTACATCGGGCAAAGTGTAGTCCAAGAACATTAGAGAGCTGGTGCTTCCAGCAGCTCACTTTTGGGTGGAAGCATCCCAGCACTATCGGTGTGTCATTCCGGCTGTTCTCTGATGGCTCCAGATTCTCCACTGTTCTAATGACTGGCAAGGGTTCGAGCTCCTTGTTGATCTTTTGGTAAAAGCTTATCAGTTTTGAGGTTGGTCTCCCCATATTGCTGCAATTTGGAGAGGGGGTAGGTTGCTCCTCAGCGGGCTCTACGTGCGTAGTTGTGGCCACAGGCTCAGATGTGCTTAAATTCCCTTTGCGCATATTGTCCTTCACCTTGGGATAGATTGTGAGCAGTTTAGAGCATCTATTTGCCAGGGTCATGGCACTTTAACGGTAGACACAAAGTTCTTAATAGTAGGGGGATGTGCCCTCCTCCAGGGTGGTTATCAGTCTTGTCTACACTTACTCTTCTTTACTTAAGTTGATGGTTTAGAAGGTGGGAGCCCAACCCTGGCCGCAAGCTGCACCCTACCCTGGCCGCTTCAGCAGTATGGGGGCTTGACCTATCACAGTGGCTCTATCGCCACTGGACCCTCTACGGCCGCTGCTCCTGAATGCATACCATAAGCACAATGACCAGCTGACCCCACAGCGCTCAGCACCTGGGTAGCTCACCTTGAGATGGAGTGTGATGGGCTCACTGGCAATGCGGCGTCCCCGCTAGGTGTTCTGTCAAAGTTCTTGACGTTTTCCCGTAGCTCAGTAGCCGAATAGCCCAGTAGCCTAGTAGCCAATAGCCTGCTACCTCCTTAGCTGCACAAAACTGGGCAGGGCTGGGCTAATTCATCAAACTGGGGGGATCCAGGGGGAAATTATGGGACCCTCCGGCCCCCAAATGCGGTGGCAACCGCAACAGCTAAACCCACAACAGCCCGGTCCAACTAGGTGTGCGGCAGAGCAGGAGTCCGGGCACGAGGTACAGAAAAGTTCAAGGAAGGCAGCAGAATGGTGGGGAAAGAGCTGGGCAGATGGGCCAGGGGGTCGGAGTGGAGGCTGGATATGGTGACCAGCCTCTGGGGAGCTCAGTGTCTCCAAGATGCCGAGCTCCGAACTCTCCTGCACTCTCGCTTGCGCAACTCGGACAATGTGGGACGCTACTGCTTTATTCACCCCCATGGAGAGTTATTTATTTATTTATTTTTTATCTAAAATGATCCCAGTCCTTTAGCTTCAGGACACCAGAGGAAAATACCAATTCAGACAGAGTTATGAGAAATAACCCCTGGGGCCCGCTTACTTTGTCAAAAGAGAAGATGTGTCTGAAACACTTAGGCCATTCTCCGGTATGATGCTTTTATGCCTTTGGCTGGTAGTTTCGAGGCCTTAAGGAGTTTGCTGGCCCATCCAAATGAGTGTGATGACGTAAAGATGCGCTCTTTCATACTCATAGGAGATGTCGGGTTTTTTTTTATCGGTAATTGAAACCGGGGCAGACAGCCTTTTATTTACAATGGTGCCAGATTAAGAGCTTCATTTTGTTTGCCTTGGGATCGGTTATTTGAGTTCTCTTATGGGGTAGAACTTAAAAATAAAGACTTTGTGAGTCTTATTGGTATCATAGAAAGACATCTTTTGTACCCTTGGGTAATCATAAGGGATATGAAAAGCAACTAGTGTACTCCAAAGTTGCCACAGGTTAGTCAAAGCACAACCCATAAGTCTTGACCATTTACTTGGGACAATGACAGTTCTATAAAATCATAACACACCTGTAGATAATCCAACATATAATTGGTCGGTGGCAGGTCTTTTAAAATTGTAGCACACCTGTAGCAAATACTTCACAACATCAGCAGAGCAGAACAACAGTTATTATCAGAACTATTGAATTTGAAAACGGTGGTTATAAAAATGGCTGAAAAATTAGGTGCAATTGTGGTGATGCCAGTGAATATGTACTGAGACGAATGTCTATGATAACTGGGGGACACTAGAAACTACAACACTATGGAAGATATCCAGGGGCTTATTTACAAGCCCCTTGCGCCGCCGGTGCGTCACTTTTATTATGGGAAAAAGTGACGCACCAACTGCGCAAAGGGCTTATAAATAAGCCCCCCAATTTCTAGTTAACAGAGCAGAGTTCAACCAATGTATCACCGAACAGGAAGCAGAATTTCTCTATGAGACTCACCCACAAGTCCCATAGTTTTAAATCTTGCCAAAAGTACATAAAGGCAGATTTCTACCCCCAGGAAGGACTATAGTTTCAGGGATTGGTTCAGCAATAGAACCCCTGTCAAAATTGAGAGTTTTTTCTGAGGCCATTGATGACTACTGTACCCTCTTATGTGGAGGTCACAAAAGATATTCTTAACATAATGGAAGGGATATCTTACAGTTCTAGCACCCAACTCCTCATTGCCATGGAAGTGTAGGCACTTTATATAAGCGTTTTGTAATAGTAATCTCTCAGGGTTCTGGGTTAGCAGGATTGCCACTCCAGTTGACTTCATACTAGACTTTGAAGACATGGCACTTACCAGGAATTACTTAAAGTTGGAAAACGACTATTATTTATAAGTACACAGCACCTCGATGGGCAGTACTTTTGCCCCGAGTGTAGCCTGTCTCTATGTACATGAAATCAAAAAGAAACATATTCTGACACATACAAATTATTTTGCTGAAAACATCTCCATGTGGAAACGGTACATTGATGATGTACTTGTGATTTGGACAGGAACAGAATAACAAGCAAAGGACTTCACCAACAGGATTAATAGCAGGAATGAATTTCTGAAGTGCACTGTGAGTATGAACTAAAAGGAGATCACTTTCTTGGACCTGAAAATAATGCCAACATCAAATACACTGAAGTGTGAAGTATTCTATAAACCAACACAAAGTGGGGGGTATCTGTTTCTATGGAAAAGAAGTGAAGTCTAATGTGGAGTGTAGGTGGAAATTCTGCATTTAGGGCAAGGGTCTTCCTAAATGGAATATAGAGCCCTCACACACCCAGATGGGTGTCATGCTTCATCATAGGGCTTAGCTCCGCTAGAGGGCTCTTTAGCAGAGATCTTTTCTTTAAGCCGTATGGGTGCGTGGGGGTCTGTGAATCTAGGGTAGACTGGGCCTGATTCACAGAACTAACTTACGTCAAAAACGTAAAGTTAGTACTTTTTGGTATTCACAGAATACACTTACTCATTTTGGTATTCACAGAATGAACTTACTCATTTCGGTATTCACAGAAGTTAGTAGTCCTAACTTTAGGACTCCTAAATGCCTTCTGTGAATACCGAAAGTCTTAAAGTTAGGATTTTACTCAGTTTAGGAGTAGTAAAGTTAGGACTCCTAACTTTAGGACTCCTAAATGCCTTCTGTGAATACCAAAAGTCTTAAAGTTAGGATTTTTCTCAGTTTAGGAGTAGTAAAGTTAGGAGTCCTAACTTTAGGACTCCTAAATGCCTTCTGTGAATACCGAAAGTCTTAAAGTTAGGATTTTTCTCAGTTTAGGAGTAGTAAAGTTAGGAGTCCTAACTTTACTACTCCTAAACTGAGAAAAATGCTAACTTTAAGACTTTCGGTATTCACAGAAGGCATTTAGGAGTCCTAAAGTTAGGACTACTAACTTCTGTGAATACCGAAATGAATAAGTTCATTCTGTGAATACCAAAATGAGTAAGTGTATTCTGTGAATACCAAAAAGTACTAACTTTACGTTTTTGACGTAAGTTAGTTCTGTGAATCAGGCCCACTGTGCGTAAAAGGAACTTTGGTTAAATCTACCTAAGGGGTCTCAAAACAAGGTTTATTCAATGATCTCCTTGGTAGGGTTAAAAAAACGAGAAAAGTGTGAGAAAGCTGTCACTGGTATGAGATGAACTGTGACAGTTTCCACACGTGAAATGTGATTTAAAAGGTTGACATGTTTCACGCCTATTGGTCCAGGAGGGATCCGGGGTGTTTCTTCAGGATCGAAAGTGTTGTGTGCAGAACTAACTTCTACCCCGCACCAGGGCTCATTTGCGTCTGGGAGAATGGAGAGGGAAGAACCCCTGAAAAGAATGTTCTTATGTATATCTCATGGGACATTCATTGGTACACTGTACCTGGTGTAGTGGCCCCTAAATGAGTAAACAAAATCCAACCTACAGAAAGACAAAAAAATTGTGGAGATGTTTTACACATCCAGTAAACACATATCTAGGCATTCTATGCCATCGCTTCAACCTCCTAACAAGGGGTGTAGGCAAGTTTGAGCAATCACAATGCGAGTAATCATTATGTAATAGGAGCACAGTAGTTACTCCGTAGTGAGTTAAAGGACAGGAAGTGTGCAATTCCTAGGCAAATAACAGTATGGTGGTTATACCTTTCGGTATCTATGAGGTGGAGCCCTGAGAGTGGGCACATTTCTCGAGTTTGATCGGGTAGATCAATCCACAGAGAGTAGACATTGATTGGTAAAGCAAGACAGACAAACACATAAACAAACGTGAACTCCATTTGTTATCATGTGGCCACAACACAAAACACATGGTTACTGCCAAAGTGTAGTGAGGTAAAAACGGCTTACCCTCTGTTTGTATACCTCAAAGCACCATAGATCATAGCAGAGGACTGCATCACGACTACGGCCAGATACTAGAAGAATGATCATAGTTTAAAACATTCTCACATTTGCAGCAACTAGGAGATGTGTATCCATAGTATTTTTGAAAAGCAAAATGGTACTCACATGACCAGACGCGATGTCGTGTGTGAGACCTACCACTCTCTGCCCATCCGGAGATAGTGTGTGCGGTCTGTGCGGGCTGGTTCTAATACTGGGTTCCCTTCCGCGCATCACGGTCGGTTGTGTCACTTCCCCGATTGTGATCAGGTCAGGTGACAAACCAAATGGATGCAGCAGCCATCTTGGACTAGTTAGATGGAAGTGTCTCTCTAACTGGGGTCATAGTGAAAGGTGAAAACGGTATGAATATGAATCATGATATGCCGATTTTAATGAAGTATAATCAGCTTGTTAAAAGATATTGAGTCAACCCTAGACAGGACACAATGGGGGAAGGTCACATGATCAGGAAATTTGGGGGCCATCTTGGCATTGTCAATCCTAACCTTGTTGGTAAGTTGGAGTTGGGTGGCGGGTAATCAAAAAGTCCCAATGTGTATGCCCCTGAGCTAAAAACTTGATCAGTATCTATAAAAAGGGATGTGACCAGCAGATTGCAATATGTGAGAATGTTCGGACATGTCACACAATGGGGCGAATGTCATTAGGCACCACTGTTGCATGTTGGAAGGCAAAGGTATATGTCCCCTACATCAGTGGTTCCCAAACTTTTCACTCCTGAGGACCCCCATTGAGTCACTACTGGAAGCCGGGGACCCCCAAGCAATTTGTATGATTTAAATGTCAAACATTAAAACTGTAATTCGAAAAAAATAAACACACACGTGTGCACATCAAACAAAGAGTAGACTTGAGTTACTAAAGATTTTAGTATTTCTATATTAAAAATATTTGCAAAAATCCTAAAATCTTAATGGGAAGGTTGGTGCTGCATCTCGCAACTAACTTTTCATTGTTTGATTTTATTTTGCAGCCCGAGGTGCCTGCTCCTGCCAAGGCTGGACTGGAAACCTAAAGCTGCTCTGGCAAATGTTGTCAGACAAATCCCCGTACAGTGCGCACCAAGTGCAGCGAGTGAGCCTGACCACTACAAAGGGGGTTTTGGGGGGGCTCTCCCCCAAGAAAATTAGGGGGAAAATGGTGCATTTTACAACACATTTGTCATTATATATTGAATTGTATTAGCTTTTAAAGCTCAGTAAATAATGACCTTACTAAGCACCAGGATAAAACATTCTTTTGTCAATCTTCAATGATTGACAATCTTCAATGATTCCCTCACTACTACCCTCCAACAGTGCCTCTCATCTCTCCATAGCTCCACTGTCATATGTATTTAATTTGTTTTATAGCACCTCTCATACCACTGTAGGGTGTCAGAGCACTTTACATCACACACATACAGAGACAATGAATCATATGTGTGTAAATCAGTGAATAGAAAATGTTACATAAGGCAAAGGGGACTACAACGTGTAGGATTCACATGCCATCCATACTGGTAGGCATTTTTAAGAGTGCTTGGTCTGGAGAAGCACGAACTCAGGATTCAGAACATAACACAGGGGTTAGCGTTGACTTCAATGATAAGGATTTATTTCTACCCAAATAAACCTTTTTAGCAGCATCGGGATAATGAAAAACTGGGAAAAAGCATAACTTAGTAACTTGTACCATGCAGTTTGCATGCAGCTCTTTGATGGCAGTTCATAGCTCACTGTGCTAAATTACGATTGAAACTTGTGAACTGCACAATAACAAAAGAATCTCTGTGGCAAAAGCTGGAACCCACTGAGCTCTGCACAAAAAAATACTGTTTTTTTTTAAATGCATGGTAGACATTCTTTGCAGCAGGCATATTAACCATCTGCGCTTTCTTAGATGAATCAAAGCTGCCACTGGACAATCCCCCATCTCTCTCCACCAGGTACATTAATCACCGGAGCTATCTTGACACTTTTATTGCTGCCCAAAAACTGCTGATTATCCAAGAAACTTTGCAGTGCTTTTAAAACTGCTGCCTGCGGACCCCCTGGGAATGTGTCACGGACCCCTGGGGGTCCGCGGACCCCAGTTTGGGAACCACTGCCCTACATGGTATGTGGTGGTACAGGTGTACAGCATGGAGTCTGCATGCGCAGCCCATGTAGTGGGGGATCGTGAGGTCCCGGGTGTTCCATGGTAGCAGTCTTTTCAGAGGTGTCAGTGGCCTATGCCAAATCCGATGGTGTAGTACGGCAGGTCGGCTAGTGTTGTGTCCAGGTTTTGTATCTCAAATCCTATGTGAACTGTGTTCATTAATGTCTCCGAGCTGGGAATGGTAGTTGTGGCCCTGTATTGGTGTGCCAGTTATTAGGTTTCTTGCCATATGAGGATCCCATAATTTCCAAAGGCATGTGGCGCGTCTGGAGAGGTCGGGTTTCGAATGATGTGATCTCATCTGTTAATTTTGTGCAAAGGAATGTCATCATTCAATTCGGTCAGGTATGTCTTCAGACGGAAAATCCACCGTTGTTCCCTTTCAAATAATGACTGCTGGTTCCAGCGTTCATTAGCTTCTAGGACAGTTCATCTGACATCCTCTGGAGTGTGATTTTTGGTGAGAAAATGTGTTGACATCTTTGCCATGCTGCGTTTGCAGCATACGTTGCTCCTGTGTTCAAAATCCCAACCCTTTCTGCAGTACTTTTTCCTTTTCCTGTGTGAGTACCCGAGGTGACAAATTAACTACTAGGTTGTGGGGACTGTTTGGCTCCTTGTTTTCATCTGTGGTTCTGGTTGCCACTGTACCTTTTTGTCCCCACCCCCCGCCCTCTTCGTTTGCCTCTGCCCCACCCTCTGTTGAAAAAAAGAGGGCTGAGGAAAGGGTTGCTGAAACATTGGTAACTGTGGAGGGGGGCCATTTGGTACATAGGATGCCATGAGGAGGGGGTGGTGTCCTTGGTAGTGACCCATTGGTTGATTATTGGGAAAAGGGTACCCTCACAGAGTTTGACAAACAAGACAAATAACTGAACACCAACTTGGTTGCACGAGACTACCCACCCAGGACAGTCACCAAAACAAAAAAGAGCCAGGAACAACCATCGAGAGGCTCTATTATAGCCACGGAATAAGACCACGGAAGACCTGACTACCTGTGTGACAACCTTCAAACCTACCTTGAACAGGATCCAGAAGACCATTAAGAAACATTGGGCGATTTTGCAGACTGGATCCCTGGACATCCAATGTCCCAGATTTGCAGTTACAAAAGGACACAGAATTTGAAAGACCTTTTGGCCCACTCAAGACCACAAGCAACCCCCAGGAATCCACAACGGACTCTGTGGAATTTACCACCAGTCAAGGGCCACTAACCGGGCGGAATGTGTGCTACTTGCCCATTCACCACCATCTCCAAGGAAAGTCCCCTCAACAGATCTTTCATTTGGATCCAGAGAGGGCACACTAACTTCAATACCAAGAACTGTATATATTTGATAAGTTGCCCATGCACACTGCATTATGTGGGAATGACTACAAGACCTGTCAAAACCACAATCATGGAACACAAGAGCAACGTCCACTGCAAAGGCAGCACCACAAAGATGATGTCAACACCTTCTCACCAAAATTCACACACCAGACGATGTCAGAAGGACCGTCCTAGAAGCCAATGAATGCTGGTACCAGCAGTCTTATATGAAAGGGAACAACAGTGGATTTTCCGTCTGAAGACACACCTGACCAAATTGAATGATGACATTCCTTGGTCCGAAATTAACAGATGAGATCACATCATTCGAAACTCGACCCCTCCATACAACGCCACATACCTCCGGAACTTATGGGGTCCTCATATGGCAAGCAACCAAATAACTGGCACACCAATACAGGGCCACAACAACCATTCCCAGCCCGGAGACATTAATGAACACAGTTCACATAAGATTTGAGATACAAAACCTGGACACAACACTAGCAGTCCTGTCGTACTACACCATCGGATTTGGCATAGAAGCTCACTGACCACTCTCAAAAGACTGCTACCGTGGAACACCTGGGACCTCACGGTCCCCCCACTGCATGGGCTTCACACGCAGACTCCATGCTGTACCCCTTTACCACCACATACCATGTAGGGGACATATACCTTTGCCTTCCAACATGCAATAGTGGTGCCAAATGACATTTGCCCCTTCTGCGACATGTTCGAATGATGTCACATATTGCCATCCGCTGGTCATATACCTTTTTATAGACACTGATCAAGTTTTTATCTCAGGGGCATACACAATGGGACTTTTTGATTACCCGCCACCCAACACCATCTTACCAACAAGGCTAGGATTGACAATGCCAAGATGACCACCAGATTTTCTGATCATGCGACCTTCCCCCATTGTGTCCTGTCCAGGGTTGAGTTGATATCTTTTAACAAGCCAATTATTCTTCATTAAAATGGGAATATCGTGATTCCTATTAACACCGTTTTCACCTTTCACTATGACCCCAGTTAGAGAGACACTTCCATCTAACTAGTCCAAGATGGCTGCCATATCCACTTTGTTCGTCACCTGACCCGATCATGATCGGGGAAGAGACGCAACCGGCCGTGATGTGCAGAAGGGAACCCGGTATTAGAACCAGCCCACGCAGAACACACACACCATCTCCGGACGGGCAGAGAGGGGTAGGTCTCACACGCGACATTGCATCTGATCATGCGAGTACCATTTTGCTTTTCAAAAATACTATTGATACACGTCTCCTAGTTGCTGGAAACGCGAAAATGTTTTAAACGGTCCTCTACCACGATCCATGGTGCTTTGAGATACACAAACAGAGGATAAGCTGTTTTTACCTCACTGCACTTTGGGAGTAATCATGTGTTTTGTGTTGCGCCACATGATAACAAATTGAGTTCATGTTTGTTTATGTGTTTGTCTGTCTTGCTTTACCAATCAGTGTCTACTGTCTGTGGGATGATCTACCGGCTCAAACTCGAGAAATGTGCTCACTTTCTGGGCTTCACCTCTTAGATACCGAAAGGTATAACCACTATACTGTTATTTGCCTATGATGTTACACATTTCCTTTCCTCTAACTCGCTACAGGGGAATCTGAACCATCCTCCTTATGATCACTCCCGGGTACCTTCCCAGACACTCTGTTACTAACCCAGAGGTCTGCCTTAAGCTTGCAGTCAACCAGGTGTTGGTGTAGCTCTGGGAAAAACAAGGATGGATTATGTGCTGCCCAGGACTGGTGAGACAGTTTCTGACTGCCCCTGAACCTCAACCTGTACTTTTCTGGGGTGAGTCAATATTTCCTAACTAGTGGATTCCTTCATGGGGGAATAACTCATCCTGTCTCCCTTCTCTATGGTCAATAGGGCGTTCCTTCCCTCATTAAGTAGTTGCCTCCAGAGGCTAGTTCCCCCCTACTCCTCAGGTATCCTATGCACCTCTAGAGCTACTTTATATGCCTCAAATCACCTGTCAATGCCATCCCCCACATCAAAGTCAGGCACCACGTTTCTGGGTATGTGGAGCCTTCCTCCTTCACTGGACACTATGTTCTCGCTGCCAACATTTCTGCCAAACTCTGACAGCTGTTTGGCCTTCAAGTCCAGCTCCTTTAGATTCAGTTCATGAGCCAACAACATTTTTCTCTCCTCCAAGGCTCTCTTTGCCTCAGCCTTTATTGACAGTTTCTTTTTCTCCATCTCATGAATGCCCATCTGCAGTCTAAACCCCCTATCAACTTCCCTGTCCACCTGCTCCTCTGGCGACAGACCTTGGGAAGACACTGCTTTCTGCTCTGGAAATCCCCTCCCCTGTGGGCTGCATCTCAGGGCCTGCTTCAAGGTCCGTACCTTGCTCCCGGCGCCAGGACTTCACATGACCCTAGCAGCCCGCAGCCTGCAGCCTTATCAGAAAGACAGCTGTCCGACACATCCCCGGTACAGGCCCTTGCATCACAAGCTCCTTGTTGATGGCATGTTTGACGACAACGCAGGACTCTGCATTGCAAGCCCCACAGCTTCTTTGGAACGAGCTGGTATGCAACGCATCCTCGACGCAGAACTTTGCATTGCAACCTCCCTCGTCAATGATCTCCTTGATGATGACGCAGGACTTCGCTTCGTAGCTCCTCAGAACCGAAGCTGCTTGATGCAGCTCTGACCCAGATCTCGCATCGCCACAGCTGAGTGATGCATCCTCAACGCCGGACCTCACAACTCTCTACAACCAGGATTTAAGGTACTCTTGTTCAGCAGGCCTAACTGTGTCCCTGTAGCTGGTTCGTGCTACATCATGGTCAGCCTGAACTTGTGACTTTATCCTGGTCAGGCACGACCAGATATTCACAGTTGGCGCTTTTTTTTGCTATTTTCACTGAAATCTTTAAACTTACATATCTCCAGTTTTACTGATTGGATTTTTGGTCTCATTTTATTTATTAAAAATCACTCTATTTTTCTAATTTGGTGTGGGATCCTTGTGTGGTGTTTTCATGTTATTACTGTTTAAAATGTTACACAAATACTTTAGACATTGCGTCTACGTTAAGCCTGACTACTCTGTACCAAGCTACCAGAGGGTTAAGCACAGGTTAATGTGGGGTTTGCTTGTGTTTCATCCTGACAAGAATTTTGATTGCACTTTTACATCCTGTGCCAACGGGACCTGTACTCACATAGATTTTTTACTTGTCGAAATCTGCATTGCTGGCCAAGGTCAAGCTCACCTCTATTTTGCCATATAATGTGTCAGACCACAAAACAATATGTATCCATTTTGACCTAGAATTGGAAAACCTTCCCCAAGGGATATTGGATGCTAAATATGTCCCACTACAAGCTTTACATAGATAGAAAATACTTGACCATTTTGTACAATTATTTTGAGGGATAACAAAGACACCATAAATTCACCCAGACTTTAAGGAGTGGTGCGGGAAGGGGCTGCATAAGAGAACCAAAGAGGAGCTTGGCCATGAGGAATAGGAGGCTGCATTACCAGCAGACCTCAGAGAAAAGAAGGTAACATTTTTGACCAATAAATACAAGACAGACCACTCCCAAACCATGTTATGCTACCTACTCAATACATAGTATGAGTTGAGTTCTCTGCTCATGACCCAGGCGGAAAAAGGCATTCTTTCACCTAAGCATACACCCCTAAGAGAGAGAAAAGAAAGCAGACAGCCTTTTAGCTCTCCAGCTGAAACAGCAGGAAGCACGACATATGATCCCAGCAATAAACAAGCATTGGCATAGCCAATAGGTCAGGTCTCGCCTCTGGGACTTATTGGCTTTGGCAATTGCTTTTGGAGGGACCGTACAGCATTGGAACACACACTGGGTATTATCTTTACTTGGATGACCAGTGCCTAAAGGTTATTTGTTTTATTAAAACATCCACGTTTTACAAAATGCGTATTTTTCATAAAGTTTGTGGTTAATCGAGTGAGCTTTTTAATACTTTCCTTCAGACAATCATTTCCTCGTTCTGTGTGTGTGCCGTTCCGTAGTTCATTATCGACCACTTTTATGTTGTGCTCGGAGATACGGAGCGGAGCTCAGAACACGAGCAGGAAACTAGCAAAACAAGAGAAATTATGAGGAACACAAAAAATATATATATAAAGCGTGGTGGGTGTGAAGCGGGCGCCGGGCTGAGCCAGGGAAACTATGCTCGTTCAAATGTATAAAAAAAAAAAAGTTTCAAACACACAAAATACAATGACACAAGTGGAAAAGGACAAGTCCTGTGGCGAAACTCCATGAGAGTTATCAATAATGAAAAAGGTTGGACAAAAATAAAACATTAAACACTTAGAAGCAACGTTTTTTTTAAAGGACACTACCAAAAGCCAGTCAAAAGCTGTGGGCGGGGTCTAAGCCCACAGAGTGAATACAGCATGTCTTGAAGATAGTGCATGCGTGCTGCACTTGACCTAAAAACAGGAATGGAGAGCTAGTGACAAACCCTTTAAAAATTATGCTGTAATCAAGGGATTTCTATCAATCGCTGTACGTGTCTGAATGTGGTGACTCCCGGGCACAGGAGGACCAGTTCTTTTCCTCCCTTTGCTTGCAGAAACTGTCCCCAGATCTAGACCAAGAGCTAGAAGCAGAAATGACAATGGAAAAAAATCGAGCTAGTAATTGATACTATTCCCACGGATAATGCCCTGGAGTTAGACGGAATACCCGTAGAATTTTATAAAGCCAACAAAGGAACACTTGCCCCACTTCTGCAACAGATTGTCACAGATATAACCCTGACACAACAACCCTCTCAGATTTGAATACTGCAAAAATCTTTATTATTTTAATGCCAAACAAACCCCCATTGCAATGTGGAAGTTAGTGGGTTTGCCACAAGACCATCTGCTTCTACTCTCAATCTAGCTAAGTCACAAGGAGATTGGCCTTGTTGTAGGCCCTGTTCTATCAGCCACACCATGTATGTGACCAATGGGCTATAGAAGAAGGGTGTCAGCGGTAGTCTGAGCCGTAACCATTGTTAACACACTGACGTGTGGGACTGCAGAAGCCAGAGTGAAATTGCATTGACTGGGAGCATGCTCAGGCCAATAGTTGAGGAAAGTGTATGAATCCAAAGCTGAGACAACTAAGCATCTCATGTGCATTTGTTTCTGTGTGGGTGAGTGACATTGTGTTCACATTTATTTGTGTATCTGTGTGATCTTGTGTCCAATGCTGAAAGCTATTTTTAGAGTCAAGGACAACTACAAGTATATGTTAGCTCCATCCTTAGTAGTTCATCTCTAGTTCAGTTGTGTCGTGACATAATAGTGGCAATGGCATAATAATGGTCACCACTGGCATATTTTGGGGTATTCTAGGTCTAGTTGTGGCATACTGGCAGCCATCACTGACCTATTAAGATTGTGAATGTCTTACTTTTAGTCATTGCTGGAGGGTGGCCTTCACATAATAATGACAATTACGGATATAAGGTGAGCATCCTGGCAATTATGGTGTCCAATCTTGGCACAATGGTGGCCCTGGTATAATAGTAGCCATTATTGACACCATTTCTGGTGTCCTTGATATTATGGTGAGCAAACATGGCCTATGATTGTAATACCTGGCAGCTGAAGTGGAATCTGTTCATGCGTGGCATTTGTACCTATGCATATTCAATGAAAATGACAAGCTGATGTTATGGAACTGTATTTTCTAAAAATGAAAACTGCCATTTAGTTTTTGCCTTCTGGAAAATGTAGTTTGTTTCCAAAAATGAAAAGCGTTTTTTTTTTAAAACTATGTGTATTTTCAGGAACTGATATGCTGATGAAACAGAAAGGTTGCAATTCCAAATAACAGGTTGATAATTCAATGATAATTTAAACTGACTTGGGTCGACTTATCAGCTTGGTTATGTCCTATGTGCCAGAAGGCATGTAATGCTTTGGCTAATACTTAATTAGACAGATTGAAACATTTAATAGTTAGTGATAAGCGTTTTCTTGGCATTTCTGACTGCAACATTGCCTGAAGTGCTTGGATGGTCATGGTGTAATGTATAATATATGTGATCACTATTTTACAGTGATAAAATTTGCTAATAGCTCTGAGGACTTTCTTTGAGCAAAAGTAATTCTCACTAGAGAAGAGGCTGGAGACCCCTGATCTAAGTACCAGCGGCGGCTCCTCCGCTAAGGTGGAGGAGCGTTGCCCCACTGCTTCAACTGCAAGCTCAATACAAAAAATAAAATGATAATAAGTTGTTATCATTTTATTTTTGTGTTTTGAGCATGCAGTTGAAGCGGCGGAGCTGGGCTCCTTGCGTCACAGGGAGGAAGAGTGGTGGCTGCACCTTAAGTGCGCATGGAGGTTTGGCCGGCCCTCTTGTGCCAACCAAACAATCATGCGCACTTTGCATGTTCTCCACCCAGGCTGCATTACAGCCCGGGTGAAGAACATGCCCAGGCTCCCATTCCCCGTCTGAGCACCGAACCACGGCACTCAGACCAATGCAGCGTTGTGATTGGCTGGGAGCCTGGGTGCTTGCTTCTTGGTTCCTGTGTGGAGGAGAGGCGATGGCTGGCGACCGACGCGACCTACAGGTAAGTTTCTTTTTTTACCCCCCGCCACCGTTTCCTACCAGCCGCCACTGCTAAGTACAGTGAACAAGGGGTCTGTGGTGCAGCTGCCCCCTTCAGTGCGAACAGCCTAGTGACAGCGGCGGGCCTATCAACAGAAACTGTCCAGACCCTGCAGTATACTTGCTACTGGCGCAGGAGCAAGCAGCCGCAGCCCTTAAAGGAAAGAGCGGTGGGGCCGGGTTGTGGGGGGGGGGAACGAGGGGGAAATTAATTATTTATTTTATTTTCCCTCGTCATTGTCTGTCAAAATCCCCTGCACCCGGCCCCACCGCTCTTACCTGCACGGCCGCGGCTAAGAGCAAGCACTCCAGGGTCTGTGTCATGATGCATTCTTTGTGCTGTGCTGACACAGAAGGGGTCTGTGCTTTTCTTTTTCCCATCAACAGAGCATACATCAACTCTAATACTGCATGTACTCCTGAAGAGCTCAGAAGCAGGAAGAGGCAAACACTACCATGTGTTTCAGAGCTTTGCTGTCTGCAGCCATGTACTAGTTTTGAGATTCTTCTAGGTAGTGAATGATTTGTAAATAGGAAGAAGATGTGCACTTGGCTCTACTGTGTCAGGACAGCACAGTGAACAGGATCATGATTCCAACCCTACTACTTGCTCCTCTGGGATCGTATTACACAAAGTGCCCTGATGACAGGTACACAGGTGCGCCTGGTGTCTGCGCTTCCAGGACACTTTGGGACAGTGCTTGCGCTGTCCCTTCTGTAATGCAGATCGCGGAGACAAATATGGAGCGCTGGTGCGATCCTTTGGGGGCATTCCCTCATTTGCGCGAGTATGGGGCCTGATGCAAATCAGGGAACAATTTACCTCTGCACCCATGCCGTTTTACAGATGCAGATGCAGAGCGAAAAAAGAGGTGGCACCCAATCCTTTGCGCCCCATGGACCCACCCGTAAAGAGGGAGGGAAAGTTGTACCGATGGACCCCCTCGGACATCCTCCTGCAAGCAGGTACAGTTACACACTGCACCTGCCTGCTGGGGCATCTCTGCCTCCTTTTGAAAAGCAGGCCACGTTGCCACCTGCACACTGAAAGAGGGACTGGCTGCTTCAAACAGCTGGTTGCCTTTCACTGATGCACCCCCCTACCCACCTCCCCCAAGGACAGGCGCAAGTTCGTGGCTGCCTTTGGGGAAGCACATTAGTTGTGATAAGGCACACTGACCAGGTCTGTGTCAGGTGTACCCATTTAAAGGTGCACCGCTGTGCAGACAAGGGCAGGACACCCTTCACATAATACGGCTCCAGCTGCACCCGAAGTCAGTGCGTGGGGGCGTACACTCGGACCCTGTAGGTGCCAAGTGGCACTTCACACCACCTTTGTCTGACACACTGATACTACTTAGAGAGCCGACACCAACAAAAAATGTGATGGAAAAGCATGAGCAAGCTTCTTACTAATGCATCTACATATATTACAAAAGGGTACCAGTCTCTTTCTTACAAATTAATCAAACACATCCCAAAAAACAGGAGCCAGTCAGTCAGAATAACTTTATTTCACCAACACAATGAAGACATAAAAAGTATACTGCGTATAAAAAACATTCCACAACATTAAAATAAAGTTAAAATACAAAGATTATACGGAATTTCCACATTATAAAAGTATACATACATAATTATTAGCACAATACAGTAAATTGATTCCTCTTTTAGAAATAAAAATTCAGCAAATTGAATGTCTCTTTTTTAGGGCAGATAAAAAGAAAGACGCCAAAGATAAACAGGTAAGAGGGTCAGATAATAACTGCAAATAGTAGAGGGCCACACGACACTGTTTAAAATTCATTTTACGCATGAGGGGGATAATAAACCTTTTCATTTCATTACGATAAAATTTACAGAAAAACAAAAAGTGCATATCATTCTGTATAGATCGCTCATCACAGGTACAAAATGGGAGATCAGAGGCAACATAGATATTACAAGGAAGACCCAACATCAAAGGAATATAATTTAAACGGAATCTCACCAAGATATACCTATGTTGTAGGTTAGTGACGAACGATAGATATGTTGAGTTTATATCCATTTGAATTATGCTAGGGGCTGTCAGGTATGTTTAACTGTCGACAGCTTGGTATTTAGAGCCTCCCTTCTTGTCTGTAGATTAGATAGTAAATGCACTTTCAAGTCATTCTTAGAAATAGACCAACAGGTTGTAGGGTCTACAAAGAGATGATGTAACCCAGCTACTTTCAAAGTAGATTCGACATATCGTAGCCAGGTTATATTACCCGCCCCATCTAATTTCAAAACATCCTTTATAATGTCTCTTGTCAGTGTGAGGGTCTCCTTTCGCCATATTGAGTGCCACATTAAAATCGGCGCCACAGAAATTTTGTCGGTAATATAAGGGGCTCTCAATTCCATATGGCACTTAAAATTGGCGCATGACTTTGGCAGTGAAAGTAACTTTTTACAGGAGCCTGTCATGAGCTCTTAGGCGAGGTCCACTCTGCAAGTGTCAAAGAACCTCAGATCCAATTTACTTTTTTTTTTTAGCAGTATTGGCACTGTTGCCTTTCGTGAATGAATAACGAGAGACTTAGAAACCAAGCATTGGCAGAGCCAATGGGTCTTGCAGTGAATCCTATTGGCTTTGCCCATGCAATTTTGGCGGCACCGGTAGTGGCCATCTTTAAAAGGTATTTGTAAAAATAAAACAAACCCATTCGTAGGTGCCTGACTTGTGCACTCTGGGTCGTCCATCATGAAATGATGAAGAAAAAATGCTAATTTGACTGTCAGCCAATAGCACAAGTAGGTGACAAAAAGTCAATCTAGTAGATTTTTTTACACAGAAAAACAGGTGGCCGGGGGAGGGCAAGAGGTCGCTAGGTGGGGTATGATAGAAGTGGGAACAAACTGGAATGGGGAGCAGGAAGTGAAAATTGTTCCTCCCATCTGTAGAGCAAAGTTTGACGCCAGCAGTGGAAGGGTACATCCTCCAATCTGTCCACTGTGAGACTGAAATGCTCCTGAGCAAGACTAACAGGAGAATTGAGAGAAAAGCCATAGAATCAGAAGCAGACAAGTGATATCATCAGCAAAGCCATCAAATAACATAACAGTGTATTTGTAAAGCGCATGTTCACCACGAAGGGAATCTTGGCGCTGAATGACAGGTGTTTATTGTTACTCACGGTACTCATTTTATCGACCTCAGAAGGGTGAAAGGCTGAGTCGACCAGCGGGATTTAAACCTGTGACCATGAGGTCAAACATAGGCCTCCATAGGCGAGCCATTAGTCCACTAAGCCAACAGACCTGACATCCAATAATGACCGAAAGCCCCCTTTGAATAAATCTAAAGTATTGGAGACAATAGGTATTGCCAATGCGTAACTAAAGCTGTGGTAACCGAAACCTAAAAGTACTGTAAGTCAAAAAGTAAGAAAAAATGAGAAGTAAACTGATTAGAGGGTAAGAAACAAGGGGAGCTGGATATAAATAAGGAACTCCAGGTAGTTGGACTTTTGGTGCCCTAATACATATTGGGAGCACAGTCCTGTTTCTGTCACGATAACTAAGGGAGTTCGTGCCAGAAACAGTCCCACTGTACAAGAGGACTCTGGCCAACCCTATTAGGCTAACGAGGCACCCGGGTCTACTGGAAACCTTCTTGTTTCTGTATACCCAAGGAATTGACCCCTCGTTAGTCCAACTTTTTTTCTTTGTGAGCGCCTATGTTGGTAATATGGCCTGGGTGCAGGGTCAAATGTGTGCCATCATTTTCCTAGGCTCACACCTCATACAAATGATGGGATTTCGTGTTGAGATTGTGCAGGTGCAAAACATACACCTGCCCATTCCGTATTACAGAAGGAGCGACTAGACTGTTTGTGGCCTTTCTGAAATATCGATCTGCCATGGGGTGCAAATGTCTGTGGCACCCGGCTCTTCGGTAATATGGCTCTTGGTGACCTGTCTCTTGCAGGGAAAGATGCCTGTACTGGTAAAAGTATTCTGTATTTGTGCAGTCCATTCTTCAAAGTAGAAAATATAAAGCATGGTTAATGGCTATTCCGTGTTTTCATCTTTTTTTCAAGAAACAGCTATGCCTTTCCAAGGGCTAGTGCCTCCCTAAATGCATTTTGGCCTCACAGACCTCGTTAGCGAGGTGCATCTAGACTTCGTAATGACAAAGAAGTGGACATTGTTTGATTAAGCCCACTTGATTTTGTGCAGATTAAACCCCTTAGACTGGCCTCCCCTTCACCCAATATAGTAGATAATGACCAAGTCATTTTCGGATTTGTGGGGGACATTTAGAATGCCATCACGGACACATAACTAGCTCTACCACCGATCAAGAGGGATTTTAATTCTGGAAAGATATCTAAATCTTAACATCTCCATCTTTTTATCTATAACTTTCTATCCTTGGCATCCATCATGCTTTCTTTAGCTATGACATTTTCTCTTTTTTTGCACCCCACCCCTTCTCTGCCAGCCTTTCCCCTCTCTACCTTTCCATCCTGCCATTCTCACATTCCCTTCCTCCGGCCAGTCTTCACTCGCCATCTACGGCCTTTCTCTCACTTTCCCACTCGCATGACCTCATTTCCTGCCGTCAGGACCTTCCTGCCCGGCCCTCAGTGCTCAGCTCGCCTTTTGCCAACGACGACGAAGGGATATCCGCACCCAGTGACCCCCTCGGACGCAGGAGGAAGAGGGAAGGGTTGATAGCAGCCGAAAACAAAGGGAAGCAAAGGTTCAGGCGGCTAGATGGGACATGACTAGGCAGCGAGGGGAAGCGAGGGAGGTGGCCTGGGTGGGAGGAAGGGTGGTCTCCCTGGGAATCCAACTCTGCTGCGCAGGCAGAAGCTTGGAACCAGACACTGAAAGCTCCTCACGTGGGACGTTAGCAAAAGAAGGAGAGAAAATACACGTTTGGCAAATTCACACAGGTCAGCGGAGACCTGGTATCGCAAATTTATCAGCATAAATTGACGCCCATTGAGCAGTCCTCTGTGAGGTGACCTAAAGGGCCATGGACACATTTTGGCTCGCTGACTTTAGATGAAGTGGTGACTGGGAACCCTTATATATGTTTTGCTTTTAAGAGGCACACTTCCACGGCCTTCATTCCGAAGTAGGAGGCACATTTTAAAGTTTTAATTTTTTATTTATTGTGTGGATGGCGAGGGAGATGAAAATAAAGAAAGCGATGATACCTTCTTCTCCTCAGTAAAGAGTGACGTGGGCTGGACTTGAGGTGCCCGGACAGCATCCCGCATGAGAGAATCCGGAACTGTTGCGGAGTGGTGTCCTGTCTGACCAGAAGACGACGTCACACGGACGGTCTGAACATTTATCTCAGAGCAACTGTAAGTAGAAATTCCTATTGGTGTTTTAGTTGTGTTTCAATTACATTTCTTGCACTGGTGAACAGTCTGCACAGCGCAGTTCTACTTGTGGGCAAATATGAATAGAAGTACTCTGGCACGTCACCATACCACTGCCCTAGTGATATCCCGCCACCCTCCTTGGGACAGGTCACCTCTTGTAATTACCTCAGTTTCCAAGAAAACAACGTGAAATGTAAAGTTTTTGTACCACAAGGTAATGGTTTAACAGAAAACTAGGATTTCTAGGTGTGAGATCACTAAAGACAATGTAGTCATTCTGCCCAGGAGTAATTGTGCTTCGCAGAGGGCTGGTAGAACCATTCCCGTGCCACCACATTGACTTATTTTTTGGGCTATCTTGGGCAGGGGCAATAATGGTTGTGCCACATCAGAAGAGGTCAAGGTTGTCACTGGACAACCAAGGTGGCCATACCCCGTCCAGAAATTTCAAGTTGCCCCCTGACAGCTCTGAGTAGTCCTCCCTTTCTTGGAGTTTTCCCTCCATGTTGGCACTTGTTGGAGGACTGGCTGTACCACAAAACTAGGGATACGAGGGCAAGGGGCTAGGTAAGCTTTTGTGGGACATGTGGCAAGCAAATCTTTCTGGAAGGCAGGGTGGGGGCATGTTTTGGGTTCCAATGCATGTCCACATTCCTTCTAGCTGCATGGTGGGTCTGCACGCTGTGTGCAGAGTGTTTGAACGTGAACAGAATGGTTTCTTTGTGGGTAGCCCCTCAAGGAAGGAAAAGGCACAGGTGTGGCACGAACCACACGGCGAACTAGGAATGTACCTTTGCCCATGCAAGAGAGAGTGTATGTGCAGAATGCACCAAGGCCTCGCCTGTCTCGTAACACACTCCTAGGAAATGAGCTTCTAGATTAGCATCTGTTTCTGGCCTGTGTGTCCTTCATTCTCACTTCAGTGGTGAGCTGGGAGAGGGGAGTCTCTGTCTGAAGGGATTCACCTGGCTGGACTGGGGCGGAGTCAGTCACATGTTAGATGAGCAGAAGCAACAGAGTACTATGCGTCTGCGCTGGCCGGAAGCTAGGTACTATCAATATAACAGAAAGAAGCATGTGCCAGCGGCAGTGACGTATTACTAAGGACGCAGGTGACACCATTCTTCCAGACCGCATTGAGACTGTCAGTAACAAAGACATATGAACACACAACACTAACAGATTTTCGATCCTTAAGACCAAAAGTGATGGACGGGGCGGACAGGCCTATAGGACACTCAGGCACTGCCCGGGGGTGCCCTGATAGGTCAATGTGTTGGCTGTCTTTTGATCTGTTTTATGCTCTGGTGGGTCCGTTGTCACTGTTAATTGCCCAGATATTACCACAAACAGTGCCTGTAGTCCCTTTCAAAACACCTATACAACTTGTTGTTACAAGTTCAAAACTGACCTGTTTGAAATTTGGGCCACTTTTTTAGCTATCTCATTCGCCCGGTCCTATTTTCTGTGCCAGTCCGACCCTGATGAGGGGCTGTCAATCACTGTCTTGAAGCCTTGAAAAAGCCCAAGACAGCAAGACCCCACAGGGCGAAACACAAGATCGCCGAGTGCATAATACCAAAGAAAGAGCTTGAAGTATAAAGAAGTAAAAAACAGTCCTACAATCACCGGACCATACCTAAACAAAGAATAATGGTCCCCTTCTAGATACCATCCTGACTACTCTGCTGACAGCCTTTATCAATTTACTTACATTGACATATATGGACCAAAGTGACTGTGTATATAATTTTTTGACTAATTGTATACTGGAATTGCTTTTCAACAAATGTTAACAACATTTTTGTTTATATATATATATATATATATATATATATATATATATATATATATATATATATATATATATATATATATATATATATAATGTAACCTTTTGAATTTCGTAATTCACAGTCTTTCCTTATTATCTTCATAAACACATTGCACAAAAATTCAGGCTAAGAGCTGTGACCGTACACAAGGTAGTAGACACCACAACTGAGGCACAGGCAGAATGTAAGTGCCTTCAAACAAGAATACAGCGTGTGGCTGACTCTGGTTCAGCCCTACTGGCTTTCAGGGCCACCGGCCTGTGCCCTGTGGGGGAAGAATCTTGATTCTGTTTATGCCAGTCTGCATCAGCAGCGCCAACAGGGCATGGAAAGGCACAGGGGACAGGCGCTGGAGCACCGACCATGTCTGGGAGAGGAGACATACATTCACATAGGCACGCCTAATTTCCCCCTTTCTCTAGAGGTAGTTCATCTGTGACGTGAACCTGTGATGCAGACCTTTCCATTGTAACACCAGGGCCTATCGTTGGAAGGGGCACTCGTTTCGCGGAGAGTGTAGAGCAGGGACGAGCTCTTTTCCCTTTTAGCATCCCTTAAGCTGAGGATGGAGGTGCAATTAAAGTGTACGAATGATATTCATGAATTTATTGGCAGATTTTAGTTTTTTGCGTAGGTTTACCTCATGTCAAATTGTTTCATTTAAGTAAATAAGTTAAAAAAACTCCTAAGGATGTTACATTTATTTTGCTTTAAAGCAACCTTCGAAAAGCTAATTTATGGGCATTTTCTTCTTCTAAATCTACCTTTGCACTTTTCAATATTGTTTTAGTTTTAAAAAAACTTGCACATTTCAGGAAAAGTTTTGTAAACGGCACCGTTTCGCCTAGAATTTCATGTATCTACGCAAGAGAAGTCGAACACTCCTAGGATAAAGCGCCATGCTGTGCGGTTTCTGTTGCTCAGTTCTGTGGACACGAGCCCGTTTGCATCCCGTTTGGGGAGAGGAGTTGGCCTAACGGCCAGGGCGGTCGACCGGGGAACTGGGTTCGAGTCTCGGCAATGACGCTGAACATCCTGTGATTCTGGGCAAATCACTTAATCTCTGTAAAAAAATAAAAATTAAATGGCATGCATTGCAATTTTCCTTTAAATCCCACTTGCCAGCAGTATCGTAGGGAAACAGCAGAGCAACGAAAATGATAGCACCCCCCTGCATAACGTGATGCCCCCCCTCCCCCGCCCCACACCGAGGCTCCCATGTCTCAGAGATATTCATTTCATTGAGCTGAATGAGGCCCTCCTTGAAGTGTCGGGGGCCCCCTGGAGGGTTGCCCCCCGCGCCACGCCCCTGCAGCGAAATATAGAACACAACGTGAACAACGAGTGGAATCGTCAATTATCGAATGATTCAGCAACAGGAAAGCCGATAACCTTGTTGCTGTTGTGTGTTGCCGCCCCTGACAGCCATGACGCAGGCCACCGGATCTGAAACCCAATTATTCATTCCTCTGACGTCAGAGCAGTAAAAACAAGTGCTGTTTTTCACTGCTCTGACTTCAAAACAGTGAAAACACGGGTGCTGAGCAGTGCGCTGACCAGCCCTGTCCTGTGGTTTCCTTATATCTCTATTCCAGTGGAATGGTGGTGGACAGTCCGCAGTCTGACCTCTCTTGCCTCACTTAGGTCTCCACAAACTCCAGGGAAGTTGTGTAGTATGGGAGTTGTTCTTGTTATGTTATGTAATACTACTTTACGAATATTTGTAAAATGCTCATAGCCATGAGCTTCTTGGCACTGTAGGAGTAGCGCAACCTAATGACAACACCTTAGGTTATAATTGACATTTATTGATTAATGCCAGGTTTTCACTTTTTTTCTATTAAGCAACACACATGTTGCTGATTGTAAGGATAGAGGTAAGGAATTCCAGATCTTTTTTTTTAGAACTATGGAAAAAGCCTTGTGCCCATAGGAGGATGTTTTTGATCTAGGGATGAAAAGAAGGAACAGGTTGGCTGAACGCAAGTTTCTATTGGGATCATGTCATAAAAATTTGGAAACAAGAAAGATTGGAGATATTTTGTGAATGGACGTGTGTATAGTTGTCATAGATTATAAACCGTATTCTGTGATGAATCTGTAACAAATAAAGGGATCTTAAAATGGGCATAATATGGTCTCGCCTTCAACAGCTGGACAGAAGGCGAGCTAGGGCATCTTGCACAAGTTGAAGACGTTTGACTGGGTTATTTGAAGATGTCAAATAAGGTGAATTCGAATAGTTCACTCGACTGAATTAAAGCATTGAATACCGGAATGAGGAAGTCGGAGTGCAGAAAGGTAGGAGTTTCTTTAGAACTTTGAGCTGAAGCAAGAAGCTGTTTGCCTGTGACTGTGGCCTGAAGCTCCATATAGAGCTATGAGTCAAGATAAATGCCTACATTTCTTATGGCATTTATAGGACTAAGACGAGGGCCTATTGAAATTGGCCCGGAGGCCTTCTTCCATTGTCCGATATGAAGCGAGGTAAGCGAGACCTCTGTTTTTAGATGATTAAGATTCCGAAAGTTGGATGACATCCACTATTGAGTAATTGGCAGACAGTTGTTCAAATTGTCACAATAAGAGTATGGTGAATTAATTTTATGACTGCATGAGATGGTGAAGATAATCTTCATGTCATGTAGATACATGTAGAATCACGCCCGTATTCATGTAATAACCTAGCAAGGGAGTGTATGTACAGATTAAATAGCAGCCTAGGATTAGACCTGAAGAGGGTATGTAAAGCAGCCTAAACTCTGTTGGTAAGAAAGGATTGATCCATTTTAGCTTGGGCCAAAATGTCAATGTCTTTTAAGGTTTTGATGACAATGGCATGGTCAATGGTGTTGAATGCTAGAGAGGTCCATAAATATGAGGGTGCCGACATCACAGTTGTTCCACCAATCTTCAAAGGTCATCTATAGCTGAGAGCACCCTAGTTCTGTGCTGTGGCCAATGCTACAGCCTGCCTGAAAGCTGTCTAGCAACTCTTTTTTAGATCTGTGAGAAATTTAAATTACACTGGCGTGATTCACTTAATTTTGAGATTTTTGCGTTACACCTGTTACTCAAAATTCCTGAAATTACGCTATTACACCACTTTGTGTAATCATGTGCCGATTGTGGTAAAAATTGACAGCTATTGGAGCAACTTGAAGCAATTTGTGGTAAAAATTTACTGCAAACACACATAAACAACAGAACGCGAGTGGCTATTGTTCACAGTGCTCTTATTTAAGTGCATTGCTGTGCCAATAAGAGACGCCAGGATGCATTTTGTGCAAAAATATAGGCAAAATGATGGATTTGCATTCCATGTAAATGCGTGAAAGCAAATTACACAATTATTTCACACCCCTACTTATTTTTGTCCCCAAATCTTTGACATTGGCAAAATACACATTTTCCAATATTCTGCCTAGAGAGGGTAATGATGAAATAGGACAAAAATTACAAGGGTCGTCCATGCTGAGGGATTTCAGAAGGTGTTTAACAGCTGCTCACTTCCACTCATCAAGGACTATACCTTGTAAAAGACAACATTTGAAGAGTATCAGTAGATGTTCCTTCAGTAAAGAATATAGATGTCTCGTTTAATTGGCACACCATAGGTCATTAGTAGAACCTGAAGGGTGACTTATGCCGGACATTATCAGATAACTAGGATTCAGTGATGGGGTCAAAAACTGAAAGTTCAGGCTGGGTTCTGTAGGAGAATGTTAACTTGCTCTTGAGGGTGGAGATATGGACTCCTTCAAGATGGCTTCCATGATCATGGTAGTTATATTACAAAACGGCTGAGAGTTTGTCATAAAGTTCCCTACTGGGGGAAATGGTAGAGATTGAAGACTTTGGAGGTTGAAGTTCAGCAAAAATATGAGAAAGCTCTGTGTTAGGTTTGGAGTGGATACAGTCCACTGAGAAAAGAAGGCTTTTTTGTCTCCCCTAGTTTTTATTTTTATGGATAGCCAGATGTTTGAGCTAGTGCTCTTTAACTTGCTGAGTTAGAGTGTCGCTGGTGTTGAAGGGATCTCTATATAGGAGCTGCTCTACTCCTAAACTTGGGAACTACCCATAGTTCTCTGCTTCTTTTTTATTTGTTTAAAATCGAAATTGTAAAGTGTCACTATGGTTAGGTATGGTATTAAGATCTTAGCTTATGTTAAAAAAAAAACTTCGAAATTCAGTGGAAAAACCAAAGGTTAAAGTGGCATTATATTTAGCTATTTAAATAAAATAAACACCAATGTTTAAAAACAAAAAAATGTCTTGAAATTCACTAGTTAGTTTAGTGAGTTAACTGTGACATGCCTCCTGCCACGGAGCAGAAGTGTCTTCATTACAGTCCAAGCTTTCGTACTCTCGCTTCTGACATGGTGGAAACACCCTATGACAAAGTCTCACAGCACACTGCCTTTTCTTAAGAGCAATCTACTTGAAGCAGCATGTCACATCAAGGGCGTGAAGAAATTCAACCATATCACTCTAACACTAACTCCATTAGCTCCCTTTACCAGTCTGCACCTTTTTCAAAACCAGCTGCATCATCCACAAGCAATCACACTCAGAACACCTTCTATCTCACCATCTCTGGTGGCACATGGCACTGCAGCAGCAGCCAAGACCCTGCCAGCTGGAGACAAAGAAGTGTATTAAAATAAACTTCAGGATATAGACTTTCTCTGTCTACAACATCCCATACCCAGCAGGCCAACCCCAACTCTCCTTCAGTTTAAAAAAGAGCTGAAGGCACACCTCTTCAAAGAACACTACAAATGGACAACATAGAAAATGCACATCCCACCTCACAACTCGGAACCCATCCCTCCCAGCTTTCTGAGTGCAGTCGTGTATAGTGCCTACTGCCTCTGGTTCATGCTTTACAAACACTGCCAACTTACATACATTTCCTGTTGAGGGCTTTTACTGATAATGAATATGTAGAGAATATTCAAACATGAGTTAAATATACTTAGTTCAGGTGATAATAGATTGCTTTACAGAATGAATGGTGTAGACTGTGTTTCTTGAGCAATGTTATACAAAAGTACAGGTGATAACTGTCAATTGCTTGTTATAGAGCCTAGTTACTGGACGCACTTGCTGTTTGGATACAGGATTACCTGGAGTATTAAGAACTATCTATTTTTGGATCTGTCAGTCTGGCGGCCATGCAGTGTCTTATGCACCTCCCTACAAGAAGCTCTTGCCAGCATCTTACCTTTTGTCGGTTTATACCAGTGGCAGGTGTGGCTGGACAAAAAGGGAAAAGGTGGCTGTAGGACAAGTTCAAAGGGGGCCAGGAAGAGTAAATCGTCAGCGTTGAAGAGTAAACCAACAATCAGTCTTTGTGCAAAAAATTACAGTGAGGTAAATAAGTGCCTCAGTTTGTATCTTTAACTATACGATTCCATCAGTCTGACATCCAAATTGTTTAGGCCTTATATAATATATTCCTCTTGATATGTACAGTCCGGCTCATTACATGTGCCGTAAATAAATAAATACACCAAAAGAAAGGAGGAAGACCGTTGTGTACTCACTGATGAGGGCAATCAATTTGGGACCCCTCAGACAGCCTAGTTCCATGATGTCCTTCCACAGCTGTACATATTTATTTTTTAGATTTCTACAATTGTTTTTCAGCATCTGAGACTGATCGTAAGGGGCTCCTTGTCATCATGTTCACTCCATACAAAATAGTCACAATTAATTAATATTATGGGTTGGTGCATAGGCGAAGGTTTCATATGACTGAAACAGGATATGACGCCCAAAGTGCTCAGGGTTACATGAGAAATCAGAGGGCGGAAGCAACCGTAGGGTACGTCCAGTCTCAGTCAGTGTAAGTCACTGTTTCCTGAACTGAGTTAGTAGGAAAAGGAAACAAACAAAGCAGAGACTTACGGTAACTGAAAGTAGACTTGGGAAATAGTTGTAGAGAATGACAGACAAGTTACAACAAAAATGTGCAGTGGAATGGATCAATTTTGTGACAAGCACGGGGCATACTTAGCTGCCCAAAGAGCAGCAAGATATAAAATTACAGATGTCTCGGTGTCAACAACGGGGTTGTTTTTCATGGAGGGGTTCTAAGTGGCATCAAACAAACAATTTCCGATGATGACACTTGGAACCTCACGTTTGAAAATTCCATGTTGTCAACAAGCTGGTTATCTACAGCTCGACATTGTGCATCTCTTCTCTCCTTTCAATCCTCTTACCATCTCAATTGGTCCTATGAATCAGCTGCAGTGGGGCAGGGGAATCATGGGGAGCCATGAATATGATTGCCCTCTTTCTCCATACTATACATTAAACAGTTTGGCATCCTGCTACTAACTACCACTACCCTCTTGTCATTTTGCCCCTCCCCTGCCCAAATACCAAAATACCAGGTGTCCTCCAATCTAACCTTCAGCTCTACGTGCCCTACCCACAAATACAGAAAGTGCCTAGCATTCTGCCACACTTTCCCACCACCCTGTGTAGTTATCTCCCATTCTCATCTAAATTAAAATAAATTTTAAAAAGCCTGGCGCCCTGCCACACTCCCAAACAGCCTGTTGGTCATTTTATTACCTCTCTCCTGATCTATCTAAATCTATCTATAGCTATATATATATATAGATATATATATATAAATATAGATATATAGATATGTACAGATATGGGATGTAAATGATAACTTTAAATTACACCTATAAAGTTATAACTATGTTTTTTTAATTGTTAATGTTGGTGTAGTTTAAGTTGGTTTTGTATAGAAAGGATAAATTAGCTTTTCCTAACTATAACTAATGTTAAACCTTTGTTTTGTTATATATATATATATATATATATATATCTCAAAGCTCCAAATTGCCCCCAGGCAAAGATGCACTCAGGAGGAGACTCGCTGTAAAAGCGTTTAATCAGGTAAAAACTGCTCCGCACACCAATCTAAACCACAGCAGGATGCCGTCTGCAGCCTGACGCGTTTCAGAGCCCTTGAGGACCTTTATTGGACACAGCGTAATTATAAGTGCATCCATCCAGGATTGTAAAATAAAGGACACACACTACATAGTCCATAAGACTGTGCGTTTTACTCATCTGAGCAGCCCATTGGAGGGCATTTAAATTGTGAGTGTGTCAGGGCACATGGTTATGCCGAGCCTCTGAAGAAAGAGCGAAGGGCTCTGAAACCCGTGATCAAGGCGTTTACGCCGAAACGCGTTTACGCCGAAACGCGTTGGGTTTTTCCGGCTTGGTACCGAGAAATAAAACTTTTCCCAAGCACTTTTGGACTCGTGCTTTATTCTACGGAAGGAGTGTGCGCGCGCAATTTTGTGCAGTGATATGGATTCAAACAAGGCTGCGTCGGACCCTGACGTGCACCGCTGCGATTGTGTCCCGGCGAAATTCGAGGAGGTGGAAAGGCAATATATATATATATATGTATATATATATATATATATATATATAAAACCTTTGGCTAATATATATATATATATATATATAAAAGCCAAAGGTTTTACATTAGTTGTGGTTAGGAAAAGCTAATTTATCCTTTCTATACAAAAGCAACTTAAACTACACAAACATTAACAATTAAAAAAATATAGTTATAACTTTATAGTTATAACTTAAAGTTATCATTTACATCCCACCTAAAACTCAATATATATATATATATATATATATATATATATGATGGCGTGACAATGAATAATATATGCAATAAAGTTCCTCCTACTGTACAGGATAAAGATATTGCAATTTACCTTGTACTGGGAGTTGCATAACCTTATAAAGGAACTCTGGCCTTCAGCCTCGTTCCTCTATATGGTTATGGAACTCATTGGTGACTTGCAATATCCTTATAATGTACCGCAGGCGTACTTTATCCCTTATATATTACAGAGTGGCCGTAGTCACTCTGCACTCTGTAATTAAAGTTAGGTTTCCGAGAGATAGGAATTCCTCAGATATTTGCTTGCTAATAACTTTGTCACCATTTGATGAATCTCCAGGAAACTTCGCAGACATATTCTTTTTATACATTGGCTGCTGATGCAAAGTTTTGTGGTGCTTAGTTCAGGGGTTGCAAAGAAAAAAGGGGGTCCCAAAACACGTTTTTCCACCAATGCATTTTCCATAGACGTTTTAAACAGACGTAGCAACAAAATGGCTGAACAGATTTACATGAAATTTGGCAGGAATATATATTTTGGTGTGGAAAGGGTTCTTTTTGTTATTTGATCTAAATACGTTCAGTTGTTTTTAAGTAATAAGGGCAAAAACTTAGTGATATATTATTCTGCGGTATGCCATGGTACCTTTGCGGTATACCGCGGTACATGGTGATGACAAAACAATATTATTGGTTAGTGAAAGCCCTTGCAAAATAAAAAGGCTGTCATATTGTTTAGACCACATTTTGTCTTTGTTTTAACATTAAATATAGCTTATTACTCTTTATGTAATGTATAAGAAGAAATGAGGCAGTTTAGCAAAGTCTGTAGAGTTAGGGAAAAGTATTTTTAAAAATATATATATATATTTTTAAAAAGTTTACGTAGTAACGCTGTACTTTCTCAAAACTATCAAGAAAGTACAGTGGTACTTATTGAAACAAAAAATATATGTATTTTTGACAAAATAAAAATAATGTTTATAAAAATGGCATTGCATTGCCTGAATTTCAGACATACTTACAAATCCTTAATCAAAAAAATAGAAGAATAAAAGAATACTAATGCAGAAATTGAACGCAATACTCCATCTACTAATAATACTTCTACTTCCAGGACTGCTGGCCCACTTGGACAACCAATTATTGATAATGAAACTGTGGTTGCCATGGAAGAGGTTCTAAATGCAGATGACTAAGCTTAGAAACAATTTTTTTTTAAAACATACCAAATTAGCTATATCTGGTGTCTTCCCCATACACTGCTTATACGATTTCGTATTACATCACTTATAGAATGTTAAATCATAGCTTTTATAACAACAGAAATTACATCTCAAATGACATCATTTATGAAAACCTTGTGCATGATAGAGGGCTGAGGTATATTTCATTTAATCTGGCTATCAAGTTGTCAACACTCTATACAGAATTGCATGAGTTATTGTAAATTTTAGGCGGGACGTAAATTATAACTTTAAGTTATAGCTATAAAGTTATAACTATAATTTTTTAATTTCTAATGTTTGTGTAGTTTAAGTTGATTTTGTATATACATACTGTTGCCACTGTGTAATCATAGTTAGGAACTAGTTACCATAGGAAATAGATGTTTTGTTTTGCTAATAACTTTGCTGCCGTCTGACGATCTTAATAGTAAAACTGAGTAATTGTAACTCATACACTTGCCATTGACTGCTTATGACCTCATGTATTACATCACTCATGATATATTTTATGATATCATTGATAACAGCACTGATGATTTCTGAAATGACATCATTAATGGCATCTCGGTACTTTGAAAGTGCACAAGTTACAGTTACTTCATTTAACTATATTTGATGAATTTCAGCATTTTTCACGTTTAAAATATTAAATTCTAACTTACACTATCACCTAACTATAACATCACTGAACCTTTGTTTTCTTCAGTAAAACATATGTATTAGATAGATTTTCACTTTAAAACACCAGTTAAAGTGACGTTAGTTGCTGGAATGAGCCACAAGCCACTGTTTAAAAAAATCAAAATCCACAAGAAAAACTCTGGTTATAGTTTAGTGAACTAACTACAACTTGCATTTCTAAAGTGCAACCCTGACCTAAAAGATATCCTGGCACTGAGGTAATGAACTGCAACATCCAGATATCAGTAAGCAACTATTGCGAATAGCGCCACGTTTTCAGGGCCTTCCTAAATGAGAGCAAATTTTGTCTCTTGTGTAAAGAGAAGGTGATTGAATTCCAAACAGAGGCTTCTCTAACTGAGAATGATCTACCTCCTCTGAACATTAGGTTTTGCAACTAGCATGGCTTCTGATGAACACAAGTTGCGTGCCGGCATACAGGTGCTAAATTTACCTTGATGATATTGAGGTCCTTTTTAGGTCTCGCTGAGCCAGCGCGCATGCGCCGCTCTGCGAGACTTTAGTAAGGGGCTTTTAAAAGTGCTCCCAAAGCGGCCACCAGCGTGCGGTTACGCGCACAAGCGCGCGCGCCTCGCTCCGCCTCTTCCAATCATTGCTGCGCGCGCATCCCTCGCGTCCTCAGCACAGAACGCGTCATCGCGATGACTTTCGCTTTCACGGCCGCGCGGCGTTACTTTTACGCCGCGCGGCTAATGCTTGTTTCACTTTGTAAAGGACTAGCAGGTCTTCAGTGGATTTTCAGTTATGTGTATTTCTTGGTTCTTAATTTTCGCCGTGTGGGGAAGGATCACACTATCATCTTTGCTGGTTATTTGAGTATGGGAAGGCATTTTCTGCAGGAACAGCATTTCAGTCTTGTAATCATTTAATTTGCAGGCTGGACTTGCACTGTGTGTTTTGAGTATCATAAAGATCTTTGGTAGTGTGGTTGTTGGGTGCAACGCACATAAAAGTATGTAATTGGCTAATATGGAGATACAGTTATCTTTTTCTTCAAGCAGCTGTTTCTTATTCACACAACTATCACTGCACTTCATCTTTATTCTTGTCTTTCTATCCACTAGTTTTCCTTCACTGACTTGCGCTTCCTCCAGCCATTAGAACTTACAGCCACCCTCAAGAACCGTTTCTTGGCACTAGAATGCAAAGGGGGATCTGTAGCTCTTACAGCCCTTAAACAATATCCAAATGTAAATTTGCGTCATAATTTGTCTATTCATTACCTGCAGTTGTTCGTTAGTTTGTAGGTTTATTTTTTTTTAGGTCTGGCTACAGATTTACATCTAAGATACCTCATGTCTTCAATTCTTCAAAGAAGTACAGTGAGAGTGGCTTTTGGTCAGCCCCTTTCAGCCTTTATTTGTGTTTTTTTCATGGTTTGTCCATACCTGTATGGGCTGTCTGTTCAGGCCATGGCATTCCGTGCAAGGTTGCAGTTCCCCATTTGTGTCCATATTAGATTTTGATGGGGCATCAAGTAGTCCTTTTGTTAGACAGAGCCAGTGTGTCCTCTTTGATGCATTTTCTTTGCGGACATGACGACAGTATAATTTCTGGTTTTTGGCTTTTTTCGTTAGGAAATGTTTTCTAATTGGGTGCATTAGCCTGCCATACACACACACAGCTATTCACTAACTGTCCACGCACACTTATTGGTCTTACTTTGCTGTCACGATAACGTGTTTTTAGATGTACAGCTTTTTGCTTGCTCCCACCTTTGTTCAGAAAGTAAAGATATGTGCACAGAGGCTTTCATAACAAGCATTGGCATAGCCAATAGGTCTTGCGTTTGGGACCTTATAAGTGTTTAGCGATTGTACTGCATAACTAAATACTTATAAGGTCCCAAAGCGAGACCTATTGGCTATGCCAATAGGTCTCGCTTTGGGACCTTATAAGTATTTAGTTATGCAGCACAATATCATTGGTGCAACAACATAAACTAAATACTTATAAGGTCCCAAAGGCGAGACCTATTGGCTATGCCAATGCTTGTTTTATTTACAGCCATATGGACCACACATGAAGACTTGAAACTGATCCTCTTTGCAATGGATAACCAGTGTAGAGTATTCAGAGCTGTTGAGGCAAATGTCAAACAGGCCACTGCATGCCAATCATGCAGGTGCATTCTGAATCTGTTGTAGCCATTTTAGAAGCACTGCAGGTGAACCAAGAAATCAAGAATTACAGTAGCTCAAGTGGCTTAAAATAGTGGCTTGTACCACCAAGGTACAAACCGAGGAAGGAAGAAAAGATATGATTTTGCGCAGGACACAAAAAAGAAAAAAAGGTAGTTGACAGATGGTTGACCTGATTGGTTAAAGACAACTGGTTGTCAAAATAGGCACCCACATCGTGCATAATATTGGCTGGAGAATGTCAAAAACCAAACAACACTTGCCAATAGTCATTGAAAGTGACTGTAGATGGGGAGCCACTGGAATAGAACAAGAACTCTGTCTTGTCCTTAAATTTAAATTCGGTAAGTGTTAGCCAAAAAGCAATTGCTAACATTCAAGCCTGTAAGACTGAACAGGGACTGGGCACCTTCTTGTCAGTCTAGATCAGCAACTGGTTATTGTCCGCATAGTTCATAAAATTGACTCCATGAGACCGTTTCAACGGAGCCAGAGAGCATATATACAGACTGAAAAGAATAAGGTTTATTGAGGAGCCCTATGAAATGCCCTTCTGTAAAGACCTAAACCCTAAATGATATGGGGGAAGTGTCTTGCCTGTGATCTAGTTTGCAGACAGGACCTAATCCACTGAAGGGCTGAGCACAGATACCCACCTCTGCCAATCTTAAGAGTAACCTATCATGAGACACAGTATCGAGAGCAGCAGACAAGTCCAACAGCACCAATGCTGCTGGATGACCCTAGTCTGTTGACAATCATAGGTCATCCAAGCTGGAGAGCAGAGCAGTTTCTCTCCATAGGTAGGTTGGAAACCTGATTGTGCTGGCTCTAATATATTGTTCTGCTACACAAACTTACACAACTGACTATTAATTAATTTTTCCAAGATTGTTATCAGAAAAGGTAGAAGAGAAATGGGGTGAAATTGCTTAAAAAGATGCACTGATTATTTTCAGCTGAGAAACAACCAATGGTCTTTTCTACTCACCCAGCACTAGCACTTAAGTAATAGATGCATTACTTATGTCCAGAAGGGGTGTAGCAAGACAAGGTGCTACTGTCTTCCAGGCTGATGGAGGAGTGCGATCTAAAGGAGAACCAGATGTTATAAAGTAATCTAGGTCCTGAAACTCCTCAGAAATTAGTAGATCAAATTTAGAGAGCCTTGGCATCTTGGCCTCTGAGGGTGAGCTGGACACTACATCGGTAGCTGTAACTCAGTAAATACAACCAGAGCAGTTCGGTGCTACTGCCATACTCTTACAGATTGTTAGGATTTTCTGCTCGTTAAAGTTGGACAGTTCATCAACCAATTAATGTGAATGCTCAACTGGTTGGCAGGAGAGAAGGGAGTAGATGGAGAGCAAACCATTCAGAAAACCTTGTTAGATGTGTTATGGGCCTTTAAAAAGATTTTGTCCTTAGCTGTTTGTATCAGCTGTTTATAAGACTTTAGTGCCATCTTAAGCTCAGGTCTGGCTTTCGTAGTAGACACACAATACCCTTTCTATTTCTTTACAGCCAATTTTGTCTTCTCATGGCAAGGAGCAGAAGGTCAAGAATGTTGATGCTGAGGTGTGGATAAGGGAAGCACCGCAATCGAAGCAGAAGTAACCCACTCTGTTGTTTGAGTGATCAGAACCCACTATACCATCACCTGGAGCATAGTCCATCATATTTAAGTGTTTATGAAATCCTCTGTTACTAGTTTCGCTGACAGACTGATCCCTTTATACCTCCTAATGTCTGTCAAGAAACCAGGTTCTTCACTAGAGCATTTGATAGTAAAGTTTGTCGAAAAATGACCGGTCCTTACCTGGGGCACAATATCACCACAGGCAACCAATACCTTCGGATCCAAAATCAGATTAAGCATATGCCCAATATGATGTGTCCGAGCCTGGACCTTTTGTGTGAAGCCTAATGCAGATAGTGTACTAATGAGATTAACTTTCATCCTGTTGTTAGAGAGTGTGGCCCATATAATAAAATCTCCCAGTATTTAAAAGATACTGTGAGTGACCAACAGATGCGCCACGAAGTCCGCAATGCATCCAAAAAATTACAACATGCAAATACATAAATACATAACATAAAATAATCCAATGGCGACTGCGTGGGAGAGTGAGACTGAAAATCTGATTAGTTCTGTTAAAAAAAAAGGACCACTTCTTAATCCTTTAACTTTCCAGCATTTCTTAAATACTTCTGTTAACCTGCCACCTCTCCTATCAGGTCTTGGAAGATGATAGATTTTATAGCCTGAGGGACATGCAGCAGCCATATCTGGGGCAAAATCCTCTGAGGTCTCTAAGTTAACAGCTATAATCACTTTGTGAATTTCCACTGTGTGTTTTGCCAAGGTGTGTGCATTGGCCAAAGTGCAGGTAAACCCGCTCTGTTTGTAGCGGATAAAAAGGGCGACTGACCCTGTTGCTGCAGGCAGTGGAACCAGTAACATCTGCCTCCAGCATGGTCCACCCCCCTTGATGCTTCCATAAACATAGATGAGAGTTGGCTGGAAACCAATGTTTCCTTTCAAATATACAGCATTTCCTCACAAGGGTAGGCCAGATGCCGATTCCTGTTTACCCAAGGTGATGACTCGAGAACAGTGGCCAAACTGCCAACATGGCTAGCGCTGTGTGTGGATGGACAACCTAAATCGATGGTTGGACTCTTATAAGCTTGTCTGTAAACTTTCGAAAGATGCAAAAGAAGTTGGATATTTGTGAAGCGAAACACTTGATGGATGTTATTATCTTTTAATTTGTATTCACCAAAAGGATGTTGCATTGGGGGTAGGCCACTATCAGAGAGCTGGCCTCTGAACATCATTGAACAGTATACCCTTTAGTCAACCTTTTCTGTGTAGAGCTGAAGCCTGAGCAAGTAGGGTGTAAGGTGATCAAGGAGGGTGGGTGTAAGGCCTCGCCACAGGCAAGGCACTGTGTAGCGGGGGGTTGGGCACAAGTGAAGGGTTGGGCGCAAGGTCTGTTCATAGGTTAAGCCCACCACCCAACCTCTTTTGTATGTTGGATGCAGGGTCTGGTGTGTATGTCTAAAGTCAGCGGATCGTGGGGATTGGCTGCTTGTGGTGGGGTGTGTGTGAACCCCGGCTACATGCTAAACCACGTGTCAAACTTGTCCTACATTTGGCTGTAGATCATGTGGAGTGGAGGTTTGAGGCTTGCAGAGCGCTGGTTGCAGGGACTTGCTGGAGCATAGGCACTGGGTCCAAGTCCTGATACAGATTTGATGCAGGGTGTGGCCGGAGGCTAGGACGGAGCTGTCATGATTGATATACTCAATGATGTAATGTAATAGGTAATAAGTGATGTAATATGTTGGGTCATCAGCAGTGCACTAAACTATAAATGGTTTATTTCAGTGGTTTGGGGATTTTTATGTTAAAAACACAGACACCTAACTATAAAATCACTTTAACCATTGATTTTTTCAGTTAGTTTCTGATTTTGTTTAACATAATGAAAAATTTCCTAACTAACGTAAAGGAAAGTTTCAATTCTATTAAGGACACAGAGGCGAGGATTAGGCTTGTCTCTCTTCACTTTTAATGACATAAAATTACTCCAGCAGCCATTTTAAGTTTGTAAATATTATAAAAGTCATCAAAAAACTACAACTCACATGAACCTTAGGGAGTGACATCATCATAACACAACCAATGGCACAACAGTCTATTATATAATATCCTGTGTCGTCCTTCCAGATTCCTCTTTCTTCCTGCGACGGCTGTCACTCGTCACTTTTACTGCTCCTGTTTGTTAGTGTCTGCCCCTGCAACAAAGGGATACCCATTACTTGCTACAGTAAAGAATTCCCAGATATCATAACAGAAATATCATTCAAAATTATGTTAACAAGACCATAAATGACATCAGATTTCGCATCATAAATCATTCTGTAACAATATCAATTGCTTCAATGAAGGGACAGGAAGAATTCCTTCCCAAGAATTCATAGGGCGGGCTAATCCTTGCCTCAGTGTCCTTAATAGAATTGAAACTTTCCTTTAAGTTAGTTAGGACATTTTTCATTCTATGTCAGGACCCGGAGGCGAGGATTAGGCTAGTTCAAAGCTTATCCACTACCACGCTTGCCAGAGAGGGAACTGGTCTAAAATAAAAGGTCTCGAAGGTGGAATCATTTGACCAGTCAGCCGCATTAAGTATATCTTCAAGGCGAGCTCCCAGGCAGAAAGCCTTTGAGGTCATGGCCCCTCTGACTGAGTGGGCTCCAAAACGGGAAATATCAATCCCTGCTTCTTGCATGATCCACCTGACCCATCTGGCAATCGTAGGAGACGAAACCGCTTTGTGAGGTTTGGTGAGTGCAATTAGCAATTATTTCTCCCCATGAGGGCGAAGTTCTTCAGTCACAATTTCATAAGCCTTAATGGTGCGAACTACACACAATTTAGGATTTTCTCGTAAAGCTGGATAAGAAACAGTTCTAGAATTACATTTCGTTCTGCGAGAAATATGAAACAAAACCCCTTCCGGGGTAAACACTCTACCTGTTATATCCAGGGCTCGGACATCCGACACTCTGCGACAAGTTAGCAGGCATAGAAGCATAGCCAATTTTGCCGACAACTGTTTTCTGGACAGGTATTTATTATGAGGCCAAGACTGAAATAAGGACAGGACTTTGTTAACATCCCATAACGATGTGTACTTGGGTTCAGGAGGAACCGAAAGTCTAATTCCTCTTAATAGTTTCCTGACCAACGGATTTTCCCCAACAGGGTGGCCATCCACAGGTAAATGACCAGCTGAAATCGCTGATCTATAGGAATTGACTGAACGATATGCGAAACCTTGGGAAGCCAGGTTCGCTAGAAAATTTACTACATGGACAACGTCTGCCCCCAAGGGATCAATTTGGTGTTGATGACACCAACATAACCACCTTGACCAGGCGGATGTGTATCGCTTGTTTGTACTACTTGCCCAGGCCTTAGCAAGCAAGGCGGAAGCGTCTGCCGAAAGGCCTGGGACCTTCCAACGTCACCTGTAACCCTCCAGGCCATAAGGCGAAGAGACCTGGCTAGGACCAGCGGATGAGGATTGTCCTGGAGATCCCGGAGGAGATCCGGAAACTGGGGTAGAAGGATTGGAAAATCCCAAGAAAGTTCCATCATCACTGGAAACCAGACTTGAGATCTCCAAATTGGGGTTATCACCACTACCTCCGCCTTCTGCCTGCGCACCTCCGCCGTCAATCTTGTTATCATGGCGAAGGGGGGAAAGGCATAAGGTCGCTCCTTGCTCCAGTGCTGTAGGAAGGCGTCCAAGGCAGTCGCCTGTGGGTCCGGGCTCCAGCTGCAATATCTGTTGAGCTGGAAGTCCAGCTGGGACGCAAATAGGTCCATCAAGAAAGGACCCCACCTGCTGTGGATTTGCCGAAAAATCAGTGGGTTCAATTTCCACAGGCTGACATCTCTCCAATGGCGAGAGTGCCAGTCGGCTACCTGATTGGAGCTCCCAGGAAGATGCTCCGCTGATAAGGAGATCTGATTGGCTAGGCAATACTCCCAAAGGGTTCTAGCTAGGTCCGACAGTGTCTTTGACCTCGTCCCTCCCAGGTGATTGACGTAGCGTACCGCTGCCACATTGTATATCTTGAGGAGTACAGAACAGTTCACCTTTTGTTTGGTCCAACAGCGGATCGCGAAGGATCCCGCCATCAACTCCAAGCAGTTGATATGCAGAGAACGTTCGGCGGAGGACCATTTTCCACCTGTGGAGAAATCCCCACATCGCGCGCCCCATCCGGAACCGCTGGCGTCTGACTCGATTATGAGATCGGGTTGAGAACCAAAAATCGCTCTGCCATTCAAGGCTTCCAGGTGGCTTAACCACCAACCCATCTCTTCTTTCGCCTCGGGTGAAAGAAGAACCATCTGTGAATAAGACAGGCCCTTTCGAAGGTGCTCGATTTTCAGACGTTGCAGGGTCCTGTAATGGAGAGGACCTGGAAAAATCGCTTGGATGGAAGACGACAGAAGTCCTACTATCCGCGCCAATTGCCGAAGTGATACGTGGGACTTGGACATTGTCCTCCGCAATTCGCAGCGGATTTTGGACAGCTTCCTCATTGGAAGACTGAGAGTTGCTTCATTTGCGTTCACCACGAAGCCCAGAAACTCCATCGACTGGGAAGGAACCTGCGCTGACTTGCTTTCGTTTATTACGAAACCCAGAGATTCCAGCAAGTCTATTGCTGTCTGTAAGTGTTTGGAAAGCCGGTTCGAGCATTGGTCCATAAGAAGGATGTCGTCGAGATAGACGATAAGTCTGATCCCTTGAGCCCGAAGGTGTTCGACAACTGGCCTCATCAGTTTGGTGAAGCACCAAGGAGCTGAGGAGAGGTCGAACGGCAGGGCGGGGAACTCGAAAACCTGACCTTCCCAACAAAATTGTAGGAATAGTCTGTGCGGGGGAAAAATGGGTACCGCCAAATAGGTGTCTTGCAGATCGAGGCAGACCATCCAATCGGAGATTCGGAGCAGGTCTCGCAGGAGGTGTATACCCTCCATTTTGAAATGGCGGTAGAGTAGCCAAGAGTTGAACTCTTTGAGGTTGTTAACTGTACGCTGCCCGCCATCTCTTTTTTCCACAAGGAAAATGTTGCTGACGAACCCGCGAGGGTGAAGTACAGAAGGAGCTATTGCTCCTTTTCTCAACAGGTCGTACACTTCCTGGTTCACCAGTTCTCTCTGTTCGGGAGGAAAAATCAAGGGCTTGGGCGGACGGGATAGGGATGGTGTCCCATAGAATTCGATGTGGAAGCCCCCCACCGTCTGTATCACCCATGCATCTGAGGATAGCCTCCTCCAATTCGATTGAAAATGGGCCAACCGCCCCCGATGGAAATTCCCATAGAATCCTGAACTCTCACCTTGTGTATTATTGAAGTTGCCTCTTTGGCCGCCTCTGCCTCCCCGCCGACGGAGATAGGACTTCGTTTGGTAGAAGTTTCCAAACTTTCCGGGATCTTGCCATTGGCCACGTCTGGAATCGCCACCCTTGGAGGCTGCCTGAAATGGGCGGCCGGACGAGCGCCCCCTACCTCGTCCGGCTGAGACAAAAACACGGGGTGTGAATATTCTCTTAATTGAGGATTGCGCCTTGTCTAATGAGTTGAAAGTATTCATGAATTTGCCCAGTTCCTTTATAAATGGATCCCCGAACAAGTTCCCATGGGCAACCATCCCTGCCTCCAGAGCTCCCCCAGTTTGGGGTCAATTTTAATAAGGAGTGACCTGCGCCGCTCTGTGGATATCGCGCAGTTTGCATTTCCCAGAAATATTATTGCCCGTTGGGCCCAGTTGGACAGAACCTCTGGGGATATGAGGGAGCCGGAGGCCTTGGCGTCTTCCGCCATATCCATTATTTTCGCCAGGGGACTGGCGACATCCAGGAGTTTATCCTGACATGAACGTCAGAAGCGATCAATCCCTTTCTTGGGATCGCGCACAAATTTTGCGAGAAAGGTGACCATTTTGGGGTCTATCTCTGGCGTTGTGGCCACCTTCCCTTCCAGGGCAGGGCGGGGACATTCTGCCTTGAGGCAGCCCCTTACTTCCTTATCCAAAGGCTTCCTTAGCCGACTGGCCATGTAGGCCGCCACCTTGGGAGCCGGACACCATTCTGCCGACCTAGGGTGCAGGAGGTCATCAGGATTTAATAAATCTTCGTGGGTGGTCAAATCAGTGTCTGCAGGGAGATCTGAGCCTCCCAAGGAACTAGGAGTCGGGCGCCATGGCCTAGAGCCATCCCCCTCCCCGTCCGAATTGTTGGGTGAATCGTCTTCATCCCCTAAGTCCGCCTGTGGCGGTGAAAGCGGGCTTGGTGTCTGGGGGTCTAAGATGGGTTGGGCATCTAGAAAGGCCTTCTTAAGGCGTGCGAAAGCGTCCAGATCAACCCCAGGGTCATCTGCGCGTTTGCGCTTTTCCACATTCTGGGGAGGGACGCAAGGTGGATTAGCTGCCTGTCCAGGAGGTAAGGGGGCCAGGGGCCAATGAAGGTCTTCCCTTGCATTGAGGGGTTGCTGACACTGCGCCTGGAGTGCCGCCAGCTTCTTCTCCAGGGGGGCCACCACCTGCGTCACAACCCTCAGGATGGATGCGTCCATGACCTCACAGAACTGGTCATCAATAGGAAGGTAAGTAACCTCTTCCACATAATCCCCAACCTCCTCGTATTCCATGAGGGTATTTTTTATTAAGGGAAAAGAATTCCCACTTCAATGAGGGATATAGCGTCTAAAAGACAATTTGTGTTAAGTTTCACTAATTATTATAGGGACTACCCCCTTTATAACTCGGTTGGGTAAAGTGCCTGGGGTGTCCCTTCTAGTCTTGGGAAGTATGTCTTACCCCGCAGGGTGTTAATCCCTTCAGGCACCGGCTCGTAATTGACCAGAAAGAAAACCACTACGCGAGTGCAACTGACTAAACAGCTGTTTACTGTAGTTGCACCTCGCGTGTGTCAATTTCACCTCCAGACGCGCGCGCTCTCCTCGCAGCCCTCCCGTGATGCCAATAACCGCCGGAACAATGCGTCAGCTTCAAAGGCAGAAGCTGACATGTTTCGGCCGTCGGGAATGGGGGAGAGAAGGACGCGCTGCGCGGAGACAATAGCGCGGGCCCCCTGCTGGTCGGAAGACCACACCGCGCACGAGCCTCACCAGAGCTGTCGCGTAGGAGCGAGGGCTCCCGCGGCGAAAGTAATTGACATAAACAGCAATTATCACAGTTAGGCAATTATCACAAATAGGAGCGGCACGGAGCCTGGAGCTGCGCGGCGCTCACATTAACCCTTCAACCAACAAAAGGGAAAGTAAATACTTATCTCATGCTGCTGGAGCAGCGAAGAAAGAGGAATCTGGAAGGATGACACAGGATATTATATAATAGACTGTTGTGCCATTGGTTGTGTTATGATGATATCACTCCCTAAGGTTCATGGGAGGTGTAGTTTTTTGATGACTTTTATAATATTTACAAACTTAAAATGGCTGCTGGAGTAATTTTATGTTATTAAAAGTGAAGACAGACAAGCCTAATCCTCGCCTCCGGGTCCTGACATAGAATTAAAGATCTTAGCTCCTCACCTAACTATAATGGTACTTTAACCGTTGTTTGTTTTCAGTGACATACGTGTTCAGTGATTTGTCTGCCAAAATGTTATTATTATCAAATTAGGGAGCTGTTAAGTGCTGAAATGCTGTATTTATGCAGGCGTCACTTCAACTATCGTTACCCCCTTTAAAAATACATTATGCATCAAATTACTAAAAACCAATGTCTCCCCTCACAATTTTAATGCACTGGCTTCATTCTTGCATTAAAATCAAAGTGCTCATTTATTTCAGCCTGCTCCTCATGAAGGACTTTAAATTCAGTAGCTCCTATTCCAACAACAGGAGTGCCACTTTTGTCTTGAATACAAAATGTTAGCCCTCTGGTATACATTAGAACTCGGTGGTAATCCTGCACTTGATTGCTAGGGCGTTAACTACCAGACTGCTGCTGGTGTTGCTTTACTTTGAATGTCACAATGTTTTACTAAATGGAAGATATATGAGAACTCGCATAAAATCTCTCAATTTTAGCTTTTTAGAGCACCAATTATAATTTTTGTGACTAAAAGAAACTCCTCATTTCTTCTTTTACTTCCGTATCCTCTATAGGAAATGCTGTCAGTTTTACAGCTTATATTCCATGAAGATGGCATTTAGATGTGCCAGACGTTTAACATAAATACAGAATGTTAGCGCTTTAACTGTTCGTTAGGACACTGTGGGAAGCTGCAGTAGGACACTGGGTGTTGCTGCTGCTGTTAGAAGTACAATTTTACTCAGAATATCAGACTTTGTTCACACATGTTAGTGAAAGGTGTGAACTTAAAGAAAATGTGCTCCCATTTTTACTTCTGGAGTGCCTTCCATAATCTCTATAGGAACTTGTGTGAGAGAAAACAGTTTTCTCTCAAACATGGTCCATCGAATCCCAGCAGAGGGTCAGCATTTTTCACAGGGCAAAATCAGCTGGGAACTCACCAGAATTTCTAAAATTAGTATAACACCACCAACCAATGATTTATATTATGACTAAAATCTGTTATCATCCTTAGTATGTGTTCCTTTTTTTGACCCTCGAAAATGGCTTTCACTACAATGCATTTCAATGGGGACCATGACTATGTGTTCTGTAATAGTTGCCACAACATGTTTGCCATTGATGTCGCACTCCACCTTGTTCTCTTGCGCAACTAATGGAGCGCGAGCAAGGTTCATCCCTTAATGGATTTTAGTGCTCCTGCTGGACCTGTTTCTTTATATAGCACTTTAAATGATGATTTTCATTTAGAGTCCTAGAACCCATTTCGGCCTACAAGAATGACATACAGGGAAGCTTTAAACCTTGAAGGTTTATTTTCAGATAATAAGTTGTACAGAAATCAGGTAGTATAGTCAGAATCATTAGATCAGCATGCAAAGTTGATTAGAATACAGAATGAATCTAAGAACTCAGTAAAGTTCAGGTCAGCAAATACAGAGTATAAAATGAGAGAGCTATCCGGCATGGATTTGCCGCCTAAAGTCAGTAGGATAGGGGTCTCTCTCACATCCAAAAAGAGTGTACTTCTATAGGGTTCTGAACAAAGAAGTTCATACATTTAACACAATTTGTACACACTTCCCATAGACTAAATCAATTGGAATTTACAAGTGAAACTCAGAGGCGCTCCTCCACATGGGCAGAGGAGCGTCGCCCCATTGCTTTCTCGCAGTGCGAGAAGCAGAAACATAAAATGGTATTTTAAATACCATTTTATGTTTCTCCTTCTTGCACTGCGAGAAAGCAGAAGGGTATGCCTGGTTGGGGACGGGCAGGTGGGCGTTCCTGCTCCAGGCAGGGGAGGAGTGGCTTGCCCACTGTTGTGGGCGCTGACTGTTTGGTCGGCCCCAGGGCCAACCAAACCAGTCATGCACACTCTGCATTTTCTCTATGTAGGCTGCATGCAGCCTACATAGAGAAAATGGCCTCCCCATAGATGCCTGTGGGGTCGGCGTCCTAGCCAATCACAACCCTGCCATTGCAGCATTGTGATTGGCTTAGGGGAGGAGAGGGAGGCTGCCTGCTTCCTGTGAGACGTTAGGCGCAGAGAGGAGACGCGACGCGGGACCATAGGCGAAGGTAAGTTTAAATGTTTTTTTTTTTTTTTAATTAACCCCCCGCCCTCCCTGGGCATCCCCCCGCGTGACCGCCCCCCCAACCCGCGAGTCATACCGGCAACGACTGGTGAAACTGCTGCAGGAAAATGCATTTAGAAAGCCTCTCATAATTCTACAACATGGAGCTTCTCATGGACAGTACCTGTGCTAGAACATACATTGCTACATTTTGCATGATTCTGCTAAGATGGCTAGGTGAAACCTTGAACATGTACAATTTGACATTTTAATATTCTTGTAAAGGTTGTCTTGTCTGTTCAGCATTATTCTACTGCGAAATGAAAATACGAGTTTGTCCATGTGATACAGAATATTGGCAGCAAACGTATCAAACAAATGGTATATGAGGCTACAATTGCGAAGTCAAGATTTTGATTTTACATTAGTGCAAAGCATTTATTTTCTGGAAAAAAAAAGTTAACATCATGTTGTGACCAGCCAATTAAAGGGGTGGGTGGGGCTCCCCACATGCTCCTAAGTGGTCAGGGTGTGCTCACCATGCCCATATATTTTTTTTAAATGTATTTTCAGGCCGCAGGGATCATGTTCCTGAGATCTGTAAAGACTCTTACAATATATTGTTCATGTTGTCTCCAGCCAATCAAGATTTACTAGTCCTCTTTAAATGGCCAATCAGAGCATATCTGGGCACGATTGGTCGGGATATAGTTAACTTTTTAACCCCTTTATGTCCAACCCAACCCCCTTTAAATGCTAATTTCTCAAAATTGGCTGAACAGATTTACCTTAAATGCCAAATAGCATGGTTTCTGAGTAAAGTTCTAACTTTTGGCCAAATTTGGTGTAATTTCGTTCAGCCATTTTCACTGTATCATAGAGCAAAGTTCCCTGTGGGAATTAAAATGGGAAATTACACTTTTGTGACCCTCCTTTTTCTTGGCCCCTCTTTTTGGATCAGTGTGAACTTGTGAACATTTCCATGAAGGAGCCCATGATGAACTTGGTTTTGGAAAGTTTTGTGCAGATTTGTCAAATGGCACCAAAGTTAACAGCAAAACAAAAAGAGCTCATCCTATGAAAACTCTGATCTTACTTTACATTATAAAACGCTCGGAAATTCATTGAAAAAAACAAAGGTTAAAGTGACATTGTAGTTAGATATGGTAATGATTCAAAAAGAATTATTTTAAAATACAAAAACACTGAAATTCACTAGTTATAGTTTACTGAGCTTGCTATAACTTGCACCCCCACAATGCCCTGCTTATGACCTCTCATATTACTTCACTCATGACATTTTCAGTGACATCAATGATGAGATCTTAAAAGACATAATTAATGACATAACTGATGACATCACTGCTGACATCATCGAACCTACTGCTGTTCAAATTACTCCATGAACCGGTACAAGATTTCAGACATGAAATTAAGTCCTAAATGCAGCAGGGGGCATGGCTTGGCTGGCTGCAAGATGGCCGCACTTTAGTGGGCTCTGCCGGCCAAGCTTAACAATCCGGCATAATCCTGCAGGCTTCCAGACCCTACCTGCATTTCGACATCGATTCCTTATTTCTCACGGCGAGAGGAATCGCTGGGAGCTGTTTTCGTTCTCCTGCTCAGCCGGGCGGCTGTGATACGCCGTCGAGAAGCGGCGCCTGGCCTGTGATTCGGCTCCCGTGTGGGCCGCGACGACTTACTCTGAGGTTGCGCGCACCCCTGGCGCCGCCCGCTGCAGACCGGGATCGGAGGTCCGACCACCTAGTCCCCGGTGAGTGGCGCCGCCTCGGGGGGCTATTGCTGGCGTGGTTGGGGGTCCGCGGGCCGAACCACCGGGTCCGGGTTACCGCGGCTTTGCCGCTGCTATTTTGCCCCGCCTCCCTCCGGCCGTCTTTAATGGCGGCTGCCTATGTCCGGACCTGGTGCCGGGGGCGGCGGTCCCCCGTGTCTCCTTGCCTGCATTGCCCCCTGAGTGCTGCGCGCCCCCCCGCTTGCCTTCTGCTGTGGCCTGGCCGGGCTGGGACCCCCTGCGTTGCTGCCACCGCGCCGCGACATCTCTCTGGCGGCCCGCCTTGACTCTGCCTCTGACTCACCGGCTAGTGGGGCCCGAGCCTGTTCTGCTCCAGCGCACCATCGCCTTGCTCCTGTGACTGGCGGAGCGGCCCCATGTGCATTTCTTGCGGGGCCCCGCCCTTGTGGATTCTCGGCACCGGCCTCGCGCTGGGCCTTTCATCAGGCTCCTGCTGATGGCGGCTGGCTGCTGCGGCCTTTGCGGAGGCCCTCCTGCAGAGGGCACCCTCCTTCTCCTGTGTGGTGCGGTGGGTATCCGGACGCTGCCTGATTAAGGGGACCCGCCTGCGCCTCGACTCCCGGGCATACCACGGGCGTCGTGGGACTGGATAGGTCCACACCCGACAATTCTACACCTGTGTTGTTTCCCACTGGACCTGCTCTCCCGTGTCCTTGGTGCCAGGTTGGGGTGCCTGGGGCTGCCTTTCGGACTGCTGATCCTCCTTTAATAGCTAGTGGTGTCTGCGTGTGACTGTGGATGCGGATTCGCAGTTCATGAGATAGAACCCACTGGCTTGGCGGCCCCTGACCTCTCCCATCGCCCCTGGAATCTACCCTCTGGACCACGGCTAATTCCACTGTGTGGGCTCTGCTGAACTACATCTCGCCTCGTAATACCAGCTACTGGGGGTCAGCTTGCTCTTTTTGCCTTCTGTTGCATCTCCGCCTCCCGTTGGCCTTCTTCCGGTCTGCTGGGTCTTGCATCATGGGGAAGACTGACCCAAAACAGCCCAAGATTGCGTTTGAGCTCCGGAGGTCTTCCAGACAGGACGGAGCCGGCTCCGAGGGTGCCGACTCTGCTGCCACGACGGATGCCCCCCCCTGTCGCGATGACGATCTGAAAGCCATAATGCTTGATGTCAAGTCGACTGTGACCGGCATCGCGACCCAATTGGACCAACTCTCTGCCCGTCTGGACTCGGTCAAGGCCCGTGTTGACTCCCACGACAATCGTCTGCTTCATGTTGAGTCCAGGGTGTCGGACGCCGAGGATGCTGCCACCCAGGACCGCCAGAAACTTCTTCAGATGGACAGGGTCTTGGCGGTCATCCGGGAGAAGAACGAGGACTTGGAGGCCCGCTCCCGCCGGAGCAACCTCCGCATTACGGGCCTTCCGGAGTCCACCAACATCTCACGAATGGAGGACTTTGTAGAACAGCTGTTAAGGGAACTCTCCGGCGATGCCCTCTCTCCAGTTTTCGTCGTGGAGCGCGCACACCGCTCCCTTGGCCCGCGTCCCGGTCCCGGACTCCCTCCACGCCCCATCATTGCAAAAATCCTAAATTTTCGGAATCGGGACGCCATTCTTCGAGCGCCACGAGAGAGGGGCACCATTCACCATCAAGGTAACACACTCTCCTTCTACCTGGACTACACCCTCACTGTACAGGCGGCCCGGCGGGAGTTCCTTCCGGCCAAGCGTATTCTTCAAAAGCATGAGGTCTCGTACTCACTGGCCTACCCTGCAAAACTGAGAGTCCGTCAGGGGGCAAAAACACTGGTCTTTCCGGATCCAAAGGATGCCCTCGCCTTCGCCAAGAAGCTTGACAAAGCGACCCGCTCCCCTCCTTCTAAATCTCAGACTGACAGTGTAGATCGCCTAAGTGATAATGACTGAAGTGTGAACATCGATTCTACTCTATGCTTGTTTTGTGTGAAGCCTAACACCACCCAAGCTTGGCCACCCTGCTTTACTGCAGGGGTGTGTGCCTAGCCCTGCCATGCCCCCACGGGATGATTCCCTATTCTGAAGTTGGTTTTTCCTCTCCTAGTTGTGGGTTCCCGGGGTGGGTTACTCAGCCTAATTGGGGGGTTGGTGTGGGTGTGGGGTTGGGGGGTTTCTGGTCGCTTGGGGGTTGAGTAGGGGGGTGGGATGGGTCTTAGCCTGGGATGGTTGGGTTGGGATGGGGTGGGGGTCTCTTCTTGGGGTTTTCTGTTCCCCTATTGTGGTGGTGGCTTCAGTTCGCTACCGTATGTCTGTTAAGTATTGTTGTCACAAGTCTAGACGGCGACACTACACTGTGCTTCTTGCCTCGCCCTGATTCAAGTCACTGGTCTTCCTCTGTCCGCGATCACATTATGCCTCTGGTCCCTCCCCCCCTTGTCTGTTGTACGTCTTGGGTCTGGGTGCATGGGGCATCACCCCAGCTCACCGGCGCGCCCTGCGCTTCAGTGCCACTTCTGCTAGTCCGCTGCCTGAGCGCCCTCCCCATGTGGCCCTGTTAGCGGACGTCCCTGCTGAGCTACTTACACCTGTCTGCGGAGCTCCCCTTCTGCGTTGCATATCGCTGCACTTAGGACCACCGTGTTTTGACTGCTGCGTCTGCTTGTGGCGCTCCCCCGCTGCGCTGCATTGCGTTACACTCTGGAACACCTCCCCATGACTGACATTGTCTGCTGGACCTGGAATGTCCGTGGTCTGAATGACCACCGTAAGGCCAGACTGATCCACGCACATTTACAGAGACACAGGGTAGATATATGTCTCTTACAGGAGACTCATCTGATGCCCGGATCCCTCTCCAGACTCCAGGCGCGCTGCTGGGGGGAATCCCACTCTTCTACCTACTCTGCTTATGCTAGGGGGGTTTCCGTTCTGATACGCAGGGGTCTTCCTTGGCACACCGCCCAGGCACTTATTGACCCAGAGGGCAGGTATGTGATCCTCCATGGCTCACTTCTGGCCCAGCCCGTGACGATCGCCGCGGTCTATGGTCCCAACTCGGACGATCCTGACTTCTTCAATCACATTTGGCACCTCATTTCCTCTTGCGGCCTTGCGGCTGTGGTCTGGGGAGGGGACTTTAATGTCACCCTATCGGCGGCCCTGGATCGGTCTGGCTCCTATACGTCCCACCCGCGCGCCACCGCGGCCCTCACATCCATTTTAATTGATCACTCCCTTTACGATGCCTGGCGCCACCTTCGGCCTGACGCCCGTGAGGGTACTTGTGTCACCGGCGCGGGGGGCTGTTGGTCGCGTATAGATTTTTGGCTGATTTCCCCGGATGCCTTGACTTGGCTTACAGACGCTGCACACATGGCACGCACCTTTTCCGACCATGCGCCGGTCCAGATCCGCCTCCGTCCTCCTCACTCCCCGCAACGAGCATTTACCTGGCGTCTCCCCCCAAACGTCCTCCGAGATACCGTCTTTTGTGCGGAAATTCATACAGCTATAACTAATTATTTTGACTTAAACACGGGATCCGTGGACTCGGCCTCGGTATTGTGGGAGGGGTTTAAGACCGTCATTAGGGGGGAATGTATTTCTAAACAGGCCGGTGTCCTCCGTTCCATCCGCACTACTCTGGCTAAGCTCGAGGCGGAAATCAAGGATCTGGACGCCGCCCAGGCTGCAAGCCCCGGTCCGGAGACGCTGGCATTCATACGTCAAAAACACACTGAATTCTCTGTAGAAGCCGACCGCGAATTATTCTTCTTGGGCAGGGAGGGTCGGGCTCGTCGCTTTGGTGAGGGCGACCGTCCGGGACGCACCCTTGCCAATCTCCTCCGCCCACCACGAGCTGCTTCCTATATTACGGCCCTTAGTGACGGTGGTTCGTGTAGGACTACCTCCCCGGAGGAAATTAAGTCCCGCTTCCTGGACTTCTATTCACAGCTCTATTCTGCCGGAACTCCTCCGCCACGGGAGGCCTTTGATCAATATTTTGATTCCATTGCGTTGGTCTGGCTAGAGAACAATCACCGGGAATTTCTAGATGAACCATTCTCCAGGGAGGAAATACTCGCTGCTATTAGTAGCTTACCAGGGGATAAGGCCCCGGGCCTGGATGGCCTGCCGGCCTCATTTTACAAAATGTATGCTGATCTCCTAGTACCACACTTGGCGGCTATGTATAATGAGTCCTTCGATAATGGCCTCTTTCCACAGTCGCTTCGTGAGGCAATGATAACTTTGCTCCTCAAACCCGACAAACCTGCTGACCGCCGCGATTCCTACCGCCCCCTTCCCCTAATTAACATTGATAACAAAATCTTCGCTAAATTGATCGCCTCCCGCCTTCTGTTACTTATGCCCCTTATCGCCCTTCCTGACCAATCTGGTTTTATTCCCGGTAGGGCCACCTCGCACAACCTCCGTACAATTTTCTCGGTTTTGCACCAAATCAATCCCAATCATCCGGCGGTGGCTGCATTGCTGGACGCCACAAAGGCGTTCGATACGCTCGAGTGGCCCTTTTTGTTTTACATCTTGACACGAATGGGCTTCAGCGACATGTTCGTGCGCAAGATCAAGCTCCTTTATACCAATCCCTCGGCACGGCTCCGTATCAATGGCCAGGTCTGCGACCCCATTAGCATTGCTCGTGGCACCCGGCAGGGGTGCCCATTATCGCCCATGCTTTTCGCCATTGCTATGGAGCCCTTGGCCTCCAGGCTCCGGCAACACCACACCCACAGAGGAATAGGTTTTTCGGCCCGCTCCCTTCTTGTTTCCATGTATGCGGACGATGTCACCCTATATGTCCGTCATCCTCAGGAAAACCTCGGCCCACTGGTTCGGGAAATCATACGTTTTGGCGGACTCTCCGGCATCCAAGTGAATTGGAGCAAGTCAGTGTTGTTTCCCTTGACTGATGCCACCACGCCGTTCACACCGGACTTCCCTTTTGTGTGGGCCACTAGTCCCACGCGCTATTTAGGCATCTGGTTGAGTAGGGACCTGGACGAACTGTGGCGATCTAATTTCGGTCGTACAGTTGATTGGCTGGAAGCTAGGATTCCATCCTGGAGCCGGCTTCCGCTGTCCCTGGCTGGCCGGATCGCAATCGCTAAGATGGTGGTTTTGCCTAAATTTCTCTACTTATTTCTGAATGTCCCCATCCCTCCCACCTCTCATTTCTTCCGCAAATTACGCTCCCTAATCATCTCACTCGTCTGGGCGGGTAAGCAGCCAAGAGTCGCATACGACATCCTTACTCTCCCCATGTCTGTCGGAGGTATGGGCGCTCCAGATTTCCGGATCTATGCCCTGTGCGCCCAGGCCAGCTTCCTGCACTTTTGGATCCACCCAACCCCTTATCAACCTCACGTTGCCGTCGAGACGGATATGTCATCCCCTTGGCCCCTGTCCACGGCCTTGTTCGCGCCGGCGGTGCGCCCGCGGGCGGAGGTCGACACGGTCGAGACACTGCGCTGGGCCTGGCCTGGCCTTCGTCGGCTCGCCAATCTTCCCTTGCTTTCTGCTAATGCTATGCCAATAGTGAACCACCCAGATTTTCCTCCACTTCAGCCTTCCGGCATGTCTCGACATGCGACACGTTTGGGTCTGCGGATGGTGGCGGACCTCTATCCTGGGAACACTTTCTATTCTCCTCCTGACTCCTCGGGCCCGCTGGACACGCTCTTATTTTACCAGCTTCGCGCTATGTGCCGGAAACTACATTCTACAGTCCCCCAGCCCCCACCCACCATGCCGGCTCTGGACTTCCATGTTTGCATCCCCGTGCCCGCACAAATTAGTCACTAAATTATACGCTCTCACCCTGTCGTCCACCTCTATTTCTTCGGATCGGGCGCGGGAGGCCTGGGGCGCTGACCTGGGGATAGACATTGCGCAGGCTGACTGGCTATATTGCTGTAACCAGACGAAGAAGCTGTCACCCAATTACCGGCTCCGTCTGATACATTTTAAGTATTTACATAGGATGTACCGCACCCCCGTTCGGCTCCACAGGCTCGGGCTCATTCCAAAGGACACTTGCATGCGTTGTGCTGCCCCTGCCGCGGACTTCGCACATTTAGCGTGGTTATGCCCTAAGGTCTCTGAATTCTGGCGGGAGGTATGTTCCACTATTTCTGACATTACTAATGCCACAGTGCATCCTGACCCCCCCATGTGCCTTCTTGGTTTCGTAAAATTCTGTCCTGATGCTTCCCGACGCCTGATTGCGATGCTGCTGGTCCTGGCTAGGCGTAGGGTGGCCATGTGTTGGGGTCGTAGGCCTGCTCCCAGAGCTGCGAGTTGGCTGGAGGACGCCTCGCGGTGTCAGACTCTGTTGTCGGAGTTCTGGGATTTACTGCCCGTTAAGTCCCGTCCTGTTGACATATGGGGCCCTCTGATGACTTATCTCCATTCCCGCTCCCACCCCAGTGGTGCTGTCTCTCCCGCGCTCCCCGCCGGCCCTGCGCCCGCGGCGGCCGCCGGTGCTGGTCAGTGACTGCCTCCTCCCTCCCTACTGGCCCCCCGCCTTTCGGCGCTCCCCACTGCTGTTCTTTCCGTATGTGGGTTCCCCCATGAGGGGAGGGACCCCTGGCAGTGTCGCTGAGATTTCAACCTTAACGTTTTACTGTGTGGTGCAAGGTGTAATCTACTTGTTTCTGACTGTATGACTTGATTATTCCTGTGTCAAATCTGAGCTGCTATGTTGCACAGTGTAATGTGTTTGACTTGAATTTCCTCAATAAAGGTTTTGGAAAAATAAAAAAAAATAAAAAAAGTCCTAAATGCAGCAGAATCATGTAAAACATAAATTACCATTCACACAGAAGCTCCCTGATGTGAACCGAGGTCCTCCTAAGCACAGCCTTGCCCTGTACTGAACACTTTGTCATGAGTGATGTAATATGCGAGGTCATAAGCAGTGCATAACGGGCGCACATGCTATAGTTAGCTCAGTCAAGTATACCAGCCGAATTCCAATATTTTTTTAGTTTAAAATGATGTTAGTAAACTGATATTTTCACCTAACTATAATGTTAATTGAACCTTTGTTTTTTCTTTGAATTTTTAAGGCTTTTTTGTATCATAAAGTAAGGTATCATTACCAAACTTAACTATAACATTACTTTGACCTTATTCTTTTTCTGTGAATTTCTAAGTTGTTTCAAAGTCATTTGAGAAATTATTACCAGTCCTAAGTATATCATTACTTTAACCTTTGTGCTTTTTCAGTGAATTTTGAAAGTTTTTTAAGTAATATATTACTAACGATCCCAAATGTACGTAATTAGCCAAGGGGCTTGTATATGTGGATGGTTGTGCTCCCCGTGAGCAGCTGCACAGAGATTGCATGGTCAGCGTACAAGTGTCTTGCCAACATCATTGAGATTAGGTGTGTATTGGGAGTGGGCTAACCGTGAACAACTGCTCAGAGAGCGCAGGTTATGTGTAGTAGGCCTTGGCCACTTAAAAAGGCTTGAGTGTCTAGTGGCAGACAACTGAATTCACACTCTCCATACTAAGGGGTCGATTCCGATTCGGGCCGGAAATCTCACCGACCGAGCCGGACCCGGAGAGATTTCCGACCGAATCGGCCCCGTGCAGTCCGACCGAACGAGTCCGATGCATTCGTATGCCACCGGACACGAGTCGGTCGGACTCCCATTGAACTCAATGGGAGCCGGTCGTACAACGCGTACGCGGGCTCCCATTGCCTCAATGGGTGCGAGGCGGACAAGGGCGCCCCCTACAGCGAGTACGCCGCGAAGCGCTTCGCGGCGTACACGCACAGGTAGGGGGGACCCATGGGTCCCCCCTGTGTGCGCCTCGCACGGGTACGCGTACAGGGGGGGTCCGACACGGACCCCCAAAGTACGGCTCCGACAGCGAGTTCGAGTCGGACGGCGCGAGTCGGTCGGAGCGGTCGAGGTGCGCATCGTACTTACCCGGCCGGAAAACGTCTCCATTGCGCGGTGCGAATCGGGTCCGAGCGAGTCGGTCGGAGCGGTACGATCCGGGTACGAGTCGGTCGGAGCGGTCGGGTCGCCCGGACGAGTCGGTCGGCGAATTCGCATCGTACTCGCTCGGCCGGACCCGCGTACGATTCGGTCGGGAAAAAGGGCTCCGAATCGGATCCGGTAAAGCCGAATCCTATTCGGAGCCCTACCGGCCGAGATCGGAATCGGCCCCTAAGTGTTGACTGTGTGAAATATGCACTATTGTGTTTCTGGAGGGAGTGTGCTTAATGCGTAGTCTATGCACACAGTCCACACTGTCTCTAGTAAACACTTAGCTACCTAACAATGCTTAACTGTCAGGAGGAAATAAGGTATTCATATACAAAACCATGCATATTAAAGACTACACTACACAGGCAAAGGTTTTTGTTTTTTAAGTGAATTTGTGTTTCTAATTTTCATAATTGTAAAAATACTGTAATTCTAAATGTAATTTCATTTTTTATGTTTGATTTTTCTAATTAATTTTCAAGCGTATCTATTGATTTTAATAGTTAATATGTGTTTTGCAGTGTAATTTTTTTTCATCTTTATATTCTTCCACGTGTGTCAAGCAGGAGAGAGTCTCACAGCCAGTGAAAAGTCCCAGTGGGAACTCCGTGTGGGTGTTACTTCCTATTTTTGGCCCTAGCATGACTCATGAGAAAGCACTGAAACTGTAAAAAGGGTGCATGTATTATAATACTCATTTTTATTAACAATTTAACTCCATAGATCTTTTGACTGGAATAGTTAAAGAAGTTTGCTTTTTGTGTTTCATGATAAAAGTAACCCCTTTTAACTTGTGCGATCTGCAGTAATCTCTCGAGAATCTTGCGAGACACACGCAGGTGCGCCACAACTTTAACAGTTATGTTTGCTATGAAAAAGTATTTTATAGTTACATTTGAGTACAGCGGTTTTAAACAGAGACAATAACAAATATTTTTGGCACTATTATGATGTAAAAATAGGTTTATTTTTAGCTTTAGAAATCCCATGTGTGTCTCTCAGGATTTAAGCGTGACTCTTACGGGTCTGCTGTCACATACAAAACAAGCATTTGTAATGCAATAGCTCTCGCATTTGCGAGAGTTTAAGCTATTGGCATTGTAAATGACAATGCCTTTTATTTATGTTTTGATAATTAACACATAAATAAAAGGCATTGTCATGTACAATGCAAATAGCTTGAACTCTTGTAAATGCGAGACCTATGCAAAGAAGCGGTCGCCATTGTCCCAGGCTGCTTAGAAAGTGAAAGCGCGCATGGCGCACTGAATGTTGCAGGAAAGCATGTCGTGCCAGCAGTAGGAGAAACTACTTAAATAAAATAGTGCTTACAGACTAAAAAAGACTCATCGTGTAACAACCGAAGTAAAAGGTCCAGTCCTCATGGGAGGTTACGAATGAAGACAAGGCGGTACTAAGGACGGACTATCACGCCTATTAACGAATCAAAAGCCAGCATTTACGAAGGACAATGACACAAGCCAATGACAAATATGGGCAGAGAGTGGGCGGGGTTTCTATTCCATACTCCAATACAGCATGGCTCGCAGAGCAACGCATGCGCTGCCCAGGCTCGACCTAAAAAAGGACTTCTAATTGATTGAAATAAATATCTTGGGTGATACATAGTATGTTACCACCTTTTTGATTCTTATTAGAGGTTGAATCGTGGTGGAGGCCACACCTAGAGAAGACCTTGTGTTGAACTTTTCTCAAATTCCAGCTGAGGGAGATAAAAATTGCATCTGGAGCTGACCATAACATTTTGGAGGAATGGTAGGAAAAACAGAGGAAGCAGCCACTAGTTCAGGAGTCACTGATGTGGCAGCTTTTTAGTCTCTCAGAGGGCACAAAAAGGTGTCTAGGTAGGTGACTTTCAACATCTGTCACAAAAATCTGCTTGCAGTAGTGACTGCTAATATTCAGAACCATAGGAATGTGGTGTCATATCCCCTTTATGCAATCTGTGCATCTGGCACGTGCAGAACAGCAGCATCAACAATAGCAGTAACAAGAGGAACAGCCATCAATATCATCAGCTACATCTTCAACAGCTGCAGGAGGCATTGCACTGCCTAGCCTCCTCCCAGCATAGGGTGACATGGATGCTGCTTATGCAGACAAAATGCTGATCTGCAATAAGTGCTCTCAAGTACTTTTTAGTGGAGAGCAAAGTACCACTATTCGGAACTGACTTGTGAGGCTGACGAACTAGTGTTTTTTTTTGGTTCACCCCCAGTTACAGTGCTCTGGATGTTTTTTCTTTTTGCAGCAACACCCCAGGTAAGAAATATGTTATGTTATGTTATTGCAGTTTATAACGCGCACAGATACTCCAAAGAGTGTCCCGGCGCGAGCCTTGAGGTGCAAAGAAATAGAAGAAAAAACACCAAAAAATGTTCAAAACAGTTAAAAAATCTTAAAACAGTGGCTCTCTTCAAAGCCACCTATAATTATTTTAAAAAAAGAATAGAGTATGTAGTCCGTCATGTGTATTTTGTTTTGTCAGTATAGCATAATAGTCTGCTACAGAAGTCTATTTTTAATAATAAAAGGTAAGACTATTGTTATAAGTAGTGATCCAATTCAACACTTGTAAAAATTAATTTGCCTTACATTTATTAATATTTTCCATTAGGTTTGCATTATTTTTTTAATGCACACGTAATAGAAAATGTTAACTATGCCCTTATAGCCTACTGTAGTGGGCTATAACAACCATTAGAAAATTGGGAGCTCCATTGAAGACAATGGCGCAGCAGCCACCTATAAAAGCTAGTACTGGCACAGTGCTCTCAACATTACAAAGTCCTAATCTACAGACCCTCATTGTCTCTTTCCCCTGCCTCTCCAGAGAATGTTTAGTATTCATGAAAAAGCAAAAGGTAAAGTCTGTGTGGGATGGCACTCAGCAAGTCTTCCTCCTCCTTCGTCCCAATTCTTCTCAACTTTCCAGGGTGATGGGCGTGTTCATAGGGTGTGCTGAGGGACTGGCCTCTCTGTGCAGACTACGTCTCAGAGCGACAACCATGCATAGCAGAGAGTGCAGTGAAACTAGCCTCTCCAGTTAGACAGCTTCCCAGGGCAATGAGCCTGTGGAATAGGGTGTGGCGAGGGACCGCCCTCTCCGCTCAAACCATTCCAGGGTTATGAGCGTGCTTAGTACGGTATGCCAAGAGATCGTCCTCTCTGCACAGACCGCTTCCAAGAGCAAGGGGCGTGTGTAGTAAGGATTGCCAAGGGACTGGCCTCTCTACTCATACCACTTTCCAGGGTGGCTGACATGCTTACTAGGGTTTGTCAATGGACTGGCCTCTCTGAGCAGACCACTTCCCAGGACAGCGAGCATGAGTGGTAGGGTGTGCCGAGAGACTGGCATCTCTGCACAGACCACTTTCCAGGGCGAAAGGCATGCATAGTAGCATGTGCAAGAGACTGACCTTTCCACACAGATTGTTTCCCAGGATGACTGATGTGTGTAGTAGAGAGTGGCGAAGGACTGGTCTCTCTACTCGGATCACTTTCCAGGGCAACAGGCATGCATAGTAGAATGTAGCGAGAGACTGGCCTCTCAACTCACACCACTTCTCAAGGTAACATATGCGCATAGTCGAGTATGCTGAAGGACTGGCCTCTCCACTCAGACCACATTCCAGGGTGACGGGCGTGCTTAGTAGGGTGTGCCGAAGGACTGGCCTCTGCGCAACCACTTTTGAGGGTGAGAAGCATGTGTAGTAGGGTGTGCCAAGGGGCTTGCCTCTCTACACAGACCACTTCCCATGGTGATGGACATGCGTAGTACGGAGTGCCAAAGGATTGGTCTCTCTGTGCCGATCGCAATCAGGACAGTGAGCTTGCGAACTAGAGTGTGCCAAGACACTGGCCTCTCCGCGCAGACCACTTCCTATAGTGACTCACATACATTGTAAGGTGTGCTGAGGGACTGGCCTCTCTGCGCAGACCCCTTCCCAAGACAACAGGCGTATGTAGTAGGTGGATCCAAGTGACTGGCTTTCTGTACAGATCATTTCCCAGGGTGATGGGTGTGCACAGTAGGGAGTGCTGAGGGACTGAACTCTCCACTCAGACCACTTTCCAGGGCGACAGGCCGCAGGCATCGCAAGTTGTGCAAGGGAAGAGCCCCTCCACACAGAACTCTTCCCAGGACGGCAGGGGTGCGTCGTAGGGTATGACAAGGGACTGACCTCTCTGCGCAGACCATTTCCCAGGGTGACAAACATGTGTAGTGGGGTATAGTGAGGAACAACCCTCTCCAGTCAGACTGCTTCCTTGAGCGATATTGGTAACTATCTACTTTTCTGCCAAGTTTGGTGTAGTTCAGTTCAGCCGTTTTGGCTGTAGCGCTGTTCAAAAAATCCTACGGAAATTGCAGGGGGGAATTGCGTTTGGGACCCTCCCCCCTTTTTTTCAGCCCTCACTTGATAGATCACCCCAAAACTTTCAGGAAAGAAGCTAAGGTAAATCCACTTTTTCATGGAAAGTTTTGTACAGATTCGTCAAGCGGCGCAGGAGTTAGTAGCAAAACAAAAAATACAGTTTCTATGGTAACTAGGACCTAACAATAACTTTACAGTTTTTTGTATATTCTTTTTTTGGGGGAGAAGGGTGTTGGTTGGAGGAGGGAGGCAGGACACCAGCTATCATCTGCTAATATTTGTAATGTGTATTTGGATGTGGGCGGAGTAGTACTGAGGGTGGTGTGGGAGATTAGTAGGGCATGTGGTGTGCGTTGGTCTCTTTTCCACCCACAACTCTTCTTTTCATCTGCTTGTAATCTCTGCTTTGTTTTCACCTCCTCCCTTGGTTTTGCACCACACATTGTTTCTGTTTTCAAATCCTGCCACTCCTCGTTTAACCTACTTAAAAATAAATATCTTTATTTTAATCACTTCTTCATACCGTTGTCCTCAACACTTCTGTTCTCCGTATGTGGGTCTGCCTCAACTACTTCTCTTCTCCTATGTGGGTCTGCCTCAACTACTTCTCTTCTCCTATGTGGGTCTGCCTCAACTACTTCTCTTCTCCTATGTGGGTCTGCCTCAACTACTTCTCTTCTCCTATGTGGGACTGCCTCAACTACTTCTCTTCTCCTATGTGGGTCTGCCTCAACTACTTCTCTTCTCCTATGTGGGTCTGCCTCAACTACTTCTCTTCTCCTATGTGGGTCTGCCTCAACTACTTCTCTTCTCCTATGTGGGTCTGCCTCAACTACTTCTCTTCTCCTATGTGGGTCTGCCTCAACTACTTCTCTTCTCCTATGTGGGTCTGCCTCAACTACTTCTCTTCTCCTATGTGGGTCTGCCTCAACTACTTCTCTTCTCCTATGTGGGTCTGCCTCAACTACTTCTCTTCTCCTATATGGGTCTGCCTCAACTACTTCTCTTCTCCTATGTGGGTCTGCCTAAACACTTAACTATCCCTTTTCACTCTATACAGAACGTCTTCAGCCCTTTCTTACTTGCGACAGGTACAATGGTCACCTTTTTCGCTTAATTGTAAATATCGTTTTCATGTACAGTTTCCAAATGTTTTCAGTGTCTTGCTCCTTCTTACTTATTTTCTTTCATTTCGTCGAGTGGTCGTCTTTGCTCTTCTGTCCTTCCTATGCTTCTTGTTTTCGATCCTTGCTGTGGAACCAGCTGAAGATGAACCTGGGCCCTGCTGATGTCGGTCCTGCTTACACTTGTCTCGCTCATATTTATCACCAAACCTTCCAGTGCTGCAAATGAAAATATAATCCTGCAGAAAGTCTTACAAATATATCGAATCCCTGCCTGCTGTCGCTGGTCCAGTGTTCTTGCGGATATTGGTTCTTGTAGAGCACATACATGCGTCTTTTCATAAACATGTATACTGCAGAGGGCGCTCAAGAAGAGTTAGTGTTTATGTAAATGATAGGAAGCGAGGCCCTGAATGGAGCATCTATTGAATAACTGGCCCACAGTTCTCAGCATTCACGCCCCTGGAGCTCCATCTGTCGGTCACTCTGGGTCCTAGAGGGACTTCTAGTAACGACCTTCGTTACTTTGATACTAGCTACCGTGTGCAGCATAATAAGAAATGAGTAGATAAAGAAATCACTGTTTGGGAAGCACGGGCTAGGTGCTATCTAGAATGTCATTTACATTTAAAAATGTAAATTAAAGATAAGTTTATCAAATGTGACATTGTTATTGATATGTGTGCGAGTGGAATGTGGCCGTATTACTGATGGTGCAAACATCGGTATTTACAAGTGATCAGGGCCATTGCCATTATGCGGCAGAGGAGGACGAAATTATGTGGCAAGATTGACTAAATTATGCGTCATGAAAAGGCTAATTATGCAGTCTAATCCTGCACATTTTGTGCTAGTATTGCTTCATAATTTTGTCATTTTTTCACGTTAGCACTGTATGGGCAAAGGTTTCACCTCATTAGTATCAGTTTAACATCCAAATACAGCAATAAGCAACATAAAGATGACCATTAAACCTTTGCATAGGGCCTTCCAATGCACGGCGAAACGGGTCACCGCAATTCAGTAACTTTTGATCTAGAACATTTTTTTTGTTAAAATCTGCAGATTATGCAGCAGATAAGTATTATGTGGCAAATGCAGGAAATCCATAATTATGCAGAAAACACAGAGCCGCAGAATTGCAGAATTCTAGTGACCCAGCTAATGATTAATGAGTGATGGTGCAAATGTGCTTGTGCACATCTACGATTCTGGCCTGGCACTCAAGATTTCTGAGTTCAAGTCTAAATAGGCAGTCAAGAGGAATGAGCAACGAGTAACCCGTCCGCCGAGATCTAAATCATGCCCTGAGACTAAAGACAACAGTATTAGTAGTGTTATAGAAAGAAATCAAAGAATTACCAAATACTGAGTAACTTAAACCACGCCGAGATCTAAATCAGGCCCTCAGTCTGTGAAACTGGTGAATCCTCTCTGTATCCATTCATGCCTCACTTGTTAATCCAGTCATCTAATCACCAGTTTATACAACCATCCATCCGTGCACCCACTTATTCTACCTTGTCCATGCACTTAGTCACTCACTCATTTACCCATTCGTGTACTTATGCATTAACTCTTTCACCCATCCACACTTCACACATACAAACTTGCAAATCAGTGAGGAATCTCTATCACATTTGAAGTAGCCAGGCCAATTGGCTTTGCCAGTGTTAGTTTATGCAGTGCTTCAGACCCCAGTTTTGTGTGTTTTATAAGACTTTCTGTGTTGTTTTCACAGGGGCTTGCTCCTGTGCTTTCCTGAAGTGTTTTCAAAAGGATTGCATTGGTGTCTTTTGAGAGCGAGCACTGTTGTTTTCAGTGGCATTCCCTTGGTCTCTTCATGGAGAACAGGCCTTTATGTTTTCAGGAGGACTTACCGTGGTGTCTTCAAAAGAACTTGCCTCACTGTCATCAGGGGACATTGCTCCAATGTTGTCTAGGGAACTTGTACTGAGAGCTTGCTCACATGTTTTCTAGGGGCTTTCCCTGCCGTCTTTGTTGAGTGTGTGGGTGACGGAAGTTATTCCAGTGTCTTTAAGAGGGACATGACCATTGTAGCTGTTTTACGGGGTTTCCTAAACAGCATGTCTCGTAGGATTTGGAATCTCTCCTGTCCAAAGCTTGCTAGCTGCAGAGTCTGCACCTCAAGGCTGTTCTTCTTGGTAAGAAGGATTCTGCTATGTCACAACTACCCTTCTCGCCTGGAAAAGTGCATTCAAGGGTCATCTTAACACTTTCTTGGCACTAAATACGTTAATATATTTATGAAGCGCAACTAGGCATCTTGGTGATAGCTTCTCATGAACATACATTCTTTGCCTCAAATTGAATCACCAAAAAATCATCTGGGTTTACCAGTCGTGGTCTTCATATCATGCCCTTTCCCGTTCATTTACCCTGTCCCTGTTTTCATATGGCACTGAACACTCAACCTGGTCTTGAAGGTTGGTTACCAATTGTTCTTGTTGCAAAGCAAGGTGACATGATATCCTAAACTCAGCACTTTCCTTTTTCGGTACAATGTTCAGAAGCAAAGTTTCAAACCCAGTATTGATATCTCTTGAAATGGGCAAGCCATTCTATCTACTTCCATTTCATTTTCCAGCTTCTCCCTCACCATTCGATCACTTCCTTCAATCGATATAGAATTCTACGGCCATCTAACACCATCTTGATCCTGGTAAAGGATCCTAACTTCTTTTCTGAGACATTTCATAATTTCTTTACACTTTTCCTGTCTGTGTAGTGTAACAACCATTCTCTCACATTGTCAAACTCAACTTAACTCCTTCAAAATTAATTTCTCAGGTTCCCCTTATTGGATTTTTGTCATTTTGCTGTCATTTATTACATTTTACTCTATTTTTCTGATTCACTTTGGGATTTTAATTATTTTGCAGTTTTACTCTATTACTGTTTTGTTAATGCAAAAATGCCATTAAGTTAAACCTGTCAGCACTCTGCCATAGCTACCAGGGGGTTGAGCTCATGATTATTTAGTGACTTTCAGGGTTCACCCTGACAAGAGTTGTGATTATTGGTTGAGGTGGGTAGTCACCCACCCCAAATAATAGCCCAATTTCTTACGTGAGTCCTCAACTCTTTACTAAAGTGGAGCAGTGTTGGGAGAGTCTTAATGAATAATGAGGATGTAGTTCCAGATCTTGGGTGCAGGGATGGAAAAGAACTGCTGCCTTGTTTATTTCTTTTTTACACTTCTGAGCCTTCAGTCTGATGCTGTCCTGGCTGCAGCAGTGCCGAGAACCACCAGAGATGATGAGCCTTTCTGCAAGATGAGCAGGTACTGGTCATGATGGCTTTGTAAATGATGTAAATAATGTAGCTGGTTTTGAACATGGTGATGGCTGGCAAGGGGAGCTAATGGAGTTCTATCAGGATAGGCTTGATGTGATGATATTTCTTCAGGCTCCGGATGAGATGTGCTGTAGCGTGTAGGGAGCCCTTAAGGGGTGCCAATATGGAGTCTGGAAGGCCATGTAGCAGGGAGTTACCACCATCCAGAACCGGGAAGAAATTGTTTCACTTTCTTTAGGAGAGGAGCTGGTACCAGGCTGTCTTTGTGCTTTTGGCAATGTGTTCCTTGTGGGTGAGGTTGGTGTTCAGGGCGAGTCCAAGTGACTTGGCATTCAGTGAAAGTTGTGATTTGAAGCCGTCAAGGTTCATGTCATTGAGCCAAGTTTGTACTGTTTCTTGCTTGTCATTTTTGGCAAATAACAGGAATTCCATCTTAGTTGGGTTGAGATTCAGGTAGGTGCTAGACATCCAGGCCTGAATGACGTACAGGCAGTGTTTGAGGCACTGTATGCCTGAAGCAGAGGCACATTGATGAATCATGATCCGGCTGTCTGTGAGCAGACAACCAAGTAAAGGTTGAAGATAACAGGAGGCAGTATGGAACCCTGGGGGATTCCGAAGGTGATAAGGATCTTTTGTGACCTGGAGGTCCCCATGTGAACAAACTGTTGTCAGTCAAAAAGGTAGGAGGAGAACCGGGGAAGGACATTGCTGGTGAATCCCATTTGAGTCTCCAGGTTTTGTCTGAGGGTGGGATGGTCAACAGTGCTGAAACAGCTGAGAGGTCTAGCAATATCAGGAGACAGGGGTCATCTTCATCTGTGGTCAAGAGGGCATGAGTAAGGTAGCAGTCTCTGTGCTGCAGTGTGATCTGAAGCCAGACTGCTATTTTTCCAGGAGATTGTTGGCATTGATGTGAACTTGGAGTTAAACATAAATTGCTTTTTCAATGATCTTTCCTACGAATGGTAGGGGTGTGATGAATGATTGATGTCTATTGCTCCAAGGTAGATGCTAAAAGGCATTTAAAATGACTCTCTGCAACCAGTGCATGCTGCAGTCAGCTCCCCTGTCTCTTCTGGTGGACACTAGAGAGAATTCTTCCTTGTCCTTTAACTAGTGCTTGCCATGAACTGCACCTTTGGCGCTTCAAAGTAGAATGTTTGGGCATTCACCATAGCTACCTGTGACCTAGAATACCTTTCTGTTGCTCCTGTGTGGACCCAATCGAGCATTTACCTGGCTGTCTGTGATCAGTGCACCCTATGGACTGCTGTGTTACTCCTGAGTTAAACATAAAACACATTTATTGTTGCTTTCTGTAAATAGTGCACGCCATGATTTGCCCCTCTGTCATTTCTGGGTGAACCCTAGCTGGCAAACTCTGATACTTGCCTGGGATTGCTAATTCTCAATTAAAGGGAAAGATTGGTATTTATAGGAAATGGACATTAAGCCATAGCCATCATAATTTGCGACTTGACACGTGAGGTTGTCGCCTTTGCCTGAAGTCTGTCTTTGTAGGCTTGAATGCCTGATGAACTTTGACCGCGGCTGTCAGTAACCAGTGCATGCCAGTGGGTTGTCCCTCTGCTGCTGCTGGGTATTCTCTAAAGAACGTATATATCATGGATGTGTTGCTCCTGTGCATCCTTTTAGGTTACTTGTCATCTCTCCTGGATAGATTTATTAGACCTTTTATTATTACTGCCTGTGTGCAGTGTATGCAGGTGGGTCAGCCTTCTGTCACTCCTAGTGGGAACCTATAGAGGGTGTAACCAATGTACCGACATGGATCGCATTTACCATGGCTTCATTTTCATTTACAGCCAGTATGGAGGACATGCTTACAATGAAGGGACCAAATAGAGCATGGGTTTATTACTTCCTGGGTCCAGACAATGCCATAGGTTTCTCCTCTGTGACGCCAGGTTGGATTCTATAGAGAGACGAACAAATATATTAATGTAAACTCGCTCCTCTTTCTGCTGTTGCAGCCATAAGTGCAGCAATCTAGCACAGGATAAGAGCACCACTGTCAATCACACAACTCCGAAATGCTTGCCAAATAGGCCACTGTGCATTGCAACAACCTTCCAACCAAGAACACTCAAGCAATAGATGGGTCCATCATGCTACCCATCAACCAGTGCATTTCAGAGCCTCATCGGGGACACAAAAAACAATATAATTCCAACAACAATGCAAGCAATACTTGTTTTCACTTTCACAGGGACCCTTTCCAGCACTTCCTCCAAAAAGAGAGGCAGAATTTGGGCTGGTATTTCTGAGTTACAGTGTATCCTGCGTTTTGTCAGTAGATTGAGCTTTGATCTAAGCACCTTGGAGGACCTGCCGTCTTCATCTAGGAGAAAAGGGATTCTCTGGCAAGAGATGAAAGCATCAATACTAACATGTTCCATGGCATCAGTGTCCCTCGACAGAGAGCACAGATGACACCATGTAGTCAGGAAACCATGATTTCTGTCCTTCTGCTACAAATAATTTCTATATTGTGTGTTAGTCCAATTGGTTCAATAGAAGCACACAAAGATTCCAACTCCCAGAACACATTAGGTTGTTAAATGAAAGTTTATGTTTTGGAAACATGGTGTCCTGACAATAAGACGCAGGTGGCAATCCTAGCAGAGACATAGACTGCCTTCCCTCTGCCTATGGCCTCGTGTGGCACTTAAAAATTAGTGGACTGATTTATAAAGGTAAATTTACATGTGTAGATTTACTCACATTTATATCTACACCTGAACCTAGGTGTATCTCTCCATTTTCTTGCTGTTCACCATTACCAAGTTGCGATATAAACACTGGGGTAGATTTACACGTCTCCACTCCCTCAAAAGAGGGAGTGGAGAATCCCATGAAAGAATTTATGTGTAAAGGCACTATAAGTTACTTTACACCTGTTGGAAGAAATCTCCTTTTTCTCTTTTTTGCTTTATCGTTTTTTATATCACGAGCCTGGCCCAAGGGCAATCGAGCGGTTTACATGAGCACAAGATTAAATTACACAAGGCCGGATATTCTTTTCTTAGGCACGGGGAGATTAGGAGCCCCATTTCGATGTCGGTCGGTAAGCTTCTGACTGCTCGTCGGAGGATCACCGACTGACATCATAGGTTTACACTCCGACCGCCGAATTATAATGTCAGCGGTCGGAGTGTAAACCGGCTGGTCAAACCGACTGGCTTCCGACAGGCTCAAGGAACCCGTAGGCCAGTTGGAAGCCGCACATAATCCCCAACAGACGGCGTTTGTGCTGTTGGGATTATGTCGATTTCCGACAGGCTTTCCATGTTGGGCTTTCTGACATGGACAGCCTGTCGGAAAGCGACTTTGGGGCCCCCTCTGCGGCCTACAGTTGTGGGTCTGGGAGGCACCTATGGTGCACCCCTAAAAATCCTGATTTACACAAACTCCCATTTCTCTATGGAAGGTTGTGCTGTGGGCGGTTTCCGCCCGCACCACAAGCTCCTATAGAGAAATGGGAGTTTGCGACCGCACCATGAGAGGTCGCATCGCAATACGGGGTTCGGCACGGCCGACCATCGTAATAGGGCCCTAAGTGATTTGCCCAGAATGGCAAGATCTTGAGCCTACATCGGAACTTGAACCTGGTGACCCACGTCCATGGCCGACAGCTCTGGCCAATAGGCTATATCTCCTCTTTTCCTATGGGAGAGCATAGAAAAAAGAATAAAGTTTATTTACTTTAATATAAAATATGAATGTAAAGTAATTTAAAAGAATAAATTTTAGCCTGGAACTAAGAATAAAAAGGTACAATGCATTAACTCCTCAAATTAAATGTTTATTAAATAATAACATAATTTAAATATATCATTTTAATTTAGAAATTTTAATTAAAAATAATTTTAAAATCCCACCCTCATCAACATTTTTATTTCAGTTATCCAATTAATTTAAATACTTTTTTTTACGTTTACATTTATTTTTGGTTAAAATTAATTTTATTCAGTTTAAAAATAATACAATTAATCAATATTTACACTTATTTTTTTCACAAAAAATATATATCTTTAATTTAAATGAATAACGAATTTAAATATTTTAACATTAATTTCTATGGCATGTTAGTTTAATTCCTAATCCATTGTTTTCTATGGATGTTTGTTGCAGTACTAGCGGCTAGCAATGTGTGGTGCTTGAGTTGCTCCAAGGTTAGGCTGGAGTACATTTAAGCCTGTTTTGAAACCATTAGGGAAGTAGTAACTTTATAAGTGTCTTTTTTAATTGCAATGTTCTTATTCTTTTGTGAGTGTATATTTTGTATTAGTGTATCCCTTCCAACCTCCTCGTTAATTTTCTCTTAACCCCAACCATTTTGAACAATTATTCCCCAATTCAAAACCACTTGCCCTGGTCCCTCCCACACGTAATACAAAATAATATACTTATATGTGCGTGGATCTCAACCACAGGAGTGGAGCTCTTCGCACAATATAAAAAGTAGAGTTGGAGCTCTCCTTCCATTGGTTTGTGAATTTCATTTTGTAGAAAATTAACTGTACCACTGCAGTACTGCTTTACCTACTACAAAATGCAATTGGGCGCCAGGTGTTTGTTACTCAGTAGTGCTCATTTTATCCTCCTCCAAATGGTGAGGTCACTGGCAACCATGCCGGGAATTACAACTCTGACTTGCTAGTAGAAGCGAATTCTGTAGTGCATAGTCAGCTCACTGAGCTATCCTGCCTTCAAGCAAGGGAACTACATTTGATATGGTCTTTTCATTATGCTGCTGAGAGTGAGGCGCCTTAGCTGCCTCATGAAAGCCTTCCTCTCAAGTATTTATTGACCCCTGCATGCTTGTATATTTTGTGAATAAACAGACACCGGTTTCAATGCTACAAAAAAAACAGACATGTTTCCTGTTAGCCTTATCTGTTTCCTGCAGCCGTACTACTCTCCGACAGATTTTCCTTTCAGACAAATTTCACCAATCTGGTGTAAACGCACACTCTGGAACCAGAGTAGTCAGGCCACAATCAGGTTACCAGTTACTCTCACAGCTGTGATTTATTAAGTCCATACTAGTAAACTTAAAACTACAACTCCCAAAATGCAATGTGCTTTTGACTAAAATGTTAGGACTCGCTGAAGGCGTGACACCTGGCACCAAGAGACCTGGCAGCTATGTGCTGTGCCCTTCTTTATTCTACAGAGAACAGTTGCAGATAAATGTGCCCCCACCAGGAGCAAAACATCCTTGCTGCTCAGCACCCCCTGCAAGTGTCACAGCACCCAAACCAACAGAACAAGTCCAAAATTGCACTCTTGGTAAATGAACTTTTAGGACTGGAAACAAACTGACTTTGTCTCAGTGAGAAATATTACTTTTTGACGGTGGTTTGTTCGTTATGGGGAAGTCAGTGAGTTACAATTTTCTGCACTAGCAGCATGATCGCCTTTAGGCCTTACCTGGACAGACGGCACGTGTGATTAAACCTGGTGCTCAACTGGTCTTTTACTTGAACGCTGGTTTGGGGTTTAGGGCACATTTTCTTGTGTTGCTTTAACACGTCTCTTTATGTCCTCTCCATTTGTTTTTGGTCTGTTTATAGGGCTGGCAGAGTTACAGTGGACGATGTTCTCAGAGGAGAAAAAGGAAGGAAGTCCCAGATTTGGGAAGCTCAATTTTCCTGTCGGCCTCTGGATTAATTCTCCCAAGAAGCACTTTGCAAAACTGGGCCGGCGGTGGCCCAGCGTCGGCTCCATTAAGTAAGTGTTTGTGGATGTCTGTCTTCACTGCATCTGATATGCTGAATCCTAACTCCCTGCTTCTCCTCTCGTAATTGTTCAGTCGTTCAAGTATATCAGTTTCAATCAATATAGTGCTTAATGTTGATTTCACCCTGTTTTATTAATTCAAAATTTGACAGGTGAGAAAAGAGGCATAGCAAGTTTAAGGAGCCTATTGTAAGATGCGCTATTATGCCACCACAGGGCAATGTTTCACTCATGATCAGACGATTCTGACCCGACATTATTTGCTCAACATAAATGTTTTCAGTGCAGTTTTCTTGCTTCCGTCCAGCGTGGAGCTCTCTTCTCCAACTCTCTCTCTTGCACTTGTTTAAGTTTATCTCATTGGGCTACAGCTGGAATCGTTCCCCATCTCGTCCCAAAATGCATATTCTTATATTGTGCCATATGCATAACTTCGTAGCACTGGAAGGGTTTAAAGGAAGAAGCTGCAGTAGAGGGGTGGTAGGATTGAACTTGAAGTCACCTCAGAGAAAGTCTAGTGCGGCTTCAATATTATAATCTGACATTGTAAGGTATGTCTGGGAAGGTAAAATTAAATCACAGTTTGGTTACAAGATGGAATCCCTGAATCCGTGTTTCGTTGCCACTTACTCAGCTATCTTTACCTCAGTTTTATTGACCTTTTACATGCAACAGTTGCTCAGAAATTCTCCCCAATTACACAAATGCCACTCGGCCTCTGCCTTCACTCCACTCCACATACTACTTAAGAGGAAAGGCCTCTTTGGTTTTGACACAATGCACACCTTGGTCCAGGAAGGCTATTAGATAAGGTGGCCATCTCGATCCACTGTCTCCAGTTGTGAATTTTATACTTGCAAGCCATTGTTTACAGGTGTGTTTGCCTAAGTAATTCGCAGAAGCAAAACAGGACTCCAACACCCATAGTGCACCTGGTTAGCTCACAAAACCCCAAGAGTGGGAATAGTGTCCGTAATGGCCTAAAGGGAGATGATCATCCTAGTATTGGGATGGACAGACAGAGCACTGATGAGAACTCCTAAGGTCAATGTTAGTTACTCATCAGTTTTAAAGACCCCGTGGTCAGCTGTCCTGTCCAGTGTTGTGGATCCTTGCATTGGAGAATGCAAGGAGACAAAGGCAGCTTGCAAATGGCATGCAGACTTTCCCAATTTCTTGCTAAGAGGGTCATGCTGAAGGCCAGTGGATCAAGGCATGCGGACAGAGGGTGTGAGCAGTGTTTCAAGCGGCATACCGGTGCATTGAGTACCACTGCTAATTGCTCGTTCTTGGTCCCTGGTGCCAATAATGTGTGAGCTGGTATATGAACATACGAATTGTACAGAGCCTGTGAGTATGTCTGTGGTTTTGGTATTGTGGTGTAATCCATGTTGTTTATTCACATGAAGTGTTACCTGCCTCTTAAAGTGCTAGACCCTTGTTCACCCTTGATGTGACTTGGGTCCAGCACGCTACGTGCTTCTGTGGTTGTTCAGTGGACGTACACAGAAGGGCACTGGGAAGGGTGAGGAGGGCCTTCTAATAGTCTCAAAAAACTATGACTAAGGTAAGACAAGGTAAGAGACTCCTTTGTACCTATAGGAGTCCACCACGTTAGTACAGGTCCACCGTGCAGGGCTTGTGTAACCCGCAAGTCGTACTAAACCTACACTGGGGACTCTGTGGGCAGAGACTGTTCCCCTAAAACCTCAGCTGGGTTTTTATTACCTAACCCACCCAGGCCCCAATTTCAGGGAACCCTTTAAGAAATAGTAAAAGGAGAAGGCGGCTTCAGGCCCATCAGTGTGATGTAATGGAAATACATCTGGTGATGACGTATTATGCAATGTTAATGTACCAATATGTCATTCCATATGACTATGGCCACTACACTTAATGTGGTGCTACATCATGTCAGGTGTTCGCAATCCACTTGCGCTATTAGGGGGACTTGGCTGCAACACCACTTCACTATGCAGTACAGTGATCATCCGCGATTCATAAAAACTCTTCTTACATTTCGTTTTTAACCATGTGATGGAGAGGTAACATTCAGACAGCCCATCCTATGCATTTCCAATCAATATCTCGAGCTCCAGTTGTTCAATTGAGGAAAGGTAGGAACTAGGAATAGGAAGTAGGAGTAATAGTCTAATTCTGTGACTACTGCACCAAAGAAACCCCAACAACGTAGAGCTTTTGGAGAAGCCCTCCATGGACCAATCAATGGTCATGGTTAGGAGAGACCTGATAATGAAGCAAGCCACTTTCAGTGGGTGTGGGTCACTGCGCTTGCCAATAAAGAACCTGACAGAGTCCCAGTTGCCATGGAGTGGAAGCCAGAGTAGAAGAGGCGACGAGGCAGAAGCCTCTCAGACAAGGCTCAAAAAGTCAGTCTCTCTAGAGAGAGAAAAAATACTTGTTCCACCCAGTTGCCTGAAATAATATAAAAGAGTGTCCTTGCTCCACCCACTTCCACCAATGCGTCCACCAATCGAGCTCCAGACATGTGGCCATAGCCATAAGCAGCGGCCTTTCAGCAGCTTCTTCCCTTTGAGAGGGTCATACAGATAGTATCTCTGGCATGAGTCAAGCTTTTAACCCTGGGGTTAAGGCTTCCTTCCTTCTGGAGGGAGAGGACCTGAGATCATAATAACCACAGCGATGAAAGGGCTTGAGGGACTTAAGACAATTCTAGTTTCCTTGGAAGGACGCCTTCTAGTGTTATCGGGCCCGATTCACAGAACTAACTTAAGACAAAATCCTAAACTTACTACCATTTTGGTATTCACAGAAGGCACTTACTCATTTTGGTATTCACAGAAGGCACTGAGTACTTACTCATTTTGAGTAACTTACTCATTGGTATTCACAGAAGGCACTTACTCATCAATGAGTAAGTGCCTTCTGTGAATACCAAAATGAGTAATTTACTCAAAATGAGTAAGTTACTCAAAATGAGTAAGTAGGTGCCTTCTGTGAATACCAAAATGAGTAAGTGCCTTCTGTGAATACCAAAATGGTAGTAAGTTTAGGATTTTGTCTTAAGTTAGTTCTGTGAATCGGTCCCAAAGTGATCCATGCTCAAATAAACGAATATAGAACCTTGATGCTGATCAATGACATGAGAATTCTTGTTACCATAACTGCTCCCTAAATTGCAAGAAGGGAGACTTTGGCATTCACTTTGAACCAAGATGCTGGAATGGCTAAAAGAAAAGATGGGACACAGACTGTGTGGTGTAAGGATTTAAAGTTCATGAGTAGAGTATGTACAGTGTACTGAGCTCAATCAAGAGACTGCATCACAACTGGGCAAGGACAAATCAACTCGCTGCATTTCATGAGAAGAAGCCAGCCTTTTTCTCTATACATACGTGCATAAGGTAACATTCTACCCGAACGACAACCTTAAGCATACCATGATCCGTCACCGAAGGAGAGAACTAGAACCCATAGCGGGAAATTGCTACTTAACAGAAAGTTTTTATATCTCATCTCCGCTGATTGGACTTTTATTTATGGCCCCTGTCCCTAAGTTTGATTATCTTTACTCTTTTAAGCTCATTTATGTTTTTTGAATCTTATGGCTGGGCATGATTCAAGCCATCACAACAATTGCCAGTGACAATATGAAACGAACATGGAAGCAGCCAAAAGATATGTTATTTTGCAAATATACAGGCGATGGCATTCTTTGTCTTGTTGTGCAACTCTTTCTATATATCTATATTAACCGTCTCTTTATAAACCATTTTATTGGATGCTCAGGTGCACCTTTTCCTTTTGTCTTTTCCGACAATTGTAGTGAAATCGAAATGTTATGACCCTGACAGAGTTAGACTGGGAACAAGCATTGGCAATGCCAATATGTCTAGTTTATGAATTAAAGGCAGGGCTACTGAAATTATGCGTCAGGTGAGGACCAAATTATGCGGCAGTGTTGACTATGTTATGTGGAAAGAAAAGGCAAATTATGCAGCATATTGCCGTACATTTTGTGGTAGTATTACTTCATTGTTTTGTCATTTTCACTCATGTTCACACTGTCTGGGCAAATATTTTTACCTCATGAGTACCCATTTAACACCCAAATACAGCAATAAGTAACTGTAAGATGACCAGTCAACCTTTGTTAAGGACGGTCACCCGCGTTGTAACACGTCTTGCTGCGCTTTTAGAAACTTTTGATCTGTTTGAGCTAGAGACAACTTTAAAAAAAAAAAAAGTGCAGCTTATGCAGCAGGTGATGGTTTATATAGTAAATGCGGCAAATCTATAACTATAAATAGAAACGCTATGGCCGCAGAATCGCATAATTAAAGTGGCCTTCCTTAAATTGCCTTTTCAGTCTCTGGTGAGTTTAGGAACTGAATAAGTCAACATAAATAGACTCTATCACTCTTGTAAAAAAAAAAAAAAATAGAGGAAGAAAGAAATTAGAGGGACACATAAAAGAAGACAATGAAAACTAAAGTATTGGATCACCAACCCTGGCAATGAAGCACACTTCTTTTGAGATGGATGTGTACATGTGCTCAGGCAAAATGCCATTCCACACAGGGCAACAGAGTCACTGGCTGAAGTTAGTTAACCCATTGTCCCATACTGTTTATTGTCGTAGGCAGAAGTAAAATGTGAATGACACTTTAACAAAGCAATGGCAGAAAAGGGCTGAACTAAAGGCCCTCCATTTATGTATATATGTATTTTTAGGGAATATATTTGTTTTTTCCACATTTTTTTTATTTTTATTTTGTTTTACATGACTACAGCTAGGGCCACCCCAGCCCCTCATATAAGAAACTCACCCCCCTACCCACTGGAATTTGTCAATCATAACCTACAGTGAAGTTCCGGAAGTTATACAAATAATATGTGCACACTCATGTCTTCGAGACAGTTTATTTTGCTTCTTTTTCAAATGATTGTTCGAGAGTCTCAAGGAATTTAACGATCTTCGACATGCTAAATCCGGAGAAGCCTCATTCAGAAATTGCAATGATGGTTTCCAGATGTTCTCAAATCCTTTCCTCCTCCACCCGGACATGTAAGTTCCATGTTAGTGTTTCCATCGCTACTAACGACCACAGCTTGTTTGCCCATTCCTGAATATTCGATGAAGCCTTACTCATGAATTTTAGGGTCTATCAGTTGTTTTACTACCAATGTCATATTCATTATAAATCTCCAGTCAGATGTTGACAATTCCCCCCACTCTCCCCCCGAATCTTAGAGGTTTCAGGCCCAATAATATCACAGCTGGATTGGGCAGGAGAGGGAAGCCTGGAATTCTTTTTATATGTGACTCGGGACCTCCTTGTAATAAATTTGTAGCACTGGACAGGACCATCAAACATCCAGTTCCTCTTCATCTAGGACGCATCATGCTAACATTCCTTCTCTAAATCTTTGTACATTTTCTTTGGTTTAATTCTGGTAACGTGCCATAGAAACGTGACACGTGCTTATACAGCGTTTTGCCATTTTGGACACTGTGGCTTATATTTGGAATGTCCTCCTATATTTTCTGCTACCTACGTAAAGGTATATTTTTCCAAATAATATATATATATGTATATATATATATATATAATTTTTTTTTTCTCTCGAAATCAAGCCCTGGGTTGTGGTGAAAGTAGTGAAAAGCTTTTCCAAAGAGGTGAGGTCTCCAGTGCCTGCGAGTTTCTCATAGCCGAAAGTAGTGCATGCGCACTGATTCGTCTAGGTAGAACTTGTTTTTACATGTTTCAAATGATTTTATCTCACCCCTATGAAACAGGTAGTTCAGCATCCTGCACACCTTAACTCCACTTGCAAAATTGAGCCCAGTTAGCTCCAAGAGTAAAGTCTGGGTTTATACAAAAGAAAATGGTGAGAAAGGAGATGGAAAAGAAGATGCCTTCTGGTCTTATGTAACTTTATCCCAGGCATCTAGGGAGGGGCAAAGGATATTTCCCACATATCCCACCAAGAGTCTAGATTTTTTAGGAAGTCATACTACATCCCATGGTGAGTAACCCAGGTTACCCACTTTCATATGTATTCAGTGTTTCTCAGTGTCGTGGGGAGACCAGTCAAACAGTATAAAGAGTTGTTCTGCCGGATGATTCTGAGTACATTAGGCAGAGCTAGCCAGCTAGTTCCTTCCTGCAATTATAACAGATCTAACTATCCCTGGCTTCCTGCCTGCCCAAATAGGTGTTAATCACTGTTTGGAGATCAGCCCTTTCTTTCGTCTGTATTATTAATGGTAGTGCTTGGAACAAGTATTGTAGTCTGGCTAGCACATTCATTTACACTGTGGCTACTCTGCCTATCCAGGATGTGAATAAAGGCTGCCAACAATACAAATTATTCTTAATAGCGCTAAAGAGTCTAGGATAATTTATGATATAGAGTTTTCTCAATGTAGGAGTGATAAAGAGTCCTAAGTATCAACAATTCCGACTTCTCCAGAATCACACTGAATCCAGAACCTCACTGTAATCTTGTATGATGTCCTAGGCTGCTTTAAGGGAGGTTCAAGGGTCAGTTATTGTTAATGAAATATAGGTGAATAATTTAATTTTGTGCTGCTCCCCTGTTATATTTCATATAGGTACCCTATATAGGCGCAGGTAACACTGCAACCTTTCACCTATATCCTTCCCTACATTTCATACATAACGGCTCATAGGGACTGACCTTTTACCTAGATACGACACTGCATTCAGAACGCGGGTTTTTCCCTGGTTCAATACTCATACATTATGCATGAGGCTTCTTGGAAGCACAGCAGGACTCACAGCAGGACGAACATCTCCTGTATAATATCTATGTTAAAGTTCAGGCCTGACGTCATCCTTTAGGCCGACACAGTAACGCAGCAAGGTGGGCCCCTGGGGAGACCTATGGGTATATATACATCATGTCTTGCTTAGGAAGATAGAGGAGACCGTGACTTCCCGGCTGACACACTGACCAGAGACGCCGAGGTTCCTGCATGCAGACGCTCCAGCTAGCAGTGGTCTAACATCCCTCGCAGGTGTCCAACTCGAGACCAGGACGGGGTCCCATATTCTCTAACTCTCAGGTAATGGGGTGGACCAGATCCTAGAGAGATTCTTGGCATAACACCTACATAGAGGCAAGGTACATTTAGGTACATCTAGTTAGGGACACATCGTAGGAGTACGCACTTTTTATCATGTGTTTTATGTACTTGTATATATTCATGATTCCTGCAAGATGGTAGAGCTATACTATCCTTTTACTTTCATAGTATTGCTAATCATATATCTCTGCTACTGTCTAATGGTTGTTGCAGCTCATCTATTTTACAATAGAATAACAACTGTTCAATAAATACTTATTGAAACGCCCAGCCTGTTTATTCTGTGTAACTCTCTGAGACAAAGTAAGTGAGCACGAGTGATTGAGCGAAAAGTAGTATATTGTTTCCACGATCCTGGGGGATCAGGGTTGTCATGTTCTGAGGTTGCCAGGAACTATTCTCTCCCCGATAAGAGGAGACTCTAGTGGCACTGTGAGCTAGCTAATACAGACAGGCTAACGTATCTGGTGGGGGTGCTCGGAATCCGTCCGCCACCAATCCCACAGTTTGTTATCCAAAACGCGCAGATCCTGTATAGGTAATATAGGAACTACACGACATGGCGCCGCCAACGTTGGTTGGGTACTTATTTAACAGTAGAATCTGAGTAGTTCAGTCGTGCTATTCTCAGAGACATCTACTCACAAAACACCAGAGACGTCTGGAGTGGGTGGGCACAGACTCCGCCACAGCTGAGTAGGCGAGAAATCCTATTTATTGGCTGTTGGTTAATCAAGCTTGAAGGACATAGTGTTCCTAAAATTGTGCATAAAAACCTTATCTTAGTTCCCTTGAACAAACTTCTTCTTTACAAAAATGACTGAAACAAAAGATAGCGTAGTAGTAGAACTACACCTCTCAGGAGAAGAAGATGAAGACGCAATTCTGATTGCAGAAAAATTCAGATATACAATCACCCTGAAACTGTTAGAAAATGGTTTATCAGCTAGGGGTGGCTTAGTAGTTTTCGTGATTGAGGCACACGAATCAAACAAAACAGAGGTATTTTATTCGTGGGTTACATTCCCAGCAGCAAATGCAAGAATACAGACATTCCACTCTTACACAGAAGGAGATGCACCAGTGGAATATTGTCCGTTAGAGGACATAGAGGTTCCACTCACGTACCAGGAATACTTATACTGGTTTAAAGGTGTCCTGCCCCACATAAGAAGAAGAAGAGTAAGATTAGACCCGCTCGGAGGAGAAGGGGCTACATGGCCGATATTAGCAGCCTACACACCACATCCTGACATTGACACAATGCCACCAGGAGACTTACTCATACAACATAAAGATTTAATTAAAATCTATAGGAACATGACGCAATTCGTCATGAGGACATTCACTGTCCAACCAGCAATAGTTACAACTAATGGAACTCAAGTACAGGGTAGAGCAACTAAAATCACACCACAAACGTTAAACGCAGTGATGGGTAAAATGCCCTTTAAACGTGAACAAATACCATTCTGGGTAGCTCAGAAAATCACACAGCTCGAGGCAGTATTCCCGAATACTACCCCGTATGAAAAACACAGAATGCTAACAATCTGCTTGCCCATGGGGATAACACCACAAGTAGAAGATTGTACCACTTGGGGTACAGTCTTTGCTGCCATTTATACCAGGACTCATGGTATTCCTTCGTTAGCGGTGGTACCAGACGTATTGAGACAGATACAAAATGAGTACGGAGCAGAACCTGCCCTAAACTTGGGTATGAAGTTACTAGGTAACTATGCCCAGGTATCAGCCATAATACTAGCTAACATTAAGGGGGAAGCAGCTTCAGTGGCAATCCGCCAACGCCTGAGGGAGTTCGATCCTTTAGAACAGGAACACAAACTACCCAAAATAATTGAAACTGCGTATACAGAATTAGGCAGAGACAGTTTGGGTGGGAAAGCTTTAAAACCACAACTGATGGGCAGTTCTGAAAAGGACACTTCCAAGCAGACACCTGCTTCTTCTAAAAAGAAGTGGGATACTAAAAAACAACAAAACTTTAAAGGAAATAGATCTCCATCCAGAGGTAGATCTCCTCCACAGGAGCCCTCCGAAAAGAGGTATAATCTCAAGAATAGGGATAACATTAGAAAACCTGACAGGTATCAGGATACTGATACACGTTCCTCTCGTTCCTTTCAGGGTTCATCGAAAAACTCCGAGAGGGAAGGACGGTCAGAAAGACAAGAAGAGCGTACAAAGTCCAGAGACAAGCAGCACGCTCAGGAGTACACTTCTAAAACAGAAGAAAAACCAAAGCAAAAGCCATAGTTCAAAAAGAAGAAAGATGCAGGTCTAAAGATCAGACATGCCCACAATTCTGAGGACTCGACTACTGAACGGGGAATGGGCTCTGACGATGCTAGACAGTGCAGCAGAAGTAACAATAGCTCGCCAGAACCTGAAGGAATTTCTGGTGACAGCGAACTTGAATGATTATATCACGGTAGAAACACCCGATACGAGGGTAAGTGTCCCACATAAAGTATATGAAATAACGCTCCAGATGGAGGGGGACAAGAGTAGGAAAGAGAGAGGTCTCTTTTGGGAGAACCTAACGTTTGGCTATGACATTTTGTTAGCTGAACAAGATTGTCCACCAGCATTCGTCATAGACATTCCTAAAGGAGAAACGGCAATTATGCCGGCATTCTCAGATGATATTCCCAGGCATTTGCAACACACATGCGCAGGAGTGGGCAGTAGCCCAGGCTCCGGCATTATACAAAAACCATGTTGGATGGGATGAGGATTCAACCCACCACATAATTCCTATAAAACATACTCCAACTGCACAGAGGTAGTATCCAATAAAGCAAGAAGCTAAACAACAGGTCAGGGAGATCTTTGATCGACTTGAATACCAAGGGGTGAATGAAACTTGCACCTCTCAGATGAACAATCCTTTGTTTCCTGTCATGAAACCTGACAATACATATCGTCTAGTTTTAGATTACAGACACTTAAACACTTGCACTAAGACATTTGCAGTCCAAAATGCACACAGTGCCGCATTAATGAATAATATTGTGCGGAAAAAATATAAAACAACACTTGATATCTCAAATGGATTTTTCTGCCAAAATATAGCACCTGAAAGCAGGAATCTAACTGCCTTCTCAGCGCTAGGGACCCAGTGTCAATTTCGGTGACTCCCCCAAGGGTATAAGAACAGCCTGGGGTTGTTTCTGCCAGAGTAACCGAGTTACTTCAAAAATTGGATGAAGAGGCATTGTCCTATGTGGATGATATTTATCTGACGAACGATGACCTGGAGGGACACTTGAACAGAGTAAATACCATAAACTTGGGATTTGCATCTGAGGGCTACAAATTTAACTTTAAAAAATCAAAAATTGCCCACCTCAGTGTCCTGTTTTTAGGATATGAGCTTTCAAGTGAAGGGAAAAGCCTAGCAGCCAATTTTTTAGAAAAATGTGCGCTGCTCCAACCTCCGAAATCATTGAAAAATTTACAATCAATACTGGGATTCCTAAATTTTGGTCGAACATACATTTTGGATTACGCAGAAAGAGTAAAACCTTTCTACGACTTAATTAAACCTGATTTCTCAGCCAGAAATTGGACACAGGAACACACAGATACACACCGTTCCTTACAAGCTGACACGATAGCTTCCAAACACTTACAGACACGCGTAAACGTACGCAACCTGGTGATCCGTATAATCGCGGGTCAATCAGGGTACACCTATCTAACATATAATGAAGGTGAGACAGTACCAATTGCATACAAATCACATTTGTACACAAATGCTGAGATGCGCTTCGCATCCACTGAAAAGATTCTGACAGCAGTACAGACTGATGTAGTGAGAAAAAGAGCACTGGCTCAGGGGAAACGAATAATAGTAGTGACTCCGGTTCCAGCCTTAGGGCCTGCGACAAAGGCAAGCGTTCCTAACGCTAAAGCCTTACATCCAAGATGGATACAATGGGCTAATTCTCTCACTGCAACAGATGTAGAATACAGGTATGACCCAAATTTAAAGACACAAGCATTCCTGCAATACGAACAAGAATATCCTCTACCAAAAAAAATAATGCCTCTGGATCAGTATGAATATATTATTTATACTGACGGATCTGCTCAACCGGCCATAGGAAGTAAGCAACAATATAGCGCAGCATGTGCAATCGTTAAAGGTCGCATGCGGGATCGAAAGTTCCACTCGAGTTGCACTAAAACGCAATCTCTAGGAGACTGCATGGCACAGTTGGCAGAATTAAAAGCACTGATACTGGCACTTGTAAATACGGATCGAGAATTCCCCACACTAATTGTGTGCGATTCCTTTTACTGTGTGCAGTCTTACAATGAATATTTGCAGTACTGGGTTCAAAGATGCAAAAGGTGGCACAATTAAGCATAAAATGCTATGGGAACAGGTAGTGGAGTTGAAAACCGAACTACCGAGGGCTCACGTGATACATACACTGAGTCATCAGCGTGATGGCGTTCACGTTGAAGGGAATTCATTGGCTGATGAAGCCGCAAAGGGGGCTGTACGCACGGCTTCCGTAGCTGCAATCACTCGTTCTAAAATGAGAATAGACGGTGAGATTATGGTAGCTATTAATGCAACCCGCAAAAACAGCGGAGCAGTACCAAAAAGGTTTCCACTCAAGTACTCCTACAAGTTAGATGCCAATAACATTCCATTTGCTCAGATTCCTGGAGTGGGGGATAGAGTAATACCAAACATGGATCGTAGGTTAGGTTTAATTCAAGCAGCACACAAAGGGATGGGTTCTGTACATGCAGGAGCTGCGGCAACAGTTTATTTTCTGAAACAATGCTATTGGTGGCCAGGATTAACAAAGCAGACCAAAGACTTCGTCTTAAACTGCGAAATCTGTCAACAGATAAATGGAGCCGCCGTAGCTCGCCAAGCACAGGTCCCATTATTAGACAGCATCAGACTGACCATTCGCGTGCACTTACCTGGACCACTGCGGCCCCTTACAATGTGAATGGGGCTAAAAGATATATCATGGTTGCAGTGGATTCCTGCTCGAGATTCATATGGGTGTGGCCCCAGCGCTCGGCTGATGCTCGAACTGTTATAAAAGATTTGCGAGTCTTCATAGGGACATACGCAATTGGCACATTACATTCTGACCAGGGCCCTGCGTTTAGCTCTCGGGCTTACAAGGAGGCCATGCGAGGATTAGGTGTAGCATTGCGGTACTCATCTCCGTACCATCCCGAGGGAAATTCGGTAGTGGAGAGAAAAAAACAAGACTTAAAGCAATCTTTAACAGCTAGAGTATTAGGCACGGGTGAAAGTTGGGTAAAACATCTGTATGGAGTTCAGCGTGCACTTAACAACATGCCAAGAAGTTCTCTAGGGGGCGTCACTCCATATGAGGTCCTATTTGGGACAAGAATGTGGGTACCTGATCTTTATTGTGAAGGCGCAGTGGCGGATGAAAAACCTTTTGACATCCATGATCGTTTGGCTGTTTTACAGGATCTAAATTAATCCAAGACACAACAAAGTAATGTCCACCTGAAACAGACCGCCACTGGGGAAGTCATATCAGTCACGGCAAGACCTGTCTGGATCCCAAAAGTCGGGGATCTGGTCAGAGAGAAAATAGAGGACAAGAAAGAATTTGGGCCATCCTACAGAAAGCCTGTACCGGTCCTAGCAATTGAATGAACAAGAACTGTACTTCTACCGCCTCTTGTCGGAAAAAAGGAGAAAAGATTTGTCTCAAATTGACCTAATCAAACCACACTATGTGGCCGATACTAAGCAGTAGGCCACGTGGACTCCAAAGTAGCAGACGCCCTCCTCTCGCTACAATACAAGAAGTTCAAACGGAAAGATTCATCACGTTCGAAGAGCCTCCAACACGGAATGAAGGACTAAGCAACAATGCTATGGAACTCGTTCCTCTTGAACCTGAAGTTCAAATTCAAAATCAAAAACAACTCGCTATTCGACCAAATACAGATGTCTACGTCAACATGCCTCGACAAGAGCAAACCACGATTTCTACAAATCCTGATGCAATACCAACAATTGATCGAACTGCTTCTGGCTACTTCATAAACTTTGATATGTTTTCTTTGGATCCAAGTGAACCTGAAACGACGCCAGCCAAAAAATCACGCAAACAGCAAATAAAAGACTTTATGAACTTTCTTAAAAAGACTTACCTGGTGTCACCCTGGGTAGAACTATGGATAAGCACCGGGGTACTTTTCTTTCTTTTCTGGGTAGGCTTGGTAATAGTTTTTAGTATGCTTATTAATGGGAAATACATTTGGCAAAGCTCTACAGCCCAAAAGGTGAACTTACTTTTAAAGCCACCCCAATCATCTCATCGAGAACAAAGAGACTTGTCATCAGTGAACATTACAGCAGTTCCTATACCTGATGGTATAGTGTGGGATAAGGTTGATTTCGACATATTTGGTCCGACTAAAATTTTGAAATTTACACATTTATTTAAAATACCATTAAGTAATGTCATTACCTCAAGTACATTTTCCGATGATTGGGATTTTGAAACTGTTAATAACATGCTGTCTGATTTGGAAAACTCTGCTGCGTTTTCCAATAGTGAAACATTGGAAGGCACATCAGACTATGAATCAATGTATTGTTATCAGCATTATGGTCATCATTTTCTGCATAAATCTGAAAATCCTAGAAATGTGTTCAAATACCACCAGTGGGAACATTGTCCAACACCGCCGAAAGGCAGTTCAAAAACGTTTGCACAGAAGTTTCCATATTTTTCAGGGTTTAATATGTCTGACCCAGCCTCATATTATTATAAGGTTGCACCAACATCAGCACAGAAAAATATGTTAACAAACACCAAACAGATTTACTCTGCATCCTTTATTGCCCAGTTGTCTGAACAAGGTTACGACTTATGGAAAGACACCATAGACTTAAAACCAATCTGTGGAACTAGAGAATGGCAGGTGCAGGGGTTAGAAGCTTTATTTAGAGCATGTCTCATCCCTCAGCAGATCATGTTTTTGAACGAGACAGTGCAACAGACGTCTTGCCTTGGACTAGCCAAGAACAAAGACTTGAACACACCTCGAGTGCCGACTCCATCGAACACCGAGGGAAACGAAACATCACAAACAGGGATTACATTAGATGACATCATACAATACAATAGATCGGACGCCGATTGGAAGAAATGGTTGATTTGGCCCACAGACACAAATGGTTGTCAGGAAAGATTCATGGGTAAAACCAAAGGGTTCTCAATCCATAGGCCAGATTCGCGCTATGTACAGAGACAACATCCAGGGGTATTGACGTCATACAGTGTTGGAAAGTTGTGCCTTAATTGGCTAGAAACCTCAACACTCACAGAGGTGAAACAACACTTTTCTTTACTCACACAAGACATGGATCTTAGGGATTTTTTACTAGGTCCCAGGAAACCACGCCAAAAACGCTTCATATATGCTGGCATTTATGCTGCCTACAATGAAAATTGGAAAATATCCCAACAAGAGGCCGCAGAAAGAATACGGGAAATAGACCGTATTAACTTAGAGAAATCTCTAGCAGTGGTAGACAATGGGTTAACAACATTGACCTCCAGGATATATTCCTTAGGCAACATTGTATCTTCTGCGATACACATTCTAGAACAAGATTTGGCCATATTACAACACGGGCAATCTCAGTTACTTTCTATAATGTTATTGAGCTGGACGCTGCAATCTTTGCGTGCAAGCTATGTGCCTTGGCGTTTTATCAACAGTATGTCTCTGTTTTCTGAATACAATCTAACAGATAAACAGATAGGAATGGCACAAAGGGGAGCAAAATATACAATGCTGCGTATCGAAAAACTGGATAGATTACCATTCACAGTGGCGGAATCGCCGTCTACAGAATGGCTAATCCATGGCCACATAACTCTACCGGTCACTACTTTTCAATTTCAATATTGCCTTGAACAAAAGCAGGCAGGCAAATATGAAAAAATGGGTAAAGAGTACATTAGGGAATCTTGGGAATGACTATACAGATTTCGATGCCGGAGTGGGGATAGAGAAGTGTTTCTCAGTGGTACAAACTGTGAGAACGCTTTAAGTGGATCACTCATATGCCAGGATATAATGTTACACGGAGCTTGTAATGGTTCTGTAGCAAACCTGTCCTTTCATTTGAAGGGTGCCCCAGCTGCAGTGATTACTCCAGCATTCAGGCTACTTTCAAATGGGAGTTACTTGATGCTGAACAGTCAAGGCTGCTGTGGCATACTCCCGGGCATCGCATATCTGGTAACCGTGAGCTCCAGGGTTACTTGTTGTATGCAAGTATTGTTTCCACCGACCCATACAGTCAGGGAGGCGCCGTTATAGCCTTCACTGAATGTTTCCTTAATACGGTTTGATACTCTAAGCAGAATGAAAGCCATGCTTCTACAGAAGTCTGTGCCCTTAACCTCCACTCGAGAGACTTTTGATCTCCAGATCGCAAGGTCTTCAGCTGAGATACAGGCGCTTATTAATACTAACTGCCCTTTCCATTTCGTAGAAATGATGAATCGTATCTTTAACATGTCTGATACGACTGGCATTGTCCACCTATTTAAGACTATAGGTTCTGGACTTCTAAGCACCTTTCAGATGGATCTTGGAGTTATACCAAACTTCATACACTCCGTATTCGGAAGCATCTTTGGAGGACTTCCGCTGATCCTGTTTCTAATAGTAGGTATCCTGATTGTTATTTTTCTGCTACGCAATGGACGTCCCAGTCACCAAGGAGATGGAAAGAGCACTCCTGGAGCGCAAATACCGTGACCGAATGGTACAACATCTAGGCACGCCTCGCCTGAGAGAACTAAGTGCGTCTTGGTTCCTGTCATTTCGACCAGTCTGGATGAACTGCATCTTACCTGTCCTCCGATGCCTGTTTTGCGGAGAAGAATGCGTGTTAGACCTTTGTTTGACACTCCCATCATGTGTGCAACCGGACATGAATGCTCTACTGGACCCGATAACGGCCCATGTTCTGCAGTGTCCTCAGCGCATTCCAATGTTGTTGGCGGCATTCATTGAGCCACCACAGGTTGTAACTACACCTGTTGGTATGAACACCGGCTCCTCCACTAGCACCCAGGCTTTGGACGGCACACAGGCTATCACAGCACCGGCTGCGGACAGTGAGGAACATCATCTGTGCTCAATTGACATTCTTTGCAAGGTGTTACAGGGGCCGTCTACTGCGGAAGCAAGCAACGGAAATGTTGCGTCTACCAGCCAGGACACATAAACATTTTGACTCATTTTGGCTCGTCGTGTGCTGGATAAAAATTCGCCCTTTTTAATAACAAGCTCAATTTGGAACTCAGATACACAATTGACATTCCTTTTCATTTTTGGGCATGAATGGCTTTCTAAGGCTTACAGTGTTTCGGACTATAACTACGGACACTTTTTAGAGCGATAATTTGCAAGCATTTTTCTTTTTTTGTTACACATTTTAAGGGTTTTTTTTAGACTTTTTTAGACGTTTGTAAACATTTTAGCAAAAGAAATGTTTTTACTTTAGTGCGTACCAATGTCTAGTTAGTATGGTAATACACTTATAAGTTACATATGTCGTCCAGTCGGAAGAGGAGTGGGTGTTATATTCCATATAGGTACCCTATATAGGCGCAGGTAACACTGCAACCTTTTACCTATATCCTTCCCTACATTTCATACATAACGGTTCATAGGGACTGACCTTTTACCTAGATACGACACTGCATTCAGAACGCGGGTTTTTCCCTGTTTCAATACTCATACATTATTATTATGCATGAGGCTTCTTGGAAGCACAGCAGGACTCACAGCAGGACGAACATCTCCTGTATAATATCTATGTTAAAGTTCAGGCCTGACGTCATCCTTTAGGCCGACACAGTAACGCAGCAAGGTAGGACCCCTGAGGAGACCTATGGGTATATATACATCATGTCTTGCTTAGACAGACAGAGGAGACTGTGACTTCCCGGCTGACACACTGACCAGAGACGCTGAGGTTCCTGCATGCAGACGCTCCAGCTAGCAGTGGTCTAACATCCCTCGCAGGTGTCCAACTCGAGACCAGGATGCGGTCCCATATTCTCTAACTCTCAGGTAATGGGGTGGACTAGATCCTAGAGGGATTCTTGGCATAACACCAACATAGAGGCTAGGTACATTTAGGTACATCTAGTTAGGGAGACATCGTAGGAGTACGCACTGTTTATCATGTGTTTTACGTACTTGTATATATTCATGATTCCTGCAAGATGGTAGAGCTATACCATCCTTTTACTTTCATAGTATTGCTAATCATATATCTCTGCTACTGTCTAATGGTTGTTGCAGCTCATCTATTTTACACTAGAATAACAACTGTTCAATAAATACTTATTGAAACGCCCAGCCTGGTTATTCTGTGTAACTCTCTGAGACAAACTAAGTGTGCACGAGTGACTGAGCGAAAAGTAGTATATTGTTTCCACGATCCTGGGGGATCAGGGTTGTCATGTTCTGAGGTTGCCAAGAACTATTCTCTCCCCGATAAGAGGAGACTCTAGTGGCACTGTGAGCTAGCTAATACAGACAGGCTAACATATCCGGTGGGGGTTATTCAAAACGCGCAGATCCTGTATAGGTAATATAGGAACTACACAACACCCCTTTGAAGGGCATACCCTTTATTCCGCCATCTTTCCTCATCTTCTCTGCTAGGGGTTCAAAAAGGCGAATAGAAGAGTAGAAAGGGGCAGCCCTAGCTTTTCCCCCGCCAGCAGGAAAATATCAGATCCCATTAACTAATATCTTAGCAGTTGCGGTTCTGCAGTTAGTTCTATCATAGTTCTCATGTTTGGTCTCACACCTATTATATTGAGCATTCAACTGAGAAATGTCCAACTCACTCTGTCAAATGCTTTTTCTGCACTCACTGATAGTATGGTCATAGGTATCTTTCTTATGTTCGACTTTTAAATTAGATGGAGGACCTGTCGCTTGTTGTAGAATGTTTGTTTCTTAGGTATAAACCATGATATGAGTCAATAGCCTGTATCCCAATAAAAACCTTGACATCCGTCTTTAAATAGGCTAATGGCTTGTAAGATGTGCATAAATCCACATGATGGCCAGGTTTATGAAGTATGATAAAAGATTCTGTCATCAAAGGTGTAACTTCTTGGTCTGCAGGAATTATTTGAAAGTTTTAATTAATCTTGGGACCAGTTGTGTGTGAAAATGTTTATAAAAATGCTTTGTTAATCCATCAGGTACTGGGTTTTATTGGGATTTACATTTTTAATCACCTCAGTAACCTCGTCAGCGGAGATTGGAATTTCCATTATAGCTTTCTCATAAAATCCTTACTTCAGGTGTAAGAGAGCTTTTTCAGATTTTTCTGTAACTAACAGATTGAGTTGGTGTTTTAAGGATAGAACTTCCCTTAAAGACTGGAGGTAGCCTGAATCTCTGTATTTATTAGTTCTGCTGATTTTAAGACTGACTACCTTTTCATTAGTCAAATCCCAACCACACTTTGTTCCATTCTCACCACAATGCCTCGGCCCCTGTTAACTGCTGTAAATGCATCCCGGAGGATGTTTGGGGACACCTCTCCATTTTCATTATTCTCAAAATATTTCCTTATGGTATCTCTTATGTTTTTGTTTATAAGAAGGCCATTCAGTAGGGATTTATCAAATCTCCAGGTTTCTCTTTTATCGTGTCTTGTTCCCAGGACTATGTCCAAGTTTGCCATAGTATGATCTGACAGAGCTACTACCACTATATCTATGTTGGAGGTAGCTTGTAGTATTGTCTGAGATCCCCATGCCAGGTTTATCATCTACTAGTGTTAGGGATCTTTGTATGTGAGAGTACACACATTCCCTTTACCCTCGGGATGTCTCTCTACCTATATTTGAGTGTCCCAACTCTAGCAGCTTTAATCTTATTTTTTTGACATCACTCCATGTAGGTACATATGTTATGGGTTCCTGTAGAGTTTTGCATCTGAGACTAGATAAAGTCACCCAGCTGTAACTGCTCCTGCGGTGCCCATTCAGTTACTTATCTAAAATAATCATTGTGAGGCTTCTTGCCCTGTATTCAGTGCATATGTGGTTAGTTTAGAAAAGTCCTTTCTATCTACGTTCCCTAATAGGTACACAAATCTATGTTCTCCTAGGTCCAATATTACTTTAACATTAAACATTTAGTGCTATTGTGACTGAACTTCTCTTTGTATCAGCTGCAATATATACTGCTAAGGATTTATATTATTTTGCATGAAAGCTACTTTTTGTTTAATAAGATTAGTCTCCTCGATACAGATGTCAAAACTCATACCCTTACTTGTGCATAATAAACATTTGTGACTATGTATAGCCTTTTTTAAATTGTTTCAGGTCCCCATAGGTGTACACCCTCCCTCCCATCACCGCCAACAATTTCCCTTGTTTAAAAAACGTTAATTCTTATTTCCAACATTGATTTCCCTCTTGAGGGAAGCAATTAGATGCATTGCTGTGGCCAACCACTTCCACCCTCCATCTCCCCAACTAACACATTGAAGATTACAATAAAAAATATAGGTGATTATCATCATACAAATCATTCAGGGTCAGTTCGGTTATCTTCTTCAGTTGTACCCCAGGACCCAAACTCTGATTCTTCACTGACCTTCCCTTTTCAGGTTTTGCCTTTTGTTTTCCTTGATGGTCATGACTTCTTCCATTTCTTCATCCGCCATGATTCCCACATCTCCTCGGCTGCCGCTGTTGGAGTGTGCCATCAATAATGCCTCTTAAAACCTCCTCCATGGTGTGCATCATGAAAGATTTGGAGTCAATTGGAAACCACAGGGCAAACGAGAAGGCCCACCTGTAATGGATTTGTCTTTTCCGAAACTCTAGAGAAATGAAAAATCAAAAATTAGGCTAAGTTCCAAGTAAGCAGCAAAACGGAGAAAAACGGGCAGCATACCTAATACAACAGGAGAGTTACTGGCTCGCCCCCAAAAGGAAAATGCTACTTACCCAGTAAGTATCTGTTCTTGGCATGTAGAGCTTTAGATTCACATGCTTTGCATACTCCTGTCATCTAGTGTTGGGTCCGGATGTTTGCAAGTTGTTTTTCTTCGAAGAAGTCTTTCCAGTCACAAGGTAGGTGACTCCTCCTTTTGGTGATAGTGCGCATGGGCATCAACTCCATTGTTTGATTGTTTTCCAGCAGATGGTGAGAATGGAGTTAGTAAGAGTAGAATAGAGATGTCCATGGGTATATATCTAAGTAAGATTATACTTAGGCTTTCCTGTTTTCAGTTTCTATTTTTGGTAAATTCTGGTGGGGGTTTTTCAGTTTTTTCAATACCTTAAAAAACAGTGGTTATCAGTGGTTACACATTTCCGTGCCATTAAAAACGTCACGTAATTTGACACGCCGGCCGGCCTGCCATAAAACAATGCTATTTCCACATGGGCAGCCACCAGGACGCTGCGCTTCATCCACCCCTCGCCAAGCCTCTGATTTGAATTCAAGATGGATCCGCAGGCAGCAGTAAAATTACTCCATACCATAAATTTGGATAATTTACAATCCTTAGATCGATGGAGCTATCTTGCCCATGTGGGGCGAAAATAATGGACTGAGACACAATGAGGCATGCTCTGAAAGTAAGAAATATGACTTTCATTTGATATTCCAACATAAGCATATAATATGGCACAAAAGTCGATATGGCAATGGAACATTCTAACATTGATACATTATCTTACCAGTATAGCTGCCTGACAGAGCAAATATCCATGCAGTCCTTCTTTACTTACCACCATTGTGAATTTGCCAATCAGGAGAGAGTATTCTATATTTAAAACGGAACGCTGTGCATGTATTAAATGACACTTTAAGCACTGAGGAAAGCTGTTTGCTGAAACGCGTCTGCATATTAAAGTGTATTTTAAATCCATCCCGTGAGTGCCTAACGTGTGCTGATATTTGCATGCGCCGGAGCTGGAGAATATATATATATATATATATATCTATATATATATAGATATATATATATATATATATATGGCACACCAAAATCCTGGATTGCTCACGTTCTCTGCAACATCAGGTACGGACCACCATAGTTCTTTTTAAAGTGCTTTTATTTCGTGCAAATAGCAAACAGCATGACGCGTTTCAGCCGCGTCTCCACGGCCTTGATCACATGACACGCCGGGGTGAATTGTGGGTATATATAGTGCAGATAACCATAGAGAATCGGGACTTCCTTCCTTTCAAATTCATGAAGGTAAACAACATACTGCGGTTTCTGTGTCATGTTACCAATCATAAAATTGATTAATTAATTAATGTATCTAACTAAGTCATAAAACCTGGGGAATATGTAAAATCCTTATTTGCATAAAATAATCACATTTTAACATCGCTAAAAAATGACGATAAAATCATGGCACAGTGCCCTTAATATTGTATCATAAAATTAGCAAATGAATATATGAAATGAATGCAAATGACAAAACATAAAAGCCAGATAGATTAGACAGGATTATATAACTTGTTCCCTCAACCTTAATGACACACTTGGGGCATAGTGCCCAATTACTCTATCATATGATGTCAATCACTGACTCCAGAAATTCATAAGTCTTCGCAAGTGTATGTATTACGAAGAAATTATACCTTATTCATGACCGATCCTGTGTTATTAAAGTGCATACAAAAACAGTGAAAGCCTTCATCCAACAGTTGTTATTGCAGCATAACAAAGTGGTGAAGGATCAAAAAATGAACTAGGGAGGAATAGGCAGAAGACATCATGTATCATAATTATAAGGACTACGATGAGCCAAAATGGCTAACTAGTTCATAAAGTGCAAGTGCAGACCACATAAAATCAAGATTTTTAAAAAGTCACATTCAGTATGAGTCATTAAAAGATATACAGGCAGGCAGATAATAAAAAAACCTGTAAAAAACCGTTACCAATACCCAGCTTAAAAACCTCATAAAAAACCCCGGCATCACCCTAAGGGAAGAGAGGGTAAAAACAAGGTTAAAAACAAGGCTAAAAATCTGGGGGAAAGGCGACGGCCTAACAGATACCCACTAGGAGCCTACTGTTTGATGAACTCATAACTCCTTGACAAAGGCCCTCCCTTAAATTGGCCTGATAGATTACAAAAAATGATGGAGGTCCTCTCCTGTGTTCAAACCATTTGGCATCTTTGTGTCAAGTGTTAGTATGTAATGTGACTCAAGCTGTCTTAATTTCCTTTCTCTGTTTCCCCCTCTTGGGGACTTGGGTACTGCATCTATGACAAAATAGCTCAGGTCATTAATTTTGTTATGGTGTACTGCTTTGAAGTGCTGGGCTACAGGGTAACTAGGATCTGAATTTATTATCGCCCTTAGATGTTGCAGGATGCGATTGAACACCTGTAGCTTAGTGCTACCTACATATTTCATTTTGCATGAGCACTCAAGTACATAGACCGCAAAGTCAGTACGACATGTATACAGACCTTTGAGCTTGGTGGGAACGGATTCAAAGGCATTCATAAATTCAGAAGTATTAGCCCCGAATTTACAAGCCCTGCAGGAGCTGCATTTAAAAAAACCTGTACGTTTGGATAACCAGGTGCCAACTGTGCTGATCTCTGGACTCGTTCTGACTAGGGCATCCCTCATGGAGGGAGCCCGTCTAAATGTGATTTGAGGAAGATCTGGCAGTAATTGTGACATAGTTAGATCTGTTTTTACTATTGGCCAATTCTTGTACACAATTTTTCTTATTTGGTTCGCTTGTTTGCTAAATGTGGTTATTAGCCTCATTTGCCCGGTATTAGAATTAAAACCTTCGCGGCTGATGGTATTCTTGTGTACGGCCGTCCTGGACACATTGCCCAAATACTCATCTCTAGACATGTCATTTGCTATTATTTAGAGCTGCCCTCAGATCTTTGGTTGCATATCCTCGTTGTTTAAATCTGTTAAAAGAGTCAATTTGGCACTCGGCTAGGTCTTTTTCTGTACTACAGATCCTTCTAGATCTGAGGAATTCACCGTAAGGGATGCTCTTAATGAGGTGACGTGGGTGTGAGCTACTGGCGTGTAAAACGGAACTGCCTGCTGTACACTTCCTGTGCAGTTTGGTTTGGATAGTGTTATTCTCAATGTAAACCTCTACATCTAAGAACTGCACCACTTGATCACTTATGTGGGCCGTGAATTCTAAATTGAGGACATTGTTATTAATAATGTTCACAAACCTAGTGGCTGAAGCAATTGTCCCCTTCCAGACTATAAAAACATCATCAATGAAGTGCCACCAATGTAACACGTGGGCCTCAAAAAGATCTTTGTGGGTTCGCCTGAGGACATGCTCCTCCCACCAGCCCACGTGCAAACACGCGTAACTGGGGGAGAAGCATGCCCCCATAGCCACACCACGCAATTGTTGGTAAAATTCACGATTGAACATGAAGAAGTTATTGCAAAGGCATAATTCAATCATACGTAAAACCATGGCATTGTGTTGACGATAATGGATACTCCTTTTGTCTAGGAAGTGTTTCACTGCAATCAACCCATCTGAGTGGTTGATACTTGTATAAAGTGAACAGATGTCCATAACAATAAAAAGACAATCATTACTCCATTGCGCTGATTGTAATTGTGCCAAAAAGTGCCCAGTGTCCTTGATGTAGGATGGTAGATCCTCCACGAATTCATGCAAGAAATAGTCTACATATTTGGATGTGGCTTCCAAGAGACGTCGTTGTGCTGAAATTATAGGGCGTCCTGGTATAGGGGTTTGCTTTTTGTGAACTTTAGGAATGAAATAGAGCACAGGAGTGATGGGAAACTCATTTTTCAAAAATTTGTGTTCGTTTTTGTTCAGCAGACCATCACGTTTCCACTGCCCCAATTCATTGTGTACCACATCCCTTATTTGTTGGATATCTTTTGCAGTGACTTTTCTGTAACAGGATACGTCTGAGAGATGGCGATGAGCTTCTTCCATGTACTGGGTCCGCGGCCACAGCACAATATTACCTCCTTTGTCCGATTGGTTAATAATTAGATTGGTATTCTCTTTCAGTTTACGCATGAGTGTGGAGTATTGTATCTCAATATGTTTGCGTCGCTTGCGTTCCTGTGATGCTTTCCGATTTAGTTTTTTAAGATCTTCTGTCAGACAGACACTGAAGGTGTCGATAGCATCCTTGGGCATAAGGGGAACAAATGTGGAATTGGGACGAAAGGGACTGCTGGAAGGAAAGCTGTCATTGATCCCCATTGTTAGTAACTGTCCTTGTGTTGAAAGGTTCAAATCATTAGAGTCTTCCTCGAGTGCCAGCATAGTTTGTAATGTGCTAACATCTGATACTTGCAAACTTTTGGACGGTAGAACACTAGTCTTAGAGCTTGATGCCTCCTCCATAGTTTTTGTTAGATGGAAATGCTTCATTAATTTGAGTTTGCGGATGAATTTAAAAGTGTCAATCCTGGCTTGAGCATATTTAAACTGATTGGGGGGGCAAAAGGACAGTCCTAAAGCCAAAAGTTGGAGTTCTGCAGATGTGAGGTCAGTGTCAGACAGATTGATTACTGTATTATCGGCTTGAGGGGTACTATTCGCAGTGGTTGTTGAAATTACCACTTCTTCGCTCTCCCTCTCTTGGCTCTGTTGCTGCCGCTTGCGTTGGCGTTTCCTCCATTGTTTCCTGATTTTGTTCCGCCGTTTCCGCCTGTCTTGGCCTGTGTTCGTGGCCGCAGGGTTTGGCGGCGGTCCAGCATTAAAAAACCCAACTCCTCAGATGGGGTATAATTAGGGAGAATTGCCATATGTTGAATGCTAGTATCACTGTCGACGGACTCAGAACTACTGGCTATTGAGCTGAGATCTGTATTGGATGCTCCATCTTCATGTGACACAAGTGGTGTTACGGCAGGGATTTTGGACGTCAGATTTTGCCTTTTGGCTGAGTCAAACTTGCGGGCAAACGTGAAGACCCTGCCTGTCTCATAATCCCTTTTGTCACGGGCAAATTTAAAGATTTTACGAGCCTTGATAGTCTCCTCATGCTTCTTAAGGCGTGCATCGATATCACTTCTACCTTTTCTAATGATGTCCTGTTGTTCATGCTCATCCAGTTGTTTGTTGAGTGTTTCAATGTTTTTTAGAAATGTTGTTCCTGTCAATTTCAGCGTATTTGATCAAAATCGAAACCATGTTCATGGATGCCTCCAAATTGTTTGTGGCCCATTCCTTCAGCATTAGAGGGTTCGGGTTCTCAAACGATGGAGCAATGAGAACCCTTAACCCCCGTGGCACCCTCCCGCCTCTTTGTATTTTTCTAGTGATTTTTTCTCCCACCACTTAGTGAGTTCCGTGCGTAGTAACTTATCCAAGTCCTTCAATAGGATTTTGACATCATTGGTTGGTTTAGCGGTCAATTCATGCCCTACGGCTTCGTTGCAGTCTGGTAAGTTTAAAAACAATGCCTCCGCCACGGCCTCCCGATCCCTCAGCGCATCCGCTGTTGAAGTCATGTTATACTATAGTAAGCACGTTGATGCCGGCTATCTGTCGAGGTAGCGGGCTCCCAAATAATGCACTGCAATAATCCCTGTAACCCGCTAGTGTCAATTGTTAGCGCGCTGAACTAGTCTTACCAGTCGGGAGCACGATTCGGTCCGTTGGCGTCCTCCGACTCCTTCGGTGCCGCCGATACTCCTCTGGAGTCCGCCTCTGTTCACTGCGCGGTCGAATTCTGACAGCGGGGGGCTGGCTTGTGAATACTCCTTCCGGGTTAAAGTACAATATCGCATCCGCGATGTCGACTGCAATTCAGCCAGCCTCGCAGCACAGGGAGGGTCCGTAGTGGCGGAGACAGCCGTACTCCGCCCGAAATTGAATGGCACACTAAAATCCTGGATTGCTCACGTTCTCTGCAACATCAGGTACGGACCACCATAGTTCTTTTTAAAGTGCTTTTATTTCGTGCAAATAGCAAACAGCATGACGCCTTATATATATATATATATATATATATATATCCAATAGTCTTATTTCCACTTGTTTTTTCCAAGAATTGAATCTTCAAGGTTAGAGAATTATATTTTCAGTTTTCGAGTTTTGTTTATACTGTTCTTCACTGAGACACTAGTCTCTCATAGTTCAATGTCTATGGGAACTTCTGTGTTCCTGATATTTCTTTTAGTCTCCGAATTGCTTCACTATCAAGTCCTCAAATACGCTCTTTAAATTACACTTTTCACCATCAAGCTTTGAAACTCTATAAGTCAAGTCTAAAGTTCGTCTTTACCTTGGAATTCTCCATTCAAGACAGGACACTGCTCTCGAGATGATTCACAAGAATGAGACGCTACTCACTGGATTCTGCTCACACTGGTTAGAGTTACTAGCGTAATTAAGCTGCCACAGGAAATGCTAGTGTTTCTTTTTCACTCAAGATTCAGGCGCGATAAAGAGCCACTTCAGTCTCCTCAGAGAGTTCAGTTGAAGTGCAACGTGTGTTGTTCGCACGCGCGCGCGCATTGACTTCATAGGATTTCAATCAACTAGACTGCATGACCGCCTTGCTAAAGATGACGGCGGCCATCTAGGAATTCTCGCAATTCCGATATTGCAATGCCTTCATTATTACTCGAATTAGCAATCTTCTGTGAGGCAGCATCTTCTTCCACTTCGGATACTGCCTACTCAAGAGGTATTTGATCTTTCTCTTCTTCTTTTGTGAGGTTATTGTGCAACAGGATAATGACTTCTTGACAAGAGTGAACCTCTTGTTTGAGAAGGTGCAGACTCTCTGGTGACATTTTGTGTGATCGTGGAGGAATGTTTGGGGGATTGTTGGTAAACTCCAGGCAATAACCAGATTGGATAATTTCTAGGACCCATCTGTCTGAAGTTATTGTATTCCAGACGGGAAGAAATTGAGAGAGACATCCCCCGACAGGTGTTGTCGTGTAGCTCCTATAGTACCCCTGCAGGACCTGCGCGTTTGGATAACATATACTGCGGGCTTGGTGGCAGACTGACTCCGTGCACCCCCACCGTATATGTTAGCCTAGTTTTGCATTAGCTAGCTCGCAGTGCCACTAGTGTCTCCTCTTATCGGGGAGAGATTAGTTTCTGGCAACCTTAGACCATGACAACCCTGATTCCCTCAGAATCGTGGAAACAATGTACTCCCTTTCGCTCAGTCACTCGTGCTCACTTATTCGGTTTGTCTCAGAGAGTTACACAGAATAAACAGTCGGGCGTTTCAATAAGTATTTATTGAACAGTTGTTATTCTAGTGTAAAATATATGTGCTGCGGTAACAAGCAGACAATAGCAGAGATATATTATCAGCAGTACTATAAAAGCAAAGGGATAGAACAGTTCTACCATATTGCGATAATCATGAATACATACATGAATATAAAAGCATTATGCAAGTGCGCGTACTCCTACGATGCCTAACTAGATGTACCTGTGTGTACCTAGCATATGTGTGTAGGTCTAAAGCCTAAGAACCAAGAATCCTTCTAGGATTTAGTCGAACCCCCATACCTGAATAGAGAGAGTGTGCGACCCCGTCCTGGTCTCGAGTTGGACACCCCGCAAGGGCTGTGTCAGACCGCTGTCAGCTGGAGCGACTGCATGCAGGAGCCTCAGCGTCTCTGGTCAGTGTGTCAGCATGTAAGTCTCGGTTCCCTCTGTCTTACCGGGGCAAGATGTGGTGTATTTACACCTTAAAGAGTCTCGGTCCTCAGTATGGTTTGTATTGGACATGAGGAAGACGTCAGGGGTGAACTTTGTACATACATATTATGCCAGTGGTGTATTCTTAGAGAGCCATGCATAATTAATGAGTACAGTGTGGGCCTGTGTTTGGAAAAACCCTGCTGTATTCAAAACCACAGGATAGATAACGTTCAGCCCTCAGAGCTCGTTGTGTACTAGCTGGGACCAATGTAGGTGAAAGATCATGCCTATATAAGGAATCATACTATAATAGGACATGTACAGCTGTGACCATAATTGGGCATATGCGGCCATGACCATAATAGGGCAAGTACGAATATGACCATATTAGGGTAAATATGAATACGTCCATTTTAGGGCATGTACGAACGGGTCTACATTAGGGCCTCTATGCGGGATATAACAGTGTGGAATGAGCGGGGGGAGGAGGAGGCAAGTCACTGTTTGTTTGCTGCAGGGGAAGTACGAGGTGTGTGACCTTTACCTCTACCTTGCAATTATTGCCTCGAAATCCACCTCTAAAGTAACCTCTTGAGGAGGGTGATTGATTGTTGCCTCTATAGGAAGTAGAGGTGTTGTCTGTGGAGATATTCTTTGAGCCCCCCTCTATAGAAGGAGCGGCGAAAGGAACCCCGATTGGATGGGGTCTGCAAAGCTCCCATGGATTTTGCGACATCTGTGTATTTCTTCATTTTTTCCAGAGATGTGTCTATCACAGGCCCAAATAGGTGTTCTTTAGGGTAGGTTAAAAATAGAGGCCTGGACTTCGGGTTTAAACCCTGAAATTCTGAGCCAGGCGTGCCTTCTTAAAAAAACGCTGGTGTTAACAGCGCGAGCAGCAGTGTCAGCTGCGTCTAAAGCGCACCTAATGGAAGTGTTAGAAATAAGGATCCCTTCCTGAATTAAGTCATGCGCCTTAGTTTTATGTTCATCTGGCAAGAACTGGAGCAATTGTTCCAATTTGTCGTAGTGATCCCTGTCATATCTCGCTAAAAGAGTCTGGGTGTTGGCAATACGCCAATAATTGGCTGCCTGCGCAGCTACTCTTTTGCCTGAGGCATCTATGAGTTTGGATTCTTTGTCAGGAGGAGGGGCATCTCCTGTTGTTTGTGAGTTTGCCCTTTTGTGAGCGTTAGAAACCACTAGGGAGTCTAAGGTAAGTTGACCCTTGATGTAGATGGGGTCTATAGGTGCAGGTTTATATTTCTTATCTACCCTTGGTGTTAACATTCTTGCACGCACCGGGTCTTTTAAATATCGTCCACGTGTTTAAGCATACCCCTAAGCATAGGCAGTGTATGAGTTGCTCTTTGAGAAGAACTTAAAGTCTCAAAGAGAAAATCCTCTTCAAGAGCCTCTTTGTGAAGCTGAACTCCGTGATATTGAGCTGCCCTATTTATTAACTCTATGTACCCTACATTGTCGTCAGGCGGAGAGGGTTTTGAAGGGTATAGATCTGGGTCATTATCAGTGTTAGGATCTGTATTGTAATCAGTCCATGGATCAGAAATAATGTCATCTGGGGCATCCCCATCCCCATCATCCTGGTGGTCAGGTGACTGTGGTGGTGGTGAATTTGTAGGTGTAATTAGCAAATTTGGGTCAAGTGGGGAAGGAGGTGTAAGAGGAGGAGGAGGAGAAGGATTAGTACCCACATCTTTCGTTTTAAGGGGAATGTGGTAAGGTTCCTCCGTTTCTGGCTTGCGTTTAACTGGCGGTTTTGCATGAATATGTCCAGTTTTTGGATTAATTAACAAGTTCTTTCTGTTTCGGGTCCGTGTTAGAAGGTGGGGCGTCGAAACGAGGCTCCTTGGATGCAGGAGGAGCTGTTTTGTCCTTTGGTGCCAGATTTTTCAGTGCCGAGGGTTTCGGTGCCGAGATTTTCGGATCTGAAGATTTAGGTTTCGGTGCCGAAGGGATAGTCCCGAGGACATGTTTGGATTTCTGCACCAAAGGTTTTGGTTGGGGTGCCCGAATGGGGCCGACTTGGTCCCGAGTCGGAAGGCTTTGGTGTATGTTTTGGTGCCGAGCCTGGAGGCGGGGCGTTTGAAACGTGATCTCGGTGCCGACCTTGGCCCGAAGGCAGAGGCGGGACCGGAGCCTTTTTCTTGGGCATAGTTTGGGGCAGGGAAGTATCAGTACTTACGGGACGCTGACCCTGCGGAGCCTCTTTTTCCATTTCGGAATCGGCTTCGGACACGGAGTTGTGTTCTTCTTCCTCCTCGGCTCCTCGTGTGTCGAAGATCTCACGGTCTGAATCTTCACCGAAGAGATCTGGAGCGGAGCCGCTATGATGCTGGTATATTTCGTGACGTCGAGCCCGACGGTCACAGAGCGCCATCTTGGATCGAAAAGATCGGCACGCGTCACCGTCCTGTTCGTCGTGTTACGGGGACAGACACAAATTGCACACTTCGTGCAAGTCGGTGCGCGGGTATTTGGCACGGCACCCGGGACAGAATTTAAATGGAGCCGGTTACATCGACTACGAGCTTGCCCGACGCGGCTGGGCCCAACGGCCTTCCACGAAGCTTCCGATCGAGGATTTCTGAGTCGACACGATTCGGGGAGAATGGGAAATGCGATCGAATAACGATACCGTCGAGGGTAGTGCATTGCGCACCGAGGGGAACCCGAGAAACGGTGTCGAACCAGAGCACCGCAATTCACGTCCGAACCCGATGGCGGAAAAAAAACAATCTAACAATGGAGTCGATGCCCATGCGCACTATCACCGAAAGGAGGAGTCACCTACCTCGTGACTGGAAAGACTTCTTCGAAGAAAAACAACTTGCAAACATCCGGACCCAACACTAGATGGCAGGAGTATGCAAAGAATGTGATCTACAGCTCACATGCCTCAAACTCAAGCGTTTTCATACATTATTTTCACATATGAAATTAATAGAACTGCAGAATCATCATGGTATGATCGAAAATGTTACATTCATAGCAAATCAGAGCAGTCTCATAAAACGTCATATTGCCTTAGCACCTAAGCACTATCCCACTACATGAATAATTATTCTGCCCTTCTAAGCTAGTGTCATTCGGAGATGGTGGAACAAACTTGATTCATGATCAACAGCAACTAATTATGAATGTATAATGAATGAATAGGGTACAATGAACGGAAAGTTCTTGGGATATAGTTACAGTTTTTCACTGAGCTGAGGAAACGTAATTGTAAACAGCATGAACAATGACAATGGAAATAAACAAATAATATTCTGCTTGATTATGTTCCCTGTGGTGCTCCTGCCCTTTTCTGAGTACCCACACACTGTGTATACTTTCTCCTTAGGTGGCCCCTAGCCCTGCTTCATTATATGTTATGCCTGGTGGCCTCTCAGGGGCCCATGCCTGCCCCCCGGGCCTCCTGGGCAGAGTTAAATGTCTTCTTCACACCAGGTGTTGGTGCTCAAGGAGCTGCACAGTCTTGCTACCTCCTGATCGGAGGAGTGGGGCAGGAGTTTGGAAAATTTGGCTGCTAGGCTCAAATTGAGGCATAGTTGACGAGAGTCAGGGAAACACACTTTTACACCTCATAGGAAATTTGTTTCAAAAGCAACAGCCCTATATCAGTGTGTACATGTGTAATCGAGTGTGAAACCAGATTTTGCTTGTTGTTAAAATTGCATAAAACTTAAATACAAAAACAATCTTATACAACTGTTTCCTTCTGATTATTCTATAATCATCCAATAACACAATTTATAATCAAATTAATAAGTAATTATAACACAGTCTGCATCACTTTCTACTTCTCTCGGGTCGATTCCTCCATCTATCTAAGCTGATTGTAAATTCAACCTTTGGCATCCTCAATGGCAAATTCTTCTCTATTTCAATTTGACAATTTTTCCTTACACCCACGTTTTAAAAACAAACATTTGAACAAGACATTGCACAAATAAATACAATTATTGCAGGGGTTAGTATTATCCTAAACATACCCCCTCTCAAACTATTAAACCATTCACCAACCGTGCCTGGACCGCGCCCAGCGCCAGAACCCCTGGGCCGTGCGCCCCCGGCACCAGCCTCGAGGACCGACGCCAATACGATGCCACCACACTCCACGCTCTCAACCCCGGACGGACGCACAACTGCTTCAAGGCCGCCCCGAAACGCACCCATGGTCCCTTCACCTGCCGGAACTGTAGCTACACCAGCCTCAGAGCCACCGAGGCACCCGCCAAGAAGGACCGCAACCACCTCCGATGCATCCTACTGAACACCCGCTCCGCACGCAAACACGCCGTCGAGCTCTGGAACCTGCTCGACACATCATCACCAGACGTCGCCTTCCTGACAGAGACCTGGATGAACGACTCCTCCGCCCCCGACATCGCCATAGCCATCCCAGACGGCTATAAGATCACCCGCAGAGACCGCGTCAACGCAGTAGGAGGAGGAATCGCCATCGTCCACAAGAACACCATCAGGGTCTCGACCAGCACCGACAACACTCTCAGCACCGCCGAACACATGCACTTCCAGATCCACACGGACCCCAACACCACCCTCAGAGGCACCCTCGTCTACAGACCCCCTGGGCCCCGACCCCAGTTCAGCGACTCCATCGCCGACTTCATCAGCACGCACGCCCTGACCTCTACCGACTACATCCTCCTCGGAGACCTGAATTTTCACCTGGAGAACAAGAACGACAGCAATTCCACCACCCTGATCGACAACCTCGCCAACCTCGGTCTGAGCCAGCTCGTCACAACACCGACCCATTCCGCCGGCCACACGCTCGACCCCATCTTCTCCTCCAGCTCCCACGTCTCCTTCAGCCACACCACGGAACTCCTCTGGACCGACCACCGCTGCATCCATTTCACCTTCCAGAAACCCACCACACACCACCGCACCCAACAGATCCCACGCCGCTGCTGGAGCAAAGTCACCGAAGACCAACTACGGGCAACCCTCGCTCTCAGCCCTCCCTCCGACCCATCCAACACCGACGACGCTGCCTGCAACCTCAGAAGATGGATGGACGACTGTGCCAACACCCTCGTCCCGCTGAAAAAACCCACCTACGCTGACACCACCAAAAGAGCCAGCTCGTTCACCTCGGAACTCCTAGCTTCCAAGCGCACCTGCCGGAAACTAGAGAAGAAATGGCACAGTGATAAGACACCGGACAGCCACGCAGCCCACAAAGACGCCATCCGTAACCACCACCACCTCATCAAGTCCGCCAAGAGAACCTCCTTCAAAGACCGCCTCGACAACAACGCACACAACAGCAAGGAGCTTTTCAACATCGTGAAGGAACTCTCCAACCCCAGCTCCAACACCAACGACATCCCACCGTCGCAACCCCTGTGCGATTCCCTCGCCACCTTCTTCCACCGCAAGATCGCCGACATCCACGACAGCTTCAACACCCAGACAGCCCCAACTAAGATCGATGCACCAGACCCGCCGCACACCATCGACCACGATCCCCTGCCAGCCTGGGCCAGCGTGAACATCGAGGACACCATCAAGACCATGAGCACAATACACTCCGGCTCCCCGTCAGACCCTTTCCCGCACCACATCTTCAACAAAGCCAGCAGCTCCATCGCACCCCACCTGTGCAACATCATCAATCTCTCCTTCGAGACCGCGACCTTCCCAGAGAGCTGGAAACACGCAGAGATCAACGCCCTACTCAAAAACCCAAGGCGGACCCGAGAGACCTCAAGAACTTCCGGCCCATCTCCCTGCTTCCGTTCCCAGCCAAGGTCATCGAGAAGATCGTCAACAAGCAGCTAACCCGATACCTCGAAGAAAACAGCATCCTGGACCCATCCCAATCGGGGTTCCGCAGCAATCACAGCACTGAGACTGCCCTCATCGCCGCCACCGACGACATCAGGATCCTGCTGGACAACGGTGAGACCGCAGCCCTCATCCTGCTGGACCTCTCCGCCGCCTTCGACACTGTCTGCCACCGCACTCTACGCGCACGCCTCCACGACGCAGGGATCCGAGACAAGGCCCTGGAATGGGCCACCTCCTTCCTCGCCGGCAGAACCCAGAGAGTCCGCCTCCCACCATTCCGATCCGAAGCCTCCGAGATCATCTGCGGCGTACCCCAGGGATCGTCCCTCAGCCCAACACTGTTCAACATCTACATGGCCCCGCTCGCACGCATCGCCAGACAGCACGACCTCAACATAATCTCCTACGCCGACGACACCCAACTGATCCTCTCCCTCACCAAGGACCCCTCGCCGCCAAATCCAACCTCCATGAAGGGATGAAGGCCGTCGCCGAATGGATGAAGATCAGCCGACTAAAACTGAACACGGAGAAGACAGAGGTCCTCATCCTCGGCTCCAACCCCTCAGCCTGGGACGACTCCTGGTGGCCAACGACGCTGGGAGCAGCCCCGACACCCACCGACCACGCACGCAACCTGGGAGTCATCCTCGACTCAACGCTCTCCATGGCCAAGCAAGTCAACGCAGTCTCATCCTCCTGCTTCAACACCCTCCGCATGCTTCGCAAGATCTACAGGTGGATCCCGACAGACACGAGAAGAACAGTCACCCAGGCCCTCGTCAGCAGCAGACTCGACTATGGGAACGCCCTCTACGCGGGAGCCCCGGCCAAGCTCATCAAGCGACTGCAACGCATACAAAACGCCTCCGCACGCCTGATCCTCGATGTACCACGCCACAGCCACATCACCCCCCACCTGAGGAACCTGCACTGGCTCCCCGTCGACAGGAGAATCTCCTTCAAACTCCTCATCCACGCACACAAGGCACTCCACAAGACTGGCCCAGCCTACCTCAACAGACGACTCCTCTTCTACATCCCCAACCGCCAACTCCGCTCCGCCGACCTCTCCCTCGCATTCGAAGAACCACCACCGGCGGCAGATCCTTCTCCCACCTCGCCGCCAAGACCTGGAACACCCTTCCACTAAGCCTACGACAGACCCAAGACCTGCTGACCTTCAGGAGGCTACTCAAGACCTGGTTGTTCGACCAGTAGCAGCACCCCCCCCCCTTTTTTTTTCTCTTTTTTTTCTTTCTCCCCCAGCGCCTTGAGACCCTCGCGGGTAAGTAGTGCGCTTTACAAATTCTGTGATTGATTGATTGATTGACTAAACTCTTCCCTATCTCACTAACCCAGGAACCTACTGCAGTCCACAAGCCATGCTCTTTTAAAGCTTGAACTTCATAAGAAACATTAGTTATATTACTCACATGTGCATTAATAACCCTACTATTATCAGGTATGAAGGTGCAGCATTCCCTAACCGTCAGTACCCTGCAAACACTGTGTTAGAAATGAAGGTCTCTAGTTGGCAGAGGTATGCACCTTGTCCAAGTAGGGACCCTTGCTTCTAGTCAGGATAAGGGAGTTACACACTTTAGATAACCCCTGCTTACACCCTTGGTAGCTTCGCACGAGCAGACAGGCTTATCCCTAAGGCAATGTGTAAAGTATTTGCACCCAGACACACAGTAACACAGTGAAAATACTGCAAACGGACACCACACCAGTTTAGAAAAATAAAGTATCTTTATCTAAACCAAACAAGACCAAAAAGACAAAAATCCAGCATACACAATTAAAAATATAACTTTTAAAAGGATTAGTGCAAAAATACAGCTCATAGAAACATATAGCTCCAACTGGGGCTATTACGATGTCGTGACAGGCACAAATCCAAAGTACGGCGCCGACGGCGAGGTGCGCGGGCCAGCCACGGAGTCACACGGGCCCACAAGTAACAGTACCTTGGAAAATGAAGTCAACGGACAGTGCACAGCGTCATGGAGGTGAGGCGGTGATGGCCAAGACAAGGCCAGCTCCTTACTGCCACAGGGGAGGTGAGGCGTCGCGTCCACGAGGAGGCAAGGCGTCGAGTCCGAGCTGGCAGGGGAGGTGAGGCAGCGTTGGCGGTGAGGCAGCGGTTCCGTTCAGCACTGCTGTGTCGATGAATTTGGGAAGCCACACACGTCAGTTATCGGCTTCGCGATGACGAGATGCTGGCGGGCCAGGTGTCGGTGCGAGCACAGGCGTTGGAGCTGTGGTGCAGGTAGGGTGGTGCGTCGGGCACTTCATAAGCAGTGCCCACGGCCTCGGTGCTGGTCGCTGTATCTCTGGCGGCGTCGCTGTTGTTTTCCTTGGGTTGCAGCACTAACCACACGATTCCAAGGGCCAAGGACCTGGAATTGGCACCCTTTGGCAATCAGGAGTCCAGCAAAGAAGTCCAGGTGCTGTTTAGCAATTTGCAGGTGTAGTCTTTGTGTCCCTGAGACGTCAGAACAGGAGGCAAGCTCTACTTCAAGCCCTTGGAGAAACTTCTTAAGCAGGATACCATAGCAAGGCAAAAGTCCAGTCCTTTCGGCTGTCCCCAGACAGAAGCAGCAACTGCAGGCCAATCCAGAAAAGCAACACACAGCAAAGGGGCAGTACTCCTCCTGACAGCTCTTCAGCTCTTGTTCGTGGCAGGGTCCTCTTAGTCCAGAAGTAATCTAAAGTTCTGGGGTTTTAGGTCTAATATTTATACCCCATTTTCTCTTTGTAGTCTTTGTTGCAAGAGTCTCTGGGCTCAGTAAAAACCAGTTCTGACCACCCTGTTCCAGCTCCACTACAGGAGGTGGAGACAGAATTGTGCAGAGGAGACACAGCCTATTCAGGTGCTAGTGAAAACTCCTCCCACCACTTTAAATGCAGGAAGGTCTATTCAGCCTGGCTATGAGTCACCTAGGAAAGGCAGGACACACCTCAACCCCCCTTAGATTGTCTAGAGTGAATGCACATCCCCAGCTCCTGTCACTCAAAACCAGACAGTGAATACACAAACAGGGAGAGGCACACAGGATGGTTAAACAAGAAAATGCCCACTTTCTAAAAGTGATACCAAAGGGGATGATGGACGGAGCGTTAGAGCAAATCAAACACTCACCCCCAGTCAACTGATCTGGGTTTAATCCATCATCATTCTTTAGCTCACTCCACCACCCCAGTTCAGACATGGCCATATGCAAATCAGTCTGACCCTGTGCCTCATGGGAACAGTCCAGCCCGAACTGCCAAGCCATGTCTTCCCTGGACCGGAAACAAGCATCCTGGGACTGGTTTCGGGTTCAAAACCCTCATCAGCCAGGCTATCTTGAATCCAGTGGCAAAGTGAGCAAGGGACCCACGTCTGGGCATACCCTGCCAACTTAGGGCGAACAAAGCGATACCAAAGGGGATGATGGACGGAGCGTTAGAGCAAATCAAACACTCACCCCCAGTCAACTGATCTGGGTTTAATCCATCATCATTCTTTAGCTCACTCCACCACCCCAGTTCAGACATGGCCATATGCAAATCAGTCTGACCCTGTGCCTCATGGGAACAGTCCAGCCCGAACTGCCAAGCCATGTCTTCCCTGGACCGGAAACAAGCATCCTGGGACCGGTTTCGGGTTCAAAACCCTCATCAGCCAGGCTATCTTGAACCCAGTGGCAAAGTGAGCAAGGGACCCACGTCTGGGCATACCCTGCCAACTTAGGGCGAACAAAGCGATACCAAAGGGGATGATGGACTTTCTAAAAGTGGCATTTTCAAACACACAATTTAAAAACCACCTTTACTAAAAGATGTGTTATTAAATTCTGAGTTCAGAGAGCCTAAACTCCAAATCCCTGTCTTGTCCCTATGGAAAGCTACACTTCTAAAATGTTACAACGCAGCTCCCGTGTTTACCTAGAGGACAGACAGCCTTTCAACAGTGAAAAACGAAATACACAGTATTTCGCTATCAGGACATGTAAACACACTAGTATATGTCCCACCTTTAACATACATTGCACCCTGCCCATGGTGGTACCTTGGGCCTACCTTAGGGGTGCCTTACATATAAGAAAAGGGAAGGTTAGGCCCTGGAAAGTGGATGCACTTGCCAGGACGACGAGGCAGTCTAAGACTGCACACGCAGACACTGCAGTGGCAGGTCTGAGACACGTTTACAGGGCTACTCAGGTGGGTGGCACAACCAGTGCTGCAAGCCCACTAGTAGCATTTGATTTATAGGCCCTGGGCACACACAGTGCACTTTACTAGGGACTTACCAGTAAATCAAATATGCCAATCAGGGAGAACCAATTGTAGTAACAATTTGCACAGGGATCACTTGCACTTTGACACTGATCAGCAGTGGCAAAGTACCCAATACATCTATGCCAGCAAAAACTAAATCCAGTACACAGTCAGAAATGCAGGAGGTAGAGGCCAAAAAGTCAGGGGAAACCACACCAAGGATGCCAAGTCTAACACACTGCCTTTCTTGGCAAGAAGCACTAAGTGGTTTTGCATTATCATTGCACACATAGCAAATAACTCAGAATTAATCTGTGTTAGAGCGCCGGCAGTGTTAGAAGCCGGTCCACTAGGGTAGACAAATGTCTCATCCGCACACCATTCATTGCCACTTCTGTAGATAGAATAGTAGCTCCTAATATATATATATATATATATATATATATATATATTCACTGAAAAAACCATAGGTTTTAGGGACAGTTATAGTTAGTTGGACATTTCACTCGTACAAAACCCGTGAAATTCCCCCGTTATAGTTAGTTCAGCTAACTATAACTCGCGCCCCGCAATGCACTGCTGATGACGTCACATATTACATCACTCATGACATGGTCAGTGACATCACTGATGACATCACTGATGACATCTCAAATGACATCACTGATGACATCATCCAGTGACTGTGTGTTTCTGTAAAGTTTAAATATTTTTAATATATATAGGAAAAGACGTATTGAAGAATGAGTGGGTGTGTAAGTGTCTGTATGGATGATTTAGTAGGTGCGTGACTGACTCTATAAGTGAGTGATTTAACGTATCTTACTGAATGCATGGGTTAGTGACTAAACTGGGTGAATGTCTGTATCCGTCTGTCTGTTGCTGTGTAAGTGGCTGCATGGGTTTGTGAATAGCTACATGAGTGTCTATATGAGTTATTGATTGGTTGTCTGAGTATCTGTATGGGTGCCTGAGTGTTTGTGTGGGTGGGGTGTGTGCGACTCTGTGCATAGATGTGTGAGTGGGTGATTCACTGGGTGGATGGTTTCAAGAGTGCATCTGTGATAGACTGTATGGGTGGGTAAGTGTGTGTAAGAGTGTGTTAGTGAGTGAATGTATGTCCCAGTGGTACATGTGTGAGTAACTACATATGTGAAAGCCAGTATATATGTGTGTTGGAGTATATAAATAGCTATAAGCGAGAGTGAGTGATTGTGATAGTGGCTGTATGGATGAGTGTGTGCTTGTATCAGTGATTGTATAAGAGCGTAACAATGTGCTAGTATTTGTATGATTAAGTGAGCTGGTGTGTGTATAACTGTATAGGTGAGTAAATGGCAGTGTGTTTAATTATTTGCATGACTGACTAGGTGTGTGAGTACCTCTTTGGATGAGTGGCGGTGTTTGAGTGTCTATATAGGAGTAAGAGTGCATATGATAGTCCTGTACTGAGTGACCATAAGTATGAGTGACTGTACGGGTGAGTGAGTGGATGTGTGTGTGTAGACCTAAGAATCAGTGAGTGGGTATGTAGTTATTGGTGTTGGAGTGTCTATAGTTTTGCGAATGGCAGTCTGTAATTTAGATTGGGTGTATCAAAGGTTATATTAGGGTGTGAGGAGCTGCATCAGATTATCACGTGGATGATGTCATCAGTGATGTCATTTGAGATGTCATCAGTGATGTCATCAGTGATGTCACTGACCATGTCATGAGTGATGTAATATGTGACGTCATCAGCAGTGCATTGCGGGGCGCGAGTTATAGTTAGCTGAACTAACTATAACGGGGGAATTTCACGGGTTTTGTACGAGTGAAATGTCCAACTAACTATAACTGTTCCTAAAACCTATGGTTTTTTCAGTGAATTTCAAAGGTTTTTTAAATGCTAATTTGTAACTATAACATATCTGAAACCTATGGTTTTTTCAGTGAATTTCAAAGGTTTTTTAAATGCTAATTTGTAACTATAACTGTCCCTAAAACCTATGGTTTTTTCAGTGAATTTCAAAGGTTTTTTAAATGCTAATTTCTAACTATAACGTGTCTGAAACCTATGGTTTTTTCAGTGAATTTCAAAGGTTTTTTAAATGCTAATTTGTAACTATAACGTGCCTGAAACCTACGGTTTTTTCAGTGAATTTCAAAGGTTTTTTAAATGTATTAATTTTTATATTATTTTTTTTCATACTGATTTACTACATTTTTAGAAACAATTTCTTTTACATATTTTATTTTTTAAATTACATTGTAATTACATTATACATTACATTACAAAAAATACTTTCTCAGAATGAATTACTTTAGTTTAAATACTTTGCACATAGGCAATAGACTTTTAAGTACAGTAGTAACAGTTGTTGCAATGGGCAACACATTTTCAAACACAATGCAACATTCAGCTCATTGTGAATTTCTAGTTAAATGCAATAAGTTACTTTATGGATTACTTTTCTAACCACAGGACTGGATCCTAGATTCAGTCCTGGGACATCTCCTGTAAACAGTTGAGTAAAAGCGTTTTGGTTACAGTCATGATTTTTAAGGAATATTATTGTATTTTAAAAGTTGACACTTAGAAACTTTTCCTCATAGAATCACCAATGTTATCCTATGGAAGGAAATTCACTTAGCAGGTAAAAACTGTTATCGTTACTTTTTCTTACTCAGTGTTGGATCCTGGATCCAGCACTGGTGCATCTCCTGTAAACAGTTGAAAAAATGCGTTTAAGTCATACAGGCGATTTTTAAGGAATATTTGTAGTTTGTGAAAATCGACACTTTGAAACTTTTCTGCTGAAAACCAGACAATGGATTCCTATGGAAGAAAAGATAAGTTACTGGTAAGTATGGTTAAAATTACTTTTCAGGGTCAGTGCTGGGCTAAAAGATGCAGCACTGGGTTCTCTCCTGATAACAGGTGAGTAAATCGGAATTCGTATTTCGGCTGATTTTAGAGGAATATTTGTATGTTTCAAAAATCAACACTTAGAAACTTTTTCAGCAAAAAGCAGGCAATGATATCCTATGGAAGGAAATTCAAGTTACTGGTAAGTATGGTTAAAATTACTTTTGAGGATCAGTACTGGGCTGAAAGATGCAGCACTGAGGTCTCTCCTGATAACAGGTGAGTAAATCGGAATTCGTATTTCGGCTGATTTTAGAGGAATATTTTAAAGTTCCAAAACTCCACACTTAGAAGAATTTCCAAGTGAAACCAGTCAATGTTAGCCTATGGAAGGAAATTCAAGTTACTGGTAAGTACGGTTAAAATTACTTTTCAGGACCAGTACTGGGCTGAAAGATACAGCACTGAGGTCTCTCCTTATAACAGGTGAGTAAATCGGAATTCGTATTTCGGCTGATTTTAGAGGAATATTTGTATGTTTCAAAAATCAACACTTAGAAACTTTTTCAGCAAAAAGCAGGCAATTATATCCTATGGAAGGAAATTCAAGTTACTGGTAAGTACGGTTAAAATTACTTTTGAGGATCAGTACTGGGCTGAAAGATGCAGCACTGAGGTCTCTCCTGATAACAGGTGAGTAAATCGGAATTCGTATTTCGGCTGATTTTAGAGGAATATTTTAAAGTTCCAAAACTCCACACTTCGAAGAATTTCCAAGTGAAACCAGTCAATGTTAGCCTATGGAAGGAAATTCAAGTTACTGGTAAGTACGGTTAAAATTACTTTTCAGGACCAGTACTGGGCTGAAAGATACAGCACTGAGGTCTCTCCTGATAACAGGTGAGTAAATCGGAATTCGTATTTCGGCTGATTTTAGAGGAATATTTTAAAGTTCCAAAACTCCACACTTAGAAGAATTTCCAAGTGAAACCAGTCAATGTTAGCCTATGGAAGGAAATTCAAGTTACTGGTAAGTACGGTTAAAATTACTTTTCAGGATTAGTACTGGGCTGAAAGAAGCAGCACTGAGGTCTCTCCTGATAACAGGTGAGTAAATCAGAATTCGTATTTCGGCTGATTTTAGAGGAATATTTGCACAATGGTGAAGGGAGGGGGCGGGGCCTGAGGTGACATCTGTGCAAACGCGCCCCGTGGCGCGTTTTAAGTAGGGGGATTAAGTCCCCTTGAATCATGAGGGTCCCTACGGGCCAACCAGCCCACCAGGAACCTCCAGTATGCGCCAGGGGGCTGCGTTGCAGAGACATGTACAGAGGCCACACCCTTTTTACACCTCTCTGCAACGCAGCTCTGTGGCGCTTTCTGGACGTACCTGTTGGGCTAGTTGGCCCCCAGGGACCCTCAGGATTGAAGGGGATTTAATTCCCCATCTTAAAACGCGCCACGGGGCCTGTTTGCACACATGTCACCTGAAGCTCCTCCCCCTCCCTTCACCACTGTGCAAACGCGCCCCGTGGCGCGTTTTAAATCGGGGGATTAACTCCCTTGAATCCTGAGGGTCCCTGGGGTGCAACTAGCCCACCATATACCTCCAAAAGCGCCACAGAGCTGCGTTGCAGAGAGGTGTAAAAGGGGCGTGGCCTCTGTACACCTCTCTGCAAGGCAGCTCCCTGGCGCATACTGGAGGTTCCTGGTGGGCTAGTTGGCCCCCAGGGACCCCCAGTATTCAAGGGGAATTCGTTCTCCGCTGCAAACGCGCCAGGGGCGCGTTTGCAGAGTGGTGAAGGAAGGGGCGGGGCCTGCGGGCCCGATCGTTTTTTTTTCCTGAAGGGGGCTGTGTGGCCCCCTTCCTTTTTCCTATTTTTAGGCCCTGGGGACCCCATCCCCCAGGGCCTTACCCCTTTTTAAATTAAAATAAAAAAAAAAACGGGAAGGGGGCCGCGTGGCCCCCTTCCCTGGGCCTGTATTGGCCCCGGGGACCCCATCCCCGGGGCATGGCCTCTTTTTTTTATTTGGAGGGGGCTACGTGGCCCCCTCCTCAGGCCATTTAAGGCCCCGGGGACCCCATCCTCGGGGCCGGCCTAGCACTTTTTTTTTTTTCCTTTTTTTTTCCTTTGGGGAGGGGGCTGCGTGGCCCCCCTCCGTGGCCACTTATGGCCCCGGGGACCCCATCCCCCGGGCCTGGCCTCTCGTTGGGGACTGTGGGGGGTCCCCAAACCCCCACAGTCCCGCCGGCTCCCCGTGTCCTACGGGAGCCGGCATTGCTTTACACATGGGGAGCAGCTAACATGCTGCTCCCCATGTGGAAAAGCAATCAGCTTTGGATATTGGAAGAGAGAGCAGGTTTCCTGCCTCTCTTCCAATATCCAAAGCAGTTTGCAATGACAGGACGGGAGCCGCGAGGCTCCGTCCTGTCATTGCAAACAGCAGTGTCCCGGGGGTAGGCACCCCGGGACACTGCAGGAGCCGGCCCTGGGGGTGGCGGTCCCCAGGGCCACCACAGGCTCCAGGAGGGGGCCGCGCGGCCCCCTCCTTACATTTTGAAAGCCCCGGGGAGGTGGTGGTCCCCGGGGCTTGGGGGTCCAAAACGGACCCCCATTGTAATTTTCTTAGTGCCCCGGGAGGTGGTGGTCCCGGGCGTGTGGGGCTGGAGCCCCCACACAGGTTAATCAAAAATAAAAAAGAAGCCCCAGGGAGGTGGCGGTCCCGGGGCTGCGGGAGGGCTCAGAGCCCTCCCGCACCATTACACATAAAGCCCCGGGGGTGGTGGTCCCCGGGGCTTGGGGGCCCTTAGAGGCCCCCCACACATAAAATTAACCCCCCAGCATGCCCCCGGGACTTGGCCCACCCGGGGGCCAATTAACTATCGAAGCGCGGGATTCGCGCACCCTGAGCGCATCCTGCCGATTTAAAAAAATAAATAAATTTTGCCCAGGGGGTCCTTGTGGGACCCCCTGAGCAAACCTAGGGGGTCAGGGTGTTTCTACCCTGCCCCCTTTGTGCGCTTTGCGCACTTGTTTCTGTCCCTCGGTTCTACCGAGGGATAAAATGGCTGCCAACATTTCCTGAATCGGAATGTTGACAGCCAGCTGACAGCCAATTAACATGCAGCTCGTGATCGGGACGGTGCGCGCAGGGTGCGCTGAGGGTACGCGGACCCTACTCGGCCATAGATATCACTATCTTTTACTTTTGATTTTCTCAGCAACTACTGAACGGATTTACACCATTTAACAAAAGGGTTCTTTCTGAACCAAGAACTACCTCTTTGCCAAATTTGGTGTAATTCCGTTCAGCAGTTCGGGCTGTAGCCGTGTCTAAAGTTTCCTATGGAAAATTGCATGGGGAAAACGCGTTTTGGGACCCCCCTTTTTTCTCGGCCCCCGCTTGACGAATCCCCTCGAGACTTTCAGGGTAGGAGCGGACCGGAGCGCCCCACAAAGTTTGAAAATTTTGTGAAGATACGTCAACCGGCAAGAGAGTTATTTCAAATAGAATGTCGCGGATTTCCTATGGATAATAGGTTGTAACTATAACTATCTACTGGCGACCGCCAGTAGATAATATATATATATATATATATATATATATATATATATATATATATATATATTCACTGAAAAAACCATAGGTTTCAGACACGTTATAGTTAGAAATTAGCATTTAAAAAACCTTTGAAATTCACTGAAAAAACCATAGGTTTTAGGGACAGTTATAGTTAGTTGGACATTGCACTCGTACAAAACCCGTGAAATTCCCCCGTTATAGTTAGTTCAGGTAACTATAACTCGCGCCCTCGCAGTGCACTACTGATGACGTCACATATTACATCACTCATGACATGGTCAGTGACATCACTGATGACATCTCAAATGACATCACTGATGACATCATCCATGTGATAATTTCATGCATCTTCTCACACCCTAATATAACTTTTGATACACCCACTGTAAATTACAGACTGCCATTGTCAAAACCATAGACACTCCAACACCAATTACTATATACACACTCACTGATTCTTAGGTCTACACACACACATCTACTCACTCACCCGTACAGTCACTCATACTTATAGTCACTCAGTACAGGACTATTATATGCACTCATACACCTATATAAACACTCACACACCGCCACTCATCCATAGAGGTACTCACACACCTAGTCAGTCATGCAAAAAATTAAGCACACACCCATTTACTCACCTATACAGTTATACACATACCAACTCACTTACTCATAGAAATACTAGCACATTCTTCAGTGATGTCATCAGTGATGTCACTGACCATGTCATGAGTTTTTTCTCGGCGGATCCGCGCACCCTAAGCGCATCCCGCCGATTTAAAAAAAAAAAATGCTTTTTTTTGCCCAGGGGGTCCTTGTGGGACCCCCTGAGCAGACCTAGGGGGTCAGGGTGTTTCTACCCTGCCCCCTTTGTGCGTTTTGCGCACTTGTTTCTGTGCCTCGGTTCTACCGAGGCATAAAATGGCTGCCAACACTTCCTGATTTGGAATGTTGCCAGCCACTTGACAGCCAATTAGCATGCAGCTCGTGATCGGGAGGATACGCGGACCCTACTCGGCCATAGATATATATGTGATTTTACTTTTGATTTTCTCAGGAACTACTGAACGGATTTACACCATTTAAGCAAAAGGCACGACTCTGAACCAAGGGCTACCTATTTGCCAAATTTGGTGTAATTCCGTTCAGCAGTTCGGGCTGTAGCTGCGACTAACGGTTCCTATGGAAAAATGAATGGGGAAAACACGTTTTGGGACCCCCCTTTTTTCTCGGCCCCCGCTTGACGGATCACCCCGAGACTTTCAGGATAGGAGCGCCCCAACAAGTTTGAAAATTTCGCGAAGATTCGTCAACCGGCGCCAAAGTTATTTCAAATAGAATGTTGCGGATTTCCTATGGAAAATAGGTCCTAACTATAACTATCTACTGGTGACCGCCAGTAGATAATATATATATATATATATATATATATATAATGCTATCTGCCCAAATCCACACTTCACTCTGTTCAAACCAACAGGATCCTTCACTCTACTAATATGATAAAATCTAGGAAACACTTAAGCAAGATAGCATGAACTCACCCAATGACGTGGCAGGTTAACATAAGCAGTCTTACCAAACACATAATAAATCCCTCTAAAAATTGGTTCTTCACCAATCAAGAAATCACCATTTATAACATAACTCCTTTCATACTCGCTTTCACCCACATATTCAATTGACCTGACTCCTGTAGGTTCACAACTCACCATACACAACTCACCCTTTCTCTAATGCTCCATTCTCAATCGCTGATGTAAATTTGACAATCTGAATTACTTCAGCCTTAATCTGCTCTCTTATCTTTTTCTCACTTTTCCGATCTCTTACAATTTTCACTTTCTTTACTTAAACTGCACACATACTCCCAGTTAGCATTTTTAATTTTTCAGTTAATTGTGCAACTGTATTTCAGACATTTACCATATTTTAACCCAATTTTTGCATCTTCGGACAAAAGGCAGATCTTCCATCAAGATGTTAAAATCCAACAAATAAGGAGATAAAAATTAATGTTTATTAAAAATACTAACAGACAAATTGCAAGCTAGACAATAAGACATAGGAAGCTGTAGGTATGTAGCTTCTTCACCTCCAGAAGGGAGAAAATACACACACAAAAATCCTCGACCCCCATAATATCAACACATGCCCTTAACATTTTGATATAAATATTACCATTAGATCCGCTAACTAAGCTTTCGCTATGTGTCAATATATTAGATTTAGCATCATGTTGTACTGTAGTTAATTGAACTTCTGGGAAGTCATATCCCACCAGAGAAAGAAGGCACAACAATAAAGATTAGGCCAATAATTTTGCAACATTTGCTATATGCCATTTTCTATTGACATAAAAAAGAAAAAGGAACATGGAGCTCCCAAAAATCAACAAAATGTTCTTTAAAACTATAATAACATTTTCTTCTTTTCTTTGAAAGAAATAATCAAAAATCAAAATAGTCTTTTTTATCACTTCTACTGGCTCAGTTTATACAGTTTATATTCTCAAACTATTTTCTTTGTCTAAATCATTTCCAAAGTTCACACTAATGCTTTCCAGTCTATTCTGAACACTCAAGGTGGTTCTTCTTCTTATAGTTCGCTTTCAAAGATGAATTTCTAACAGTTTATTGGACTGTAGATCTCTGTTTCTGACTCTTCTTCCTCAGATACTGATGCTTGAATCGCCCATTCAGGTGAAGATTTTTTTCTCTTTGGAATTCTTCTTGTTGCAAGTCTTTTAGCAATTTGGTGACTCACTTTCACTGTTTTCCAAGTCGATTTAAATTACTTCTGATTCTTCATTAATTAGATTAAGGGCCAGATGTACGACCCGTTTTTGCATGCGCAAAAGGGTTTGCGAACCCGTTTGCGCGTGCAAAAACCTATTGGGCCATGTACATAGCCTATTTAGCGAGTCGTAATTTTTTTGCGACTCGCTAAATAGGTTTTGCGACTCGCTATTTGGAAGGGGCGTTCCCTTCCAAATAGCGAGTCTCAAAACCATGTACAAATGTTTTGCGACCGCAATTGCGGTCGCACAACACTCGCAATTACCACCTACTTCAAGTAGGTGGTAATGCATTCGCAAATGGGAAGGGGTCCCCAGGGGACCCCTTCCCCTTTCCAAATGCATGCGAAATTATATTTTAAGGGCAGGCAGTGGTCCCAGGGACCACTGCCTGCCCTTAAAAAATTAAACGAAAACGTTTCATTTTTTTTTTTTTAAATGCATCCCGTTTTTCTTTAAGGAAAACGGGCTGCATTAAAAAAAACTGCTTTATTTAAAAGCAGTCCCAGACATGGTGGTCTGCTGAGCCCAGCAGGCCACCATCCCTGGTAGTGCTGGCATTCCCAATGGGCTCGCAAATTGCGAGAGGCTCATTAATATTAATGAGCCTCGCAATTTGCGACCCCATTGGGAATCGCAAATAGTGACTGTTGTACATTTCATGTAGCGCCTCGCAATTTGCGACTCGCAATGTATTGCAAATTGCGAGGCGCTAAATGAAATGGTCGTACCTCTGGCCCCAAGTCTTTTATTTTGCCACTGCTATCTTTTACAGGTACTCTTTAGTGCCTTGATGGTTTCAACTCTTGCCTTTTCACTTTGACTACTGCTGAGTCTTCTCTAATCACTGATGAGCTTGAACTCTGTTCAGTATCAGCAACTCATAGGAAGACAAATACGTTTATTTCGGGGTCTCGCCTCTCAAAACTACATAAAGAACCAATGTGTCTGTACAATTCAAAAGCATTAAACACATATAAACAAAAATAATACAGAAGAAACTATTAAAAACAAGAAGGTACACACTTTAGGTAAGAGTTATCCATAATATTGCACTTACAATGCTTTGGCTTATAAAATTTCATGTTAAAATATTAACAAGGATCAAGAATCACACCAGAAAAGCTCAAATCAATTTAAATACATATAGACAATTAATTTCAAAATCATAACGATAAAATACACTCTTTAATCAAAAGTTGTCTATAATATTGCACTCATGGTTTTTTTAAGTTTGAAAATAGAATTTTATTGGAATAAGAATGCAATTATAGTACAAAAAGAAACAAAATACTCATTAAGCATATCATCACAAATATGAAATAGGTAGCATCATCAGGAAGAAACATATTAATTATATGACAATATCAAAACGTTCTATAATAAGATCTAAAAGGCATAAAACAAATAAACCAAATGTTATTAATAAAGAACAATTCATGGAGGTTTGGGCACTTCTTCAATTCTAGGATTGTGTAACTGTGATTTACGGGCAGAATTATTAAAAAAAAGTAGTTATAGGTAGCCATAAGAGATCTATTTTAATAGCAAGTGCAATTGGATAAACATATGCTCTATCAAGTCTATGATTATAACAAACTCCATACAACCATGCTTGAAAGGACACCTGAAAAGCATCTTTCCAGGATTTCGTAATTTGTTGAAAAGCAACAGCCAGAAGTAAATCTATTAAATAAAAATCTTTGGACTGGGATGACCAATATTCAACAATACTGCCTAGAAAAATGTTAATAAAATGAAATGGGACTTGTGTGTTAAAAATAGTATTTATCTGTTGCCAGACCCTCAACCAAAATTCATAATTAAGAAGACATTCAAATAGCATGTGTTTAAGATCTGCTGAGGATTGAGAACAAGACCAAGAGTTAAAAGAGACAGCAGAATCTATTTTAAGTAATGTAACAGGAGTGATCAAGAGGCGGTTATAAATAAGAAACAAAGTTTGAGTTGCATTAGCCGCTCTAGAAGATTTCCTTATTTTAACACTAATTCTATTCCAAAATGGAAAGGAAAAAGTAGTTTGTAAATCGAGTTCCCAAAGATTCTCTACCTCTGTTTTATCTCTATCGTCAGGAACAAGTGTGGGATGCTTATATAATTCAGATGCTGAAGGCAATATATCCAATAATTTATGAATAGGAGGAGGTGAGGGAGAGGATACATGATCAAGAGAGAGTTTGGTATAAGAGGATTGAGTTGCCGAGGCAAGCAACCGGTATTTGTCTTCATACGAATCTGAGAGGGAAAAAAATGACTGTACTGCTAGAAATGGCAAGCAGGTACCATCTTGAAAAAAATTATGAATCCATTTAAAACCTCTAGAGTACCAATCTTTCCAGAAAATTATTCTATTATTTATTTCAATAGAAGTATTGTACCAAATTGATGAGTTTAAAAATTGATCTTTAGGAGTTTTACAAGAAATAAAAATAGGAGATAGAATTTTGCATGTGTTCTTAAAAATCGGAAGAGATACGGATAAGGGTCTAGAAGTAAAAGACAAACATTCATCAGAGAAAAAGGACGCCAAAAGGACTTTTCAAGGTCCATCCACAAGGGAGAGAGTGTAGAATCATTCTCTTGTAGTAAAAGAGATGTTTGCTTAAGGCAAAAGGCTAAGTGATAGTTAAGGAAATCTGGAAAATTAACTCCCCCGTATGTTTTGTTTTTTTAAGTTTAAGAAGCGACATCCTGGGTTTTTTATTATTCCATAAGAAATTAGATAAAATGGAATATTTTTTCAATATTGAGATTGGGGAATATTAACAGGCATATATGAAATATAGAACAATACAATAGGTACTAGCATCATTTTTATAGTGTTGAGGCGACCCCACCAAGATAAAAACAAAGGATTCCAATGAGTTGTATGCGCAAGAAGGACTGTGAGCAATGTTTTCAAGTTTAAAGCTATAGTATCTTTAACGGTATCAGAGAACCACAGACCAAGATATTTCATCTTATTTATTTAAACAACTTCTAAAGCGCACAAATACCCTTGGGTGTCTTGGCGCTGAGGACTAAAAGGAAAGGAGTGGAGCGGGCTGCTTATTGATCGAAAAGCCAGGTTTTTACTTGTTTCCTGAAAGCTAGCAGGGTGGGACTGGCCTTGATCTGCAGAGGAAGTGAGTTCCAGAGCCTGGCGGTGGCCACTTTAAATCTTCTGTCGCCCCACGCAGCTTTCTTAGTTCTTGGGACAAACAATAGATTGGCTTCTGAGGAGCGCAGAGTTCTGCTGGAGGTGTATGCGCAAAGAGCTTTCTTCAGGAACTCAGGTCCCATGTTGTGGGAAGCCTTATAGGCAATGCATAGCACCTTAAATTTAGTTCTGCTTCCTATGGGCAGCCAATGTAACTGTCGGACCACCTTGGATATGGACATAAACTTAGGGGTACCTGAGAGTATCCTCGCGGCTGAATTCTGCACCAGTTGCAGCTTGCTTAGAACCCTTTCCTGAGCATTAATGAAAAGACCGTTGCAGTAGTCGACTTTTGTCATAACCAGTGTGCTTATAAGAGTTTTGCATGCACCAACTGGAAGAAAAGGTAGAAGTTTTTTTATCATCCTTAGTACATAAAAGGATGAGGAGACTACTGCGTTGGCGTGGTGTATGAAAGACAGCTTGTCGTCGAACATGACACCCAAATTTCTAACCTTTTTGACAGGGGACGGAGGTAAACGCAACGCAGCTGGCCACCAAGTTGGGGACCAGCAGGGGGAAAGGTTGCCATCTTGAAATCCTAAAGCGACTGCCCCTCCATCATTGTGCACCGCTAGCACCAGTTGCGTATCATCTGCGTAAGATGTTAGACCCATCCCGTATGATTTGATTACTCGCGCCAGGTCCGACACATATATGTTAAATAGGGTCGGACTCAATGATGATACTTGCGGCATGCCACACGGGAGAGCGAATGGTGTAGAGTTGAAGTCACCTAGGCGCACTAGCTGGGTCCGATTAGATAGAAAGGAGGACAGAAGAGCTTTGGCCTTGTGTCTGATGCCAATGGCTGAGATACAGTCGATCAGAGTGGCATGATCGACCGTGTCGAAGGCTGCTGATAAATCCAGCAGCACAAGGACCGCGGCGCCTCCACGGTCTAACACCGTCCTGATTTCATCCGATGCCTTGATGAGGGCGGTCTCCGTACCATGGCCCTTTCTAAAGCCAAATTGTGTGTCATCTGGTAAGTTGTATTCATCAATGAAATGAGCCAGTTGAGTGTTCATGATCTTTTCAAAGATTTTTGCTGGAAATGGAAGACATGCTATTGGCCTATAGTTTTTAGTCTCTGCTGGGTCAAGATTATTCTTTTTTAGCAGAGGCTTGATGATGGCCTTTTTCCAGATGGAGGGATAGTTGCCTGTACAAAACATCAAGTTGCAGATGTTTGTAAGGTTAGGGCCTATCAGGTCAGGGATCAGTCTAAGAATAGATGGAGGGCATGGGTCGTCAGGAGAACCAGATTTGACGGTAGTAATCAGATCCATGATCTGTTCCAGAGAGACCTGGTTAAATTCCGAGAAGCTAGGGGTGGATACATTCTCGCTGAGGTCGTCCTTGTGGGTCCCATCCTTCGTTTGGGCAGAGAAGTTGGCGTAAATTTGGCACACCTTTCCTTGAAAGTAGCTGGCCAGGGAATTACAGAGAGATTGGGAGGCCTCCTTGTTAGAATTAATCTCTGGCCCTGTCAGCTTGGCTACTACCTGGTAAAGCTGCTTAGTGGAGTCTTGGGCAGTTTCGATTTGTCTTAGGTAGTAATTGCTTTTCTCGGTGATTATGAGGCGTTTATACTTAGTCAGTGCCTCCTTGTAGAGAGGTTTTGCCGCTTCATCATAATCTCGGCGCCAGCGTCTCTCTTGATTCCTGCACCATTGTTTCTCGAGTCTCAGTGCCTCAGAGAACCATGGGGCCGAAAGGGTATTCCTGTTTTTGGAGGCAGATTTGAGGGGTACCAGTCTACTAAATGCGTTTTGGAGCCATTCAATGTAGTTGGTAGATGCCAACTCAGGATCTTGCCTGGTTTCCTGCTGGGTAGATAGTAGGTGTTGTTTAAGACTGGCTTGGTCAATACTGCTCCAAGCCTTGAACTGTTTGGGGGGAGTGGATCTAGAGTGCTGTGGAATGTTCCTTATCTGGATTCCAATGAAAGGAGGAAGAACTGAAATCAGCATGAAAACATAACTTATTTAGGGGGAGAATTTCACACTTGTCTGCATTTAATTTATAGCCTGAGACAGACGTAAAGTTATCTACTTCTAAGAACAAAGTTAGTAAGGATGTTTGTGGATGAGAGATAAAAAGCTAAATATTGTTTAAGCTGAGTATCCCCATGAGTAAAACCTGTGATTTGTGGGTTAGAATGAATCTTTATTAAAAATGGTTCCAAAGCAAGTATAAATAATAAAGGGGAGCTAGGACAACCTTGTTGAACGCCTCTATGAAGAGGGAAAAACTGAGACATAAGGCCATTAATTAAAATAGATGACTTGGGAGAAGAATATAACAAAGAAACATAATTAATAAATTTAGGACCAAAACCAAACCAGGAAAGTGTAGAGAAGATAAAAGACCAACTAACGGGGGCGTGGCTAACCATCATGGCCGACCGGACGTGAATCCGATCGGCTCCGTGCCAGGCCCTAATCAACCAGTAGCTTAAGGGGCACCAAATGCCCCAAATTCGGCACGAAGGCTCGTCCTACGCACTCGGGAGCTGAAGAGGCACAAAAAAGAAGAGAGAGAACAGTCCCCCCGGTGCGGTGCGAGGAAGCAGAGGTTTATCTCACCGGCTCCCGAGGCGGATTAAGATGGCGGCTGTCACCCTGCTCGGCAGTGAAGTCTCGCGCCGATGCGGCGGATCCCGCTGAAGAGCCCGCGCACAGGAGGCGGATTGAGGGGGCGGAAGGTCTCGTTCGTTTGGCCCCGGGGGGCTAACTGCACAATCCGGCAGCGGGTGTCCGACGCCACCGGCGTCCACGCGGGAAGACGCACCCTCCCACCAGCAACTTTGGCGGATGGAGCGGGGTCCCCTTGAGGGGCCGGAGATGCTTGTGGACCTGCCTGTTGGCGGTCGATAGCAGCGGTGAGGAGCAGGGGAGCCCCCCTTTCACCAAACCAGCCTGCTGACGGATGATGAGAAAAACGGTGCCTGACCCTAAGATGGTGGCGGCCAGGCACCGGTCCTGAGCCTCGTGAGAAGGCCCAGGCCGGAGGTCTCGCACCCTCGGTGACTCTCCCCAGCACGGCGATGTGTCAACGTCCCGAGGGGGGGCCCTATTGCAAACGTCGACTCTCCCCAAGCCAGATCTGCTTACTTGACCCAGATGTGAGAGTCTTTGTGGCAGCATAGAGGGGTAAGGCTGAGGTGCCCCTCACAGGGCCCCCCTAGGGTCCAGAGCAGCGCTGCATCTGATGTTGGTCTCAACGGCTCACTGAACGCCTCATACCAATCCCAGCAGCAAAGTGGGGGTCCCGGGACCGCATGAGCACCTTGGTCCTGCGTTAACCGGACTAAACCCGAGAAGTGGAGGAACACTCGTTACACGCTCGCCCCCCCACTGCGACGAGCCCTGGTCTCCGCGACATCAAGCCTCCACGCAGCTGAACCCCTCTTACCGGTGTCGGGGGTCCTCCTGGTCGGCTCAGCTAAGCAAAGTTGGTTAATCGCTGCAGCGCCAAATCCCCCAAGGCCTTTCCCACGGCGAGGAAAGCCAGCGCAAGAGGTGGGTGAAGGTCCCTATGCCACCCAAAAAAGCACAGCCCTCCAAGGTCTCCAGCTTCTTTTCCCCCGCCGCCAAGGGGGCTGATAGCGACGAACCAACGCGGTCAGCCAACAGTATGGCGCTCACAAGAGAGGATTTGATGTCCTCACTCCGGGAATTCAAGCAGGAACTCAGGGACGACATCAAGGCCGACATGGGGGCCTCCTTTGACGCATTCAAGGCAGAAATGGGGGGTCGGCTGGTGGCCCTGCAATCGGGCGTTGACTCAATTGGGGCCCGCGCTCTCGACCTGGAGGCAAAACATCGGGAACTGGAGAACCGCATGAGACCCTTGGAGACCCACTCCGAAGACCTTCGCGCACAGTTGAAAGCCATGGTGCTCCGCTGTGAGGATCTTGAGAACCGCTCCCGCCGGGAGAACATACGAGTGAGGGGCCTGGAGGAAGGGTGCGAGGGCCCAGACTTGGAGGCCTTTATGGTGGGGCTCTTCTCAACAGTACTCGGAGATTCTGAACCGGAGGTCTGCCTAGAGAGAATGCACAGAGTGGGGCCTCGAGGCCCAGGAGATGCCAGAAAGCCCTGAGATGTTTTGGCGAAATTCAATTCTTTTAACCCCTTCCGTGCTCATGACGAGCTCAGCTCGTCATGCTGCGCGGTAGCGCTGTGCGCATGACGAGCTGAGCTCGTCACGACTCCACCCGCGATCGGAATGTCCCGCATACGAGCGGAATTCTGATCGCGGTCAAGGGGTTAAAACTAAGGAGATGGTCCTCCAGAAAGCACAAGCCCTGGACAAGGTATCCTTTCAGAACACGGAGTGCTCGCTCTACCAAGATGTGGCTCAAGCCACACTAGCCCGGCGTCAACAATTCCGACCCGTCACTGCAGCCTTAAGGGAACGCAAGGTGAGTTACCGTTGGACATACCCTTTTGGGCTTGCTTTCACACTGGACAATAAGAATTATCACTGCACGGAGTTAGAGAGGACAGCAACTATCCTGGGCATTGAGGTGCCAACCACAACACACGCGGCGGAAGAGAGGAGGGCGGAGGTGGCGACGGGCCCGAAGAAGCAGGGGGGAGGCCCTTGGCTTCAGCAGCGCAGACCAGGCAAAAACTCTGTGGGCGGACGATCTCCTGGCTCTCTGGCGTCTGGGGAGACTTGTTTCGCCTGAGTCGATCGGGCAGTCACGCGGTTCACACGCCCCGATGGGGCCACTAGGATAATCCCGGTCTGGTACCTGTCACGCTATCACGTATGCCAATGTGGTGAGGAGAAAGCTTTGAATTTACGATGCCGGCCACAACAACCAAAGGGCTTGCTAGCTACTAGCTTTTTTCAACACATACGGAACTGATATTGGGCCTTGGCGGCGGAATTTGGTCCACCCCAGATATTGCTCGTAATGAGGTTCTCCTCTGTGATCGAGGACCTCCGAGAGCAAGTTTTGGAACTAAGTTTGACACGGTTTATCTTTTTCTTCCTTTTTTCTTTTTGGTTTTTCGGTGTCACGGTCTACCTTGTTGCTTTTTTTATTATTAGGTTGCTGATGCAGGGTGGAGGGATGGGGGGGGAACAAGATGGGCAATGTGCAGGGGAGGGAAGGGGGGTCTAGCTGCCCTGGTTTTGCTGACAAATGATGGGGTTTAACTGTCTGACATAGAACGTAAAGGGGTTTAATTCCCCTAACAAGAGGCAACGGATCTAGAATTTTTTAAATGATCACCAGATTAAAATTGCCGCCCTCCAGGAGTCGCACCACCCCTGCAAAGAGGAACAAATCTTTCGCTCTTCGGCAAGAACCAAACATAATGGGGTGGCGCTGCTCTTTCACACTTCAACCCCCTTTCTTCACCATGACACAAAAACGGACAAAGAGGGGAGGTTTGTGATGGTGAGGGGGGAAATACGGGGCAGACCATGCACGATTGCAGCGATCTATGCACCCAACACAGGGCAACATGATTTCCTCAGTTCTTTCTTATCTACCCTGGGGGGGTTCGCAAGAGGCGACATTTTACTGCTTGGGGACTTCAATATGGTATGGGACCCGTCCCTGGACACCACACACGTCCTTAGGGCAGCAGGGTTTTTTTCCAGCAAACCACTTCAAGCAACTCTACGGGGGTTGGGCCTGGTAGATGTTTGGAGGAATGCCCATCCCTCGACCCGAGACTACTCCTTCTTCTCCCACTCGCATAGGACATATTCCAGAATAGATCATGCCTTCATAAGCCAGTCCCTCCTCTATACGGTGATGGGAACCCAATTTCACCCGATCTGCCTCTCGGACCACGCGCCACTAGAGCTGACGTTAGATTGGCCTGCCCCACGCTCCAAATTTGCTAGGTGGTACTTCCCCAATTACCTGTGCAGAGATAGACTCCTCCGAGACGAGATACGAAAAGCAATCACAGACTTCTTTGACCTCAAAGACCCGGAGCAAACTTCGCTAGCCAACAATTGGGACGCCTTCAAGGCGGTCATTAGAGGGAAATGCATTGAATTAGAGGCCACGCTTAAAACGCAACGCAAGGGAGAACGCCTCCTTCTCGAGAGCGAACTGCGCTCCGCCGAGAATGACCATAAGGCTTCCCCCTCGGTACAAACCCTCCGTAAGGTCATTCAGGTTAAAGGGAAACGCCAAGCGATTTACACTAATGGGGCCGAAAAGACTCTTTTACGCCTTCAAGCCCGTAATTATGAGGGTGGGAACAAGGTGGGCTCGTTATTGGCACGCCAGTTACGAACCCGGCAGGAGAAAAACTACATCAAGAGTATAGAGGATGGGGATGGGGTCCTCCACCAGAGCGAGTCGGGAAAGGCCAAAGCTTTTGGGGATTTTTACCACTCCTTGTACACGGCGGACCAACCAGACTCGCAAGCCCAAGACCAATATTTGGAGGGCCTCACCCTGCCCCAGGTACCCGCCCCCACCAATGAGGAGCTGAGTAGCCCCTTCACTGCTGAGGAGGTTCAGAAGGCGATCGATTCGCTTAAGCTCCATAAAGCGCCTGGCCCTGACGGCTTTAACGCCCACTTCTATCGTACATTCGCTCCGGAACTCGTCCCCCGCCTAGTAACGCTCTTCAATGATATAGCTACCACGCAACAGGTGACCCCCTCGATGGGCGAAGCCCTGATCTCTGTCATCCCCACACAAGGGAAAGACCCCTCCCGCTGCGCCTTTTACAGGCCGATAGCGCTCCTAAATCTGGACGCCAAGCTCTACTCAAACATTTTGGCCACCCGCCTGGAAAACATTATGCCGTTCCTAGTGCAGGCCGATCAAGCGGGCTTTATCAAGGGGAGACAAACCCATGACAACCTACGAAGAGTAGTCCACATCATCGAGAAAGCACAAAGGAAGGCAATACCCACGGTCCTTCTCGCGCTGGACGCGGAGAAGGCCTTTGACCGGGTGGACTGGGCCTTTTTGACCCGTACTCTACGTCGGTTCGGATTCGCCGAGACTTTTATTGGAATGGTCAGAGCGAATTATCATGCGCCGCGCTCTAAGGTCCTGGTTAACGGGTTGCTTCGGAACCTTTCAATCTCTCACGGGGCACCCGTCAGGGTTGCCCCCTATCCCCCCTCCTATTTGCGCTCAGCATCGAACCCTTTGCAGAGCGCATTCGATCCAACCCGGACATAGGGGGAGTCCCATTTGGCACGGATGAACACAAGATATCCCTCTTCGCGGATGATGTGCTCCTATCAGTCACGAGACCGCAATCCTCCCTCCGGCGATACAGGCGGAACTCACCTTATATGAACGAGCCTCGGGTTTCAAGGTGAACCTCACGAAATCCTTCCTCCTTAACCTTACAGTGCCTAAGGATACCATGCAGGCTATTGAGGGCGTGACCCCCTTTTGTAGTGCCCACAAAGACATTACCTACCTGGGCATAAAACTCACCCCCAAACTAGAGCACCTCTATGGAGCGAACTACCCCCCTCTGTTGCGCCAACTTAAAGCGGACTTTGCCAGATGGCGGACGGCATACCTCTCGTGGCTAGGGCGGATAAACGCTATAAAAATGAATTTTCTCCTGCGTTTACTGTATCTCTTCCAGGGCCTTCCGATCCCCGTGGACCGGGCGCCTTTCTCTGAATTAAAAACAATGATCACCAGGTTCATTTGGCAAGGGCAGAGGGCACAACTCTCCAACCGAATGCTGACGCGGCCGAGGGAGGAGGGAGGGCTGGCCCTACCTGACTTCTTGGGATACTATAGGGCGGCCCAATTGAGGGTGATCACGGAGTGGTCCCTGCGAGAGTCGGAAAAGCTCTGGCTTCATATGGATAGACAAATAACAGGGAGAACGATCTTGGACCTCTTGTGGAAACACAAACAGCATCGGCCACGCAACGCCTACATCAGCACACCCACGGCGACCACCCTAGAGGTCTGGGATATTTTGAACAGAACCACTCCCCTCACCACCTTTCCTTCCCCGTACACGCCCATACACTTCAACCCCGAATTTCCCCCGGCATTACAGGAAGGTCCCTTCGAGGCTTGGCGGGAGGGGGGCTGCCTTATGCTTTCTTATTTGTTCGAGGGAGAGAAACTGCTCTCCTTCCCGGCATGTTCCCAGGCATTTCAGCTTCAACCTGCTGAGGAATTCCACTATTTGCAACTTATACACTGGGCTCTTCAACCGCAGGTACGACAGTCCGCCACCAGAGAGTTACTTCCCATTGAGAAATTTGCCCTGTCCGGGGCTTCCTCAAAGGGAACCATCTCCTTTCTCTACTCCCTCTTACAAGCGCAGGGCTCCCCACACACCTCGAGACACCAAAGGTTCTGGGATACTCTCTTGGACACCCCTCTACAGAAGAAACAATGGTCCTCACTATATAGGGGTATTCCCAAGTTTAACCGCTGTATGTTTTTAAGGGAGGCCCACTACAAAATTATGTACAAATGGTACCTACACCCTCAGAGCCTTCACACTATCTTCCCTAATGCTTCGGACAGGTGCTGGAGGGAATGCGGGCAGCTGGGTGACTTTAGGCACATCTGGTGGGATTGCCTGCACATCAAGCCCTTCTGGGAGGAGGTTTTAGCTCAAATCAAACAGATCTTGGGTTACCCGATTCCAGAAACGCTAGAACACACTCCTGGGGATCCGGGATCCCAATCTGAAGCGCCAGACGCAAGGGGACCGCTCAGTAATGTGGCTCTGCCTCGGGGTGGCCAAGATGGCCGTAGCGGCAGCTTGGAAGAAGACAGAGGCCCCTTCCCTCACGCAATGGCACGCCAGACTGTGGCAGGCATTGGCGATGGAGAGAATGGCAGACATTTTAGAGGACGCCCGCAAGGGATTTGACTATGTGTGGGCCCCCCTGGTAGAATACTTATCTGAGGGACTACCCCTGTTTGCATGTGGTCCGCGGATACGAGCTCTCCATCTCTTTCATATCTAGAACTGCCACTGGCACCCTCGAGTTGTCGAAAGGACTTCAAAGACGGAGGGGATCCCCTCTCCCTAGACAGTGACCTTTAACAGCAACTGTATGTGATGTTTCTTTATTGACCGTGACACCTTAGTTTAAGTTCTCATGTTCTTATGTTCCAAGGGGGGAAGGCGGGGAGGGCGAAAGTTGACTGATAAGGTTATTCAAAAATCGCTGATTCCTAGTTCACAAACTGTATAAGATCTGTTAGCACACTGTACTCTTCGGCTGATATTATGCATTGGGGTCTCCTTCCCCTACATGTAGTTTTGCATTTCTGTGTATTTTGATATATTTAAAACCGATAAAAAGATATTTGATAAAAAAGACCAACTAACTCTGTCAAACGCTTTTTCTGCGTTCAAAGAGACAGCTGCCAAAGAAGAATTATAAGATTTGGATTTACTAAGCACATTAAAAAATAGTCGAGTATTATCTGAAAGATGCCTACCTTTAATAAAACCACATTGTTCTCTCCCAATTAATTGGGGGTAATAACTTATCCAAACGAAGAGCTAATATTTCTGCAAACATTTTATAATCTAAGTTAATTAGAGAAATAGGGCGATCATTTTTACACAATCTATGATCTTTATTATCATCGGGAAGAAGACATATCAGCGCCTCTTGAAAAGACCCACCCGATGTGTGAGAGGATATAAAATAAAGGAAAAGTTGGTGTAATTTGGGCAAAAGAAGTGAAGAAAAATATGAATAGAATTCAATGGTAAAACCATCAGGTCCAGGAGCTTTGCCATGTTTAATAAAACAAATAGCATTAGAAATATCCTGGATTAGAATATTCTCTTCCAATATGGAAAAATCAATGTCACAGTGCAAAGGCGAAGGGATGGATGTTAAATAATGATGAGGATCTTGGGGATCAGACTGAGACTCCGGGGTATACAGGGCCTGATAAAACTTTGTAAATTCCAAAAGTATATCCTCATTTTTATGTATATTCTGATTAGTGAAGGTTAAAATAGAATACATTTTTGTACGTTCTTTCTTGATTTTAAGATAAGTGGCAAGAAGTTTACCTGCTTTATTTTGACCTCCATTATATTTTGCACTGGATTTGAGTAGATAAGAGTTGGCATTTTCTGAAGAAAGTGTATTAAACTCAAATTTAGCAGTCACTATCTCATTTAAGGTGTGTTCAGAGTCAGAGTTATAAAAAGAGTGTTCTAGTTGCTTAATACGTGAGTTAAGTACTTTAAATTTATTGGAGGCAGATTTCCTAGGAAACAAAATTTATTCTAGAGGCGGCTTTAGAAGCCTCCCAAATAATATGAGGAGATAGGTCAGGAGATTCATTTTCTTTAAAGAATGTGTTAGCAAATTGTTCATAAGTACGTTTAAACTGCAGATCTAGGAGAAGAGAATTTAAATCTTCACCGTCTAGTTACCTAATAAGATGGAAGGAGATCTAAATCTAAGGTGACTGGTGCGTGATCGGAAATCAATATGGATCCAACATCTGAGTTAATAACATGTTGAGCAAGAGCATTAGAAATAAACATTTGGTCTATCCAAGATTGGGAAAAATGAACAGGGGAAAAGATAGTGTACTCTTGACGTGTTGGATTGCACAATCTGCATGCATCGAAAAGAGATCGCTGGGATTAAGTTGATTTAAACTTGGAATGCATTTGTGACGGCAGAAATCTAGTTTTGGAGCGCTTATCTATAATGGGATCAAAAACCATATTACAATCCCCACCAAAAATCAAATAATCATCAGTATAAGTCAACAACTTAGACAATACTCCTGGCCAAAAGGAGCTATCTGGATTAGTAGGTGCATAAAGATTAACAACAGTGAAAGGAATTTTATCAATAAGTAAGGAAACTGAGACCCATCTACCTTCACAGTCAACATCCTGGGCAAGAGTTTGTATAGTAAGGCACTTATGACATAAAATAGCTACCCCATCACATTTCCCTGAGCCCGGAGAAGCAAAAACATGACCAACCCATTGTCTTTTAAGTTTAGTCACTTCTTGGTCTGAAATATGTATTTCGTGCAGGAGAACAATATCACCTTTTAAGTTGGAAATATGGGACAAAACCCTTTGACGTTTTATAGGAGAGCATAAACCTTTAACATTCCATGAGATAAATCTTAAAGCCATCTACAATACAATAATAAATTCAGAAAATACAAAACAAGTAATAATAATTAGCGGTCTGTGAAAACAATATAAAGATAATACAGCATAACCCTGAAAGTGTAACAACTTATCAAAATAGATTGCATATGAGGCAAAAGTTGAAGTCAAAGAAAAAGAAAGAGAGGAAAGGATACTAGAGACAACAAGATAGAAAAAGAAGAGCTGATAATCTGAAGAAAGTTGAAAAGGATGACTAGGGAGACCAGAACTTGATAAAAATCTTCTGAAGAAAGAAAATAGAAGGAGACAGAAACGTGATGAGGCAAAAAAGGAAGAGAGAGACAAAAACCATAAATAAAATACAAAAAATGACATACCAGAAAGAACACACAAAATTTGAGGGTGGTGGAGCCACATAAGGGAGACGATACAGCAACTGAAGCTCTCGGAAACGGGCAAAAGAGGAAGGAGGTATAAGATCAAAACGCAAGAGGAGTCACATGTATGACTTTATGACAAGGGCAGTACCTGAGAAAAGAGGGAGAAACAAGTTATACAAATGTTAACAAAAACAATACATAAGACACATAACCAGGACTGTATTATAAACTAACAAGAAGTACTAAAATAAGTTAAACAATAGGCCTAGTAATTTCCATATCCTCCAGTCTACAATTGTCCAAAAATCGTTGAAGAAGACAAGGATCCTCATAAGACGTGGTCTTGTCCTTATAAGACACCTTAAAAAGGCAGGGATGGATAAGATCAAATCTGGCATTGATATTTCGTAACGCCAGCCTCATATCCAAAAAGTTCTTTCCTCTATCTGCTGTTGCTTTGGTATAGTCCTGGGAAAAGATTCTACCCTTGACCTTGACTAATTGCAAGACCTTCAACAGATCTGTGTATTCTAAAAAATAAAAAATAACTCCTCTTGGTTTATTAGAAGAATACGCAGCCTGTGAAACATGACCTAAACAATGTGCTCTCTGAATGTTCAGTGGTGGAGATTCAGGAAGATCCAGAACTTTTGAAAGAAAGGATTGGAAGAAGGAGAGAGGATTAGGGCCCTCAAGGCCCTCTACTAAGCCATAAATACACAGATTATTGCATCTGTTACGATTTTCAAGGTTTTCAATCTGTTTTTGAAGATGCAAAATCTGAGTCTGCATATAGGGTACTTGATTGGCAACAGAATGAAAAGATTCCACTTTATTTTCTAATTGAACAACCCTGCTCTCCATGTATGACCATTTATCATCCAGCTGTTGGAGACGAATATTAGTCTCCTCCATGTAAGGCTTAAGTGCCCAAATTTCCTCAAGGATTATTTCCATAGAGATTGAAGGAGGAGATATAGTTGGTGAAGACGAGTCTTTTTTAACCCTTTTCCCAGATGAAAGAACTGACGTGCCTGATACTTTGGACGCAATTTTGGAAGTAGGAAGTGGTATACTTGATGACGGGACACCTGTTACTGCACCTTGCTCTGAATCCGCCATGTTATCTTTAAGAACGCAAAAAGCATTAAAGTCAACCACAGATGGAGAAGAACTGTTGACAGAACGACGAGCAGGCTTCGTTCTCCCCATACACAGATATCATAAACGCAACACGCAGCCAGCCTGACGAGGTGCACAGCAGAACAGCATAGATGATTATATTCACTTTATGATGAAAAAATTAGTCACAAGGAAAAACTGAGTAAGGCAATATCTGAGAACGCCATAAGAATTCCAAAAATCATATAAAATACCTCAAGATCACTGAGGAGGCACGAAACAGGTAACTCCAGTGTAAAACAATAAAATTAGCCACTAGAACAGCTTGCAAAACCTCCAAATATTAGGATCGCATGGTTTAAAAACACTCTGCTATTTATTCATGAGGAAAAAACATCCTTGCGGTAAAACAAAATGGCGGACGCGAGCCCTGAGGGAAATTGTGTCGGCTCGAATAAATGTAAAATGCGGTTTCCTGCTTACCGCAAAGGAGTCTTTAATAGAAGAAAACAAGTGCTGGCAACTTCATCCTTCAATGCTGTACATTCCGTACAAAACGGCGAGGTCTTGCCGTAAAAGGAGATAAAAACCTCCCGCGCCGCCTCGGATTCGAAAAAGCAGCTTTTTAATGTCTCACACCCAGGGCTATGTAAAGCAGCCTAATCCGTGCCCTTCTTGGCCTAGTGAACATTGAACACAAAGAAGTAATAAATGTTCAACATCCTCAATCCTGTCCGTGCAAGTTATACAGAATGGAGATTTGGTTGGGTTAGACTTTCAATTGCTAGTGAACTTGCTGACTAACAACGTACCCTGGCTAAATTTAATATAGAGTGTTCTTACCTGGCAAGGTACGATTGCATCTAAATAGAGTTCCTAGGAAGGTACATGTTTATTAGACAGGAAAACATTCATAAGTCTACCTACATTGGAACAACTATGACAGGAATCAATCTTGAAGTTCAAAATGCCTCTTTTACGATGTCCTTAGTACTTTTATTGATTAAAGAAGGATCGCTCCAGTAACTGCCCAATCCTAAGTCACTAAGGTGCGATTTAATATGGATAACCCAAGGAATTGAATACGCATTCCCTAAATTCATAATTTCCACTACGTGGTTGACCAAATTCTGACCCAGAAAAAGAGAGGTTTCAAGGTAGTTAAATCTCAAACCCTTTTGAGGCCAGTGTCAAAAAGTAAGGGACTCAAAAGGGTACTTTGTGGCAGACTAAATAGGGATCTTAAGAAACTATTTTCCTTAGAGGTCAGCCCAGTGGTGTTACTTACTCCCCAGATTTCTGGCCTTTAAAGATCCGCAGTTTGTGCCTTTGCATGGTAGACCTCAATAGCCGGGGACACGGATTTAGGGATAGTAGCTTAATATCTCTCAATGACCCCAAAAGCTCTATGTAAAAGGGTCTATTCACTTTTCTGTTTATGTGTTCTCCAGATGTAAGATTTATCTATTTTGACACTTAAGTAATCAAAGCTATAAACTACTTACAAAGTCAGCCACTTCATCAAAAACCCTCCTTTAAATGACCTATGGAGATTGAATATCATTACCTTAGTTTTTAGTGTGTTCATTTCTAGACCTCGAAGATCACAAAAGTCTCCCAAATTAATAAGCAAAGTCTACAATCCTGCCAGGGTATGAGAAACCAAAAGAGTATCATCAGCAAAACATAACATAATGTGTATTTGTTCACCCAGAAGGGTATCTTGGCACTGAATAACAGATGTTTATTGTTACCCAACTCAATGGTACTCATTTTATCGACCTCAGAAGGATGAAAGGCTGAGTGGACCTGCTGGGAGTTGAACCTGTGACCATGAGGTCGAACACAGGCTCCTATAGTGGACACATTAATCCACTAAGCCACCAGACCCAACTGAAAAGTAAAGCTGGGAGTAGAAAGAGGTTGATAGGTCCTGACGAAATGCCATGATCCTACGGGACAGTAACAGGCATGAAACATGTTGACCCTTGACTCACACCAACTGTAGCTAACATAGACCATTATATCTATCACTCGCTCATTTCACGTTTTTAACTGTGACAAAGGGACCGAGTGATTAAAATACACTTCAGATCCCTGCAGTCATTTTTAACACACACCCTTTTCCCCATTCTACTCACAACCAGTCATCCAACCTCAGACTTCACATCGGCGGAAAAAAAAAGAACTCAGGCAAAGAGCCCCCTCGCGGGGTGTTGGGCATTGCAGCGCCGGCCCAACGAAGAGTTGCCCGATGATGAAGCATGACACCCCTCCGGGTGTATGAGGGCCCTTGCCCTTAAAAGGAGCACTCCCTCCAACTTATCTGACTGGGAGACCTAGACCCCCAAATAGGAACTGCACACTCTTTGTTCTCATAGCTGACATAGGGGCACATGTGCTGGACCTTAGATAGCCCTAGTCCCTCCTCCTTGGTATTAAGCTTGTTAAGGGCCTTTCGAGAGCTCAGCCAGAGCTCACATTCGGACTGTGGTCTCTTGCTGCCATAGCCTAGTACTGCGATCCCCACTGTACTGCTAAACGTTTATGGGTAAGCATGGATAGTTTAGATCTTATTGAACCAGGGAGGGAGAGGAATACAAACAAGAGATGTTATAACTTAGCTCTCCCCATCACTAAGGGTGAGGTTAGAGTGGCAATAAACTCATTGAATGGGGAAAATGCAAGGCACACAAGGCCTACAGATCAAATTTTACAAAGTATGCAAGAAGCTGTTGTCACCACATCCTCTTTTCATCTGCATGACAATATTGGAGTCGGATATACTGCCACTGTCGATGAGAAAACTGGCAAATGCTGTACTCTCCACTTCCAGGTAAGAATCCCCATCTAAGCAAATCCTCCAATCCAATTTCAGTGCAGAACAGAGACGCAAAGATATTTAGCAAGATACTAGTCAAATGATTGCTCTAAGTGGTACGAGAAGTTATACACTATGACCAGTTGTGCAGTCTGGTTGGGCAGCCATGAGCATAGATGTGATTGATTGCTTATGGCAAGATTCAAGATCATGCAGCAAATCTTTTATTAGACATATATTACTCTCATAACCTGAACAAGATATGCCAGACAGGTGCTAGTAGACTGCCTTTTTTTAATCATACTTGGAAAGCTCAGGAGTCAACTTATATTACGATGGTGTAAACAAGACGTTCATGGACACACAGGAAGACAGTAGCATATGCTCCAGAGATATGTTAATTGGTCTAGAGCCAAAAAATAAAATACATACACATGCAAACAAAGTGACTGGTTTGATGCTGTAGTTGGTCGCACATCGATTAGCTCTGGTCTGGAGTCAAACAGATTGATTTTGTGCTACTGGACTGAAGTCATGATTAAGAGAACTACACACGGCTAGAAGTCAATAAACATACAAAAGATAGAATAATAGAAGGGAGTGGGAAACGTGAGAGTTGACGTTTAAACAATACTTCCATAGCTTGTTCTAGGAGTTTAATTTAAGGCCACTCTTTGCCATCAACCGCCTCTTTCCACGTAAAGCAAAGTGTAAGATCTGCACCCAGTAGGAGAGACAATACACCAAGATATGGAGCTCTTAAGAAAAGGAGTCGGCTTATGCTTTAAGAAACGAGATTTAAAAACAACAAATCAGTCTGTTTTTCAAGGCAAAAGACACAACCAATTAGTGAGGTTGTATGAAATGGCAAACAACAATATGTATCATAAAATATATGTAAATGATAAAAAGTTCACAAATAATTGTAGGGTGTGGGTGGGCCCAAAAGCAGAAATAAGGCAAGGCATACAGCAATATGGCTTGCAACGCATGGTCAGATTTGCAAAGCTCAAAAGCCATTCTGCTTACTACATTCTGAACTTGCTGAATCCTCCCGCCAAAGAGCATGCCATTCCCATAACTGAGGTATGACCAGACACAAGTACCAATGACCATAAATCATATCTGAGATGGAATAAGTAGGAAGAACCTTTGTAAGAGACCGAGTTGTAAAAATAGTTTAACCTGGCCCTTTGAATCTGAAAGATCTTTATCAAAACAGATTCCCAGGTTCTTGGCCTTCCCAACAGGAGAAGGCACATGGCAAAACCCCAAGGCCAGAGCTGTCTAGTGCAGCACATTCAATCTTACCCACTGACCAAGACCTCGATTTATCAGTTAATTTTCAGAAAATTAGTTTTTGTCCAATCATCAGTGACAGCCAAACACTCTCCTACACAACTAGAGGGATTGGTGAACAGCTGGCCAAATCTCAGCAAAAGCAGAGTATCTTCCAAAGAGGGCTACTCGTAAGGATTAAAGAAAATAGAGACATCAAAGACCTTTGAGAAACTGCAGGTTTATCTTAGATGCATTTCAGAAAAAAGACTTGTAGAATTGGTGTTTATATATATGTTATAGCATTATGTTATGTTATAACATTTCTAGATCGCAGCAAAGAGGTGTCCTGGCACTAAACAGAGCTATGAGTGACGGAACCAGTGAAAAAAAGAATTAGCTCCTAAATAGCCAGGTCTTCAACGCTTTCCTGAAGTGAAGTAATAGGGGAAACCTTCACAGAGTGCTTGGGAGCTTGTTTCAAAATGTGGCAGCCCTAAGGGAGAAACACAACCGCCCAAACAAGACCAGCTGACTCTCGGTATAGTTAGTAAGTCTCTGAGGATCGAAGGCAACAAATAGTGTGGACCTATATGGTGAACAGCTTTGAAAACATGACACAAGGATTTAAAGACAATCTTTTTTTCCATTGGAAGCAAGTAGAGAGTCTTCAAATCCGCAGAAGAAAAACGAGGTGGTCCAAGTCCAAAACACAGTCTGGCCACCTCATTTTGAACCCTTTGCAGTTTCTTCATCAGGCCCATATCCATGCCTAGGAAAAGAGAATTGCGGGGATCCAGGTGACTCAAAATGGTGTCCTGGATCACTACCTGATGCACACTCTTGGGCAGAAGAGGCAAGTCTTGCAAAGGTCCCTCAAGAGGAAGAAGCAGGTGGAAGCAACATGCTTAACTTTCCTTTCTAACGAAAGCTCAGTTTCAAGGTATACACCCACATTTTTTACCACTCTGGTAGAAGCAAGCAGGGTGGACTAGAATGGAAGCCAAACATACTGAGAAAATGAGCTGGGAAGGTGAGAATGTCTTATCCAGAGCAGCTCAATTTTTTCATAATTGAACTTCAAAGAGTTCTGTTGTATCAGAGTTAACACAAGGAGATGATGGACGTAGAGCTGAAACTTTTCAGACACTCACCCCCAGTCACGGATCTAGGTTGAATCCATCATCGTTCAGAGTTAACACCAGAGATACGCTGACGGTGAGATTTAAAAGGCGTATGGCTTGACCGGTCCACAGTGATAATAAATTGCTTGTTGTCAGCATTCTTCTTACACTGAAGAGCAAAAGATTTTACCAACTGTACTAAGGGACAAATGTAGATGTTAAAAGCTGTTGAGCTTAAAGCAGACCCCTGAGGGAGGCCTTGTTGCATTGACATACTCTGGCACAAACGAAGGCAAACGAAGGCCCTTCAAGTAGTAACTATGCCAGTGGAGCGCCTTTCCCCAATACCAATCTGTTGCAGCTGGATTAAGAATAAAAGACCTTACACAATACGTAACAGTGCTCAACAGATATGTCAGGGTAGGTTAAATTCTGTTAAATAAGCATAGGTCTCGATTAGCATCATTTTAGGTTAGAATTACATTAGGTTGGGGTTAGGTTTGGTTATATTAGGTTGATTTATGCTCTGCTACTGTTGCTTTGGATAAGGTTAGGGTTACATAATTAGTAACATGTTAGCAAACTGGTAGGTTGAATTAATGACTAGATTATGTTAAGTTAGGTTAAGAGTTTGATTTATTAGTTTATGCTAGGTGCATTTTCTTTGGTTTAGGCTAGGGACATAGTAGAATAGTTATGCTTTTCGTTTTGTATTATATTGGTCTTGTGCTAAAATGTTTTTGTAAAAGACCTTCAAGACATTTGGAGCTACGAAGACCAATACAGGTTACATGGGCCCTCATTATGAGTGATGCAATTTCACACACACAGCGATAACTCTAGGGGTAATTACACCACCCGTAATGATGAGGTTCACATACTTCAGACCCGATAATTCTGGGCCTAGAGACACCAGACCGTTGCTGCTGCACAGCCAATCCCTGCCCAATCCCTTCAGCAGCATGGGGGTGGGAGCATATAGTGCTCCCCAGACAGAGAGCTGCTAGCCCTGTCCCCCCAATGCAACCACTCCACCACCATATCCCTCACTTATCCTGTCATGTCATTTAGGCTACTCCTGTCATGTATACCCCTATCACATACATTTTTCCCATCCACATGACAATAACAATTCTAAACAGGTGACCTTTAACCTAGTAGCTTGCTCCTGTCTCTTTGACACCAGGCTCTCAGTATTTTATCATAATCCCTGTACCTGACAGACATAAACATGTCCCCAGGCACGGTATAATTATTCTGTATAAGGGTCACCACTTTTTTCATCCTTGGCCAACAGCCAGCTGTGCATGATCGCATTTGTTTGGAAAAACATTTATGATTGTTTTCAAAACATTTATGACTGTTTTCAAAACATATCGATTCTAGAAGAAACCCTGGAGTGACCACTCTAGTATACAAGACCCTTATTTCCCCCTGCAAATTAGAGGAGAATTCCTTCCAAGCTGACCCGGGGTCCTGCATGCTGAATCTTCGACATGCAGCGGTCTGACATCCCTCGCAGGGTGTCACCCTCGAAGCAGAGATGGGGTCCTGCATTCTCAACCATCAGGTGAGGGGGATGGTTCTTCCCTAGGGGTTTCTTGGCTTCATACATACATATACATGCTACACATACAGATCTAGGCTAGGTACATTTAGGTAAATTACTTAGGGAGCGCATTTCAGGAATATGCAAGTACTAATGTTTTTATCTGAACTGCTTATGTTCATCTTATTAACAGTATGGTATAAATGTATCTACTATTTACTATATTGGTACTAGCAATCTCTTTCGCATGCTTCTGTCTCCTGATTGTCGCAGCAAATATGTTTTACACAAGACTGACGCTGGACCAATAAATACTTATTGAAATGTCCTAATCACCCTTCTGTGTATTTTCTGAGAATAAGTGAGCACGAGTGACTGAGCAAAATGTACTGTACTGTTTTCCACGATCCCTGAGGAATCAGGGTTGTCATGTTCAGTGGTTGCCAGAAACTACCTACACCACTGTAAGATACAGGGGGGTGGTAGTGGCACTGTAGAGCTAGCTGGTCTAACGGCTGACATATCCTGTGGGGGTGTCCGGAAGCGGTTGGGACACCAAGCCCTCAGTTTAGGTCATCCAAAACGCGCAGGTCTTGAGGATTCCTAGGAACTACACGACAATCCTCCCCAGTGGACTTTCTGCATGTTTAGACCAAGCAGAAAATGTCTGCAGTTTCCCCCCCGGAGTGGGAAGAAATACACAGTAAAGGACTGATATGTTTGCAGTTATTCTCCATTCCGGGGAGAAAACTCAGAATTGCCAGAATGTGGTTGGTGCAAGGATACTGGCTGGAATCGGAGATTCTAATCCACGACTATCCCTGCACCACATTCCGGACAGCTCATACTGAGGGCCTTAGTGTGGTCCTAACCACGTAGTCTGTAGAGTACTTGACATTTGGCAACATTATACCACAAACTAGGGTGACAACAGAACAGGAGAAAGTGGAACAGAGACCTTTATTCATCGCTCTTCGGGCAAAAGAGAAGGGGTAGGTCAGGTAATCCCTTTCTGAAGACGAGTTCATTGGTATTGAGTCTGAGTTCTTCAGGCAGGTGGTGAAGCATCTGGATGGCCTGATTAGGAGTCTTTGGGCTTAATGATTTCCATTGAGAGCTTGAGATTGCATGTAGTGTCTCTCTTTCTCCTCCTCTGGCATGGAGTTTATTTCACAGGTAGGTGAGAGGCCATAGTGTGTGAGGCGCGGTGTGTGAGACAATCCATTTTGATTTTGATTTAGAGTTGAGTGGGAGCCAGTGATGATCTTTCAATATAGGTGCTACATGCTCCTAATTTTAGAGCCTTTGTCAAGGTGTGCTGTTGTGTGGAGAAGTGTCTCGAAAGATTCCAGGATGGTTTTAGGATGGCTGGATATTAGAGCATGACCGCAGCCCTTAAATCAGCAGGAGGGATAGTGTGCTTGAGTTTTCTGACTGGGAAAGTTGAAAGGAGGATATTTTTACTAGATTAGGTATGTGGGATTGCATTATAAATTTTTGGGCACTGATGAGACCAAGCAAATTAGCTGATGGAACAGATATGGGGCAATATGCAAGAAAAGATGGTTGTTCACTCCTTATTTGTTCATATGGGCCCCATTATAATTTGAGCAAAGTGGTATTTCCAGGTGGGATACCGCTCTACCCAATTATAACAAGCTCAGTGTTCCCGCACCCAGATTTCCCAGGTGCATGAAAACTGACCCCAATTTTACCAGTCATGAATTCATGCTGGTAAAACATGAAGCTTGTGCTGCAAGTACAGCTCAGCCTTGGTCCCGGGCGTCCATCTGACCTCCTTCCAGGGCACGGGGGAGAACAGAATGCACCCTGCCTGTCGGCACAAAGTCTCTGCTGTGCACTGACTGCTTAAATCCCCACCTGCCCTGCATCACCCGTCTCTATTTACCAGCTGCTCAGAGCATGTGATAAATGGAAGCATATTTGACCCTAGAAAGGGGACACCACAAGTGGATTTTGACCCAGTAAATCAAGGTCCTTGTGTTTTTTACTATTCTGTGGACACACACTCATAATAGTTGCATTTATGTGTGGGTCAACGTTAGTTAGAGCCACATGGTATCACCCTATATAAATTCATCCACTTAGTAATTGGGGCCCAGGAGGGGGTTCTCTAGAGTAGAGTAGAAGAGGAGGAATTCTGTTTTTTCTGGGTTTAATCTTAGGAAAACATAGCTTTGCCAGTTTTTTTTAGTTTTCCTGAAATACTTTTGGAGTTGTTATGATTGATGTATTGAAAAGCTGATGATTGATGCTTTTGAAATCCCTTGAGTCCCTTTCCCAGGATCATTGTGTAAGTGGTTCCATGCAGAGATTGAACAGAACGAGGGATCCTTGAGGAAATCCATAACTTAAAAATAATGCATGTGATTTAAATGAGCCTATTACTACAAACTGTGACCTGGGATAAAGATCCATAAGAATACTTTACTCTCTATTCTCATTCTGGTGAAATGGGTGGTGAGATGTTGGTCATGGGCAATTTTTTCAAATGCAGCCAAGAAGTCAAGCATGTCCAAGAGGACTATTTCGCAGTTGTCCTACTTATGAATTGCTTGTTTGAATAGATGGGTTTTCATCCTGTACATGAATGCCATTAATCCATGTGTCTCATAGTGATGAATGTCTACGCAGCATTCCTGGCTTTCACTTTTACTCCATTTACTATCGGTTTAATTTCCATTGGCAGGTCCACATCCTCTGACACAGCCAGCCGTACTAGTGAAACGGTGGAACTGCGCCAGCCAACTAAAAACAAGAACCAGCGTCACAAGCGCCTGTCAAACCTATTCCACCGAAGCACCAATAATGTGGGCACCATCAGTGCCGGAAACAGCGGAGGTCGCTGGGCTAGTGAAAAAAAGCTCTCTGAGATCATTGACCATGTGCCAGAGGACCTCGTGGAGCTATCCAGTCAGAAGAACCTACCTGGCATCCTCAAAATCTTTGGTGATGACATCTCTTCGGGCACCAACTACAAGAGTGTGCTTGCAACGCCACGCTCCACTGCCCGGGAGTTGGTTAAGGAAGCACTGGAGAGATACGCTGTCACTGACCCTGACACAGATGCCTTCGCCTTGTGTGATGTAGTTGGGCGCTTTGAGGGCAATGATAGGGATTGGAAAATGGAGTACCTGCGCATTGTGGGGGACAGGGAAAGGCCCCTGGTGCTACAGGAGATGTGGAAACCCAAAGTTGGCTTCTCCCGCCGTTTTGAGATCCGCAGAAAGGAAGAAGTAGAAAAGATGTCTGCTGAGGACACAGAGACAGCAGGTAAAGTGGTGCTCAATTATGAGCTTTTAAATCTACAGATACATATTGATGGCGGATTAGGAACCCTAAGCACATTTAATCTGCTCGCTTGTCTTTCATCTGACTCACCGTACACTCAATGCAGTTTGCAATATTGTCTGTTCTTTCACAATGTGATCAAGCCCTTGTCTGTTCAGGGCATTTTTGACTTGTCTTCCATAATTTCTCACCACTCCTTATGGATGCAGTCCAATGTGTTTACTACCCTTTCTGAAAAGAATGTCAGGATAATAGATGAATTGAGAAGAGAGGGTTGTTTGTATGTATATCTATATATCTATATATCTATATATATAGATATATATATATATATTTTTCATAACACACCTCCGAGCAAGGAGCCCCCGACCCTTCAGGGCGGCCTCTCACAGGCGGGCACGGAGAAGCCCGTCACTTCAACACAAGACAACAACAGAGGCCCGTTTCTGGAGACAAGTTGCTTTATTCCAGGACTGTGCAGCACAAGAGCTTCCTTAACTCCTACATGTTTCGGCGTTTGCCTTGATCACGGAAAGGAAGCGGAAAAGCCAAGTGCGTATGTGCATACATTTTATAGATGTTTCTTAAGTCACGTGACTGATAGGCATACATTTCCCAAAATGCACCAGGGAATACAGGTAAGTGCTGATATTCAAGGAGTTAAGGAAGCTCTTGTGCTGCACAGTCCTGGAATAAAGCAACTTGTCTCCAGAAACGGGCCTCTGTTGTTGTCTTGTGTTGAAGTGACGGGCTTCTCCGTGCCCGCCTGTGAGAGGCCGCCCTGAAGGGTCGGGGGCTCCTTGCTCGGAGGTGTGTTATGAACTTTAACTAAGGAGCATGACCCACTCGCTGCAGTTCCTGACCTATATAAGGTAATGCTAATCAGCGAACAGTTACAGCGGCGGTGGAAGGGATTTGGTGAGGATGATTTCCTGCACCAATCGTTCTGGGGACCTGAGCTTTTGACCGGGAGTACTAACAATTAGCATCATGCTGACAAAAAATATCCGTGACTGTTTTCCATTTGGGTTTATTGTAATGTGAAATGCACAGGAAACTGCAGTGAGCAACTTACAACTGTTGCCAAAAGAATGTGAACTGTCCTTGAATATCAGCACTTACCTGTATTCCCTGGTGCATTTTGGGAAATGTATGCCTATCACTCACGTGACTTAAGAAACATCTATAAAACGTATGCACATACGCACTTGGCTTTTCCGCTTCCTTTCCGTGATCAAGGCAAACGCCGAAACATGTAGGAGTTAAGGAAGCTCTTGTGCTGCACAGTCCTGGAATAAAGCAACTTGTCTCCAGAAACGGGCCTCTGTTGTTGTCTTGTGTTGAAGTGACGGGCTTCTCCGTGCCCGCCTGTGAGAGGCCGCCCTGAAGGGTCGGGGCTCCTTGCTCGGAGGTGTGTTATGAACTTTAACTAAGGAGCATGACCCACTCGCTGCAGTTCCTGACCTATATAAGGTAATGCTAATCAGCGAACAGTTACAGCGGCGGTGGAAGGGATTTGGTGAGGATGATTTCCTGCACCAATCGTTCTGGGGACCTGAGCTTTTGACCGGGAGTACTAACAATTAGCATCATGCTGACAAAAAATATCCGTGACTGTTTTCCATTTGGGTTTATTGTAATGTGAAATGCACAGGAAACTGCAGTGAGCAACTTACAACTGTTGCCAAAAGAATGTGAACTGTCCTTGAATATCAGCACTTACCTGTATTCCCTGGTGCATTTTGGGAAATGTATGCCTATCAGTCACGTGACTTAAGAAACATCTATAAAATGTATGCACATACGCACTTGGCTTTTCCGCTTCCTTTCCGTGATCAAGGCAAACGCCGAAACATGTAGGAGTTAAGGAAGCTCTTGTGCTGCACAGTCCTGGAATAAAGCAACTTGTCTCCAGAAACGGGCCTCTGTTGTTGTGTTGTCATATATATATATATGTATATATATATATTCACTAAAAAAAACAAAGGTTAAAGTAATGTTATAGTTAGATGAATATATCAGTGACAACATTAACGTTTTGAACTGAGAACAACACAGAAATTCACCAGCTATAGTTAGCGGATCTAACTTTAACTTGCGCCCCCGCCATGAACTGTTTATGACCTCACATATTACATCACTCATGACATGTTCTAGGACATCATTTATGACATCACTGATGACATCTCAAATGACATCATTGGTGACAATACTGATGACAGCATACAATGAGTGTGTTAGTTTGCTTTGTAGTTTACATAGTGGCGGGTAGCTACCATATTACTTTTCTTCCTAACTTTGTACACCCTGTGTCCAGCTAATGGGTGCAAGTCTTTCTAATGCATCATAGGTGTGTAGAGGTATTAAACACATTATAAGTCTTGAAGAGTAACTCTGTGTGCAGAGGACATTTGACGACGGGTGTCCAGTATGTTCAACACAAGTTTTTTGGTTCTGCAGAAAAAGTTTCCAACAGGGCAAAGATTCCCATAGTAGATACTAAGTATTGTAAGGAGCCTTCAATTATTAGAAAGAATCGTATCAGCATGACATTTTCTACTTTACATAGATGACTGTTTGCACTAGGTACTAACCTACATACTTCTTTTTACTTCGGAAGATGTGCTATCTGTAAAGTTTTCACCACAGTATGAAGGCTGCAGGTCGCATGATCTTTAGCACCTTAAGACCTTGGTTATTTAAGCGAATATTTTCTTTTTTGACGAGTGTTGCATAGAGTGTACACTGTTCTTGGTAGATACTTTTTAATACTCTGTGGTGTATTTCTCATGAGAGTTTCACTCCCTGCAAACAATGTAGTACAGAGTAAACTCTCTCTACAGAGCATATACTGTTTACAGTGTCCACTTTTGTAGTGATATCAATTTCATTTCTCAATGTAGGTTCAGTGACTGAAGGGGTTGATACAGATAAAAGCTGTCTAGTAGGGCATTCATTTTGGAACAGACTTCGAGTATCTTGAGGAACTTGATTTTCTCTGAACAGTTGTATACAGATTGAACACCGTCTGCAGTAGGTATTACCCATCCATCTGTGGTTGATTGTTAATGTGAGCTCGGCTACCCATAAATGCTTACTACATCTAAAGGAGTTGTATCTGTGATGGCATTAATGATGCTTCATATTATTTTGAGGCATTTTGTACTTACTTTCAGGCCTCTAATGCCATAATAGCTTATGGAGTAAGGTGTACAAAAGAAGCTCGGATGATGTCATCAGTGGTGTCATAAATGATGTCATAGAACATGTCATAAGTGATGTAATATCTGAAGTCATAAGCAGTGCATGGCGGGGGCGCAAGTTATAGTTCACTCTGCTATCTATAACTGGTGAATTTCTGTGGTTTTTTGAGTTCAAAATGTTAATGTTGTCACTAACATATTCACCTAACTATAACGTTACTTTAACCTTTGATTTTTTCAGTGAATTTCTAGTTTTTTTTTTTAACTTGAAGTAATATTTTATTACTACCATATTTAATGCCAACCCCCTGTTGCACATGGCCTCTGGCTGTGCGTAGCGGGGGTTGGGCCCAGGGCCTGCGGCAAAAGCCCCACAGGCAGCCAATCCCACATTGCACACTGCCTTTGGTCGTGCACAGCAGGAACTTCGCCACAGGGCCTAGCCGTGGCCAACACCTCCGCAGGCAGCCAACGCCATGCTGCGCTTGGCCTTTCGTAACACGCGGCATGGGGTTGGCTCAGGGCCTGGCTTGCAGCTAGGCCCTGCTTCCAACTCCCCGCAGGCAGCCAACCCCATGCTGCACACAGCCTTTGGTCGTGCGCAGAAGGGTATTGGCCACAGGGCTTGGCCTGCTGCCAGGCCCTGTGGCCAAACCTCCAGCAGGCATCTAACCCCACACTGCGCACAGCCTTTGGCGTGTGCAGCATAGGTTTGGACTTTGTACCCAGCGGACCCCATCCCCTGGGTCAAAACATATATATTAAGGGGAGGGGGATGTGCAGCCCCTTCTCTGATCCTTAATTGGCCCCGGGAACCCCATCCAATGAAAACAGGAGGGGGCCATGCTACTACTAGGTAAAGATTTACATGTCTTTATCCCCTCAAAACTGGGAATGGAGCCTGCTAAAAGATGATTTACAAGTATAAAGTTACTTCTAGAAACTTTCCACACATAGGTGGAAATCTCCCTATGGTAACATAAAAAGAAAAATAATAAAGTTTAATAATTAATGAAAGAATATTTAAAATATTTTCATATTAAATAACAATAATTATTATTATTAACCTAGGACTAAAACGATAAAATGTTACAGCACATTAACTCATCAAATTATATGTGTAAAAATTGAATACAAATTATATTATTTTATAATTATTATTATTTTAAAAAGAAAATTAAATCCCACCCTCACTATTTGTTTACATTTAATTGTTATTTAGTCACCTTTATTCATTTTAATGAACTTTAAATTATTATTAAAGTTTACAACTTTTATTTAGTTATATATATAGATATATAATTAATATATATATTTATTTTATTCAATTATATATAACTATTTAAAAGTTGTAAACTTCATATAAGGAGACAAATCTTTATTGCAGCACAAGATACATGTATCTCATTACATCCCAATGTGTGGTTCTAAGGACGTTATGGCGCTCAGGGCCACCTTTGGGCATGAGCGAGCTGGGCCCAGGGAGCTAATCTTCACAGGGGTGAAAATAACTGTCTGCTAACAGCAACGTCCCTCTTCTTTGGCTCCAATGATTTCGTTTCAAATGCTCCTAATCGTTTTTAACGTGCCGTAGTTGCTGTTTTTAGCAACCTCTCAAGCCCCTACATTGCCCTCCCATCTATCTCTATCCTGCTGTGCTCACTTCATCTCCCCCAACCCAACAAAAAACTTGGAACCAGACAGAGCAAAGGTGATTCAGGTGAGCTGGGGAGGTGCACAGATGTGTGTTCAGGGGCAAGTTGCTGCTCTGATGTAGCCAATCAGGTACTGGCCTTTTATTCACCAGCAGTAGCAAGGGCGGCAAATATCTTTCCTCCCACGGTGCTACTGGAACAAGGGCCGATGGTGCTCTCAAACCGGGGTGCTGGATTACGGCTGAACCAAGCTGTTCTTCATCAGAAATAGCCTCCTCTGACTTGATATTACAATTCTGAGAGATCCGCACTATTGAGGAAGTGTTCAGTGCTTTATTAGAAAAAAAGCATAACACAACACAAACAACTTGAAACGCTTCGGTGCCTCTTGGCCATGCTCACGAGCATTTAATATGGTTCTATCTCACTGTTGAAAAGCTTTCTCGGTGAGATTCATCATTTCCCCCTCATATGAAATTTCCCCCTCCACACCTAACATTAGTGCCTGAAATATATCAATTGGCAAAATATAGTGCAAAGTTAAAAACAATAACAATTCATGACCCAACATATTTCATGGTCCCCATGAGTTCTTTTTAAATTGAAGAAAGTTCGTCATTAATCTTGGAGCTGGTTGATCCAATTAATCGATGTTCCTGAAACCAAGTGCACAAGATGCATTCTGGGTGATGTAGTGTTAGGCAAACTGTGGTGATTGACAGTGCATTCATGACATTGTTTTTTGTGTTTTACCATTTGCTTTTATTGTGTCCAACATAATGTTGTAGAAAATCATATTTTATTTGAATTCCTGTGCATTATGTCAAATTATTGCTGACTCGTTCTCAGTTTTAATTTTTCGAAGTGCTCTGCTGGACGTTGTAGTTTTAAATCGTGACAAACACTTCCAACTTTGTGTAAATCCCATTTGTGTGGAAACAACACCAATGTATGCCTCTGCCCCATATTATTTACACTTGGTGTTAAAGAACTCAAATGCCTAATTGGTGGCTTTGACTGGTGGAGTATATCACGTGCTTGCTATATTTTACTCCAGTGAATTAATTGCTGTGATTCATTCCATAGTTTTTATTGTTGCCCTCCGGTAGGCTGTTGTGTTACTATGTTATTTTTCAACCTCTGTATCTGTTTTTTTTTTTTATCATTTCGTTTGAAAATTAGAATTTGTCAGTGATTTGTGATGGTTGTTCTTGGAGTTTCGCATCAAGACATGCAGGTGTTCCTTCCATTTTATAGGGGCACATGTATTTCTTTATCTTGGCTAATCTGATAGAGAGTTAAGGTTTGAAGTGAGATTATATACCTTAATTCCATTTAGCGCTATTTTTTCTCTCTATCCCCCCACGTTCCAGTTTTGGCACCTGATCCACTGCGAAGTATTAGGTCAAATGTGTTCCAGTGTTAGGTTTTTTAAGGGTGCTGATGGTGCTCCCTACTTACATTAAATTGCATAGACATATTAGTATGCGGATTACAAATTAACTACTTATATATTTGTTTATGTAGTGTTTTTGTCCTCCTGCCAACTGGAATTCTGTTCACACCTATCTTGCACGCTTTGTATTGCGAGCATTTCCAAAAACCCCTTTGGCGTAACCAATTGTTGTCCTCTGCTCCTGTGTTGGTGAAGTGACTGTGTCCTAGTCTGTTCTTTAAATTTGTTGCTCTTTTGTAAGTTATGATGGGGTGCCCCCTTAGCTGTTCTGCAATGGATGTTTCCGTTTGTTTAATGTGCCAATGTGTAAACAGTGAGATAGGACCATATACAATGCTCATGAACAATGTCCAGGGGGACCGAAACGTGTCAAGTTGTTTATATTGTGTTGTGATTTTTATCCTATAAAGCACTGAACACCTACCCCACAAGTGCAGATTCTTGAGTTGTAATATCGAATCACAGGAGGCTATAATTTCTGATATATATATACACATATATATATATATATATATATATATATAGAGAGAGAGAAATATATATATATATATATATATATATATATATATATCAACTAGGTGCATATTACCATTATTTTCTATAATGTGCTATTTTAAGTTCCTGCTTCAATAAAATTTAACGGGGGAAAAGAATATGGTATTTATCATATTATGCGGAGTTTGAAGCGTTAAACACCAAAATCTGCGTTTTATTTCCCAGAAACCCGTAATTAGTGTTATTTATCTCACCTGATAAATAACGTACCCCATGGTATTCTTTAAATAACACATACACTCATAATCAGGCCATTAATGGTAAATATTCCCCATTTTTCACTCACTTCTCCAGGTTCCTACCACATTTACTACTAAAACATATACCAAAATGTGCAAAGATCTCCGCTACTGTGGCAGAGATATCTGCATTCCAAAGATAGCAGAGGTGGATGCAGAGGTCTCCATGCGTAAGTTTGTGAATAGCATTTTGCAGTACGTGAGTAGTATCTACTGTACTGCTACTAAACATACTACAGACTGCATTTTGTGACCAGGCCCCTTTGTCTTTGGTTTCCAATTCGGCCCTGTTACCAGGGGTATCTAAAGGCATGCCATGGATAGCAGCGGATACTCATAGCTATCCTTAATTTCATGTGTATTGAGCGCATGATGCTCCTGCAGTGTGCGGGGTTGTACAGAATTAAAAACCATGGTTGCTGCCTTTTTAGGAGCCTAAATCATGTTTGCCTGTCAGTAAGGTTACCTGATGACTCACTATCAGTGGGACACTAAGTTCCTGGGATTTCATATTTATTAAATGTTTGTTTAGGTCGAGCCTAGAGTCAGCGCGCATGCGCTGCTCTGCGAGATCTGATGTATCTACAACATGGGCTTTAACGAAGCCCATCGCTTGCCATTGGTTCTTTGTTGTGCAATTTGAAATGCTGGCTTTGTTATTGGTCCATTGCTTCCATTGTCCAGCCTTTGGTCGCTTGGTTGAGGCCCAGGCGATTTAACTCATTGTTTACTTTGTTTGGCCATCCAACCTTCCGGGTTCCTATTGGCCCAGCACAAGTTGGCCCCTCCTCCCGTCTGGAATTTGCATCAGCCAAAGCCCCCCCTCATCCCGCTGGCTGCTTCACCAACAACTATCGCTCTGGTAAGGTTACAATCGGTTGTTTATTGATGCTCGGTCCGACCGCAGCTCTGCAGCAATGCTCCCACCAATCATTGGCCGGGTTGCCCGCGCTGTGGGAGTTATGATGTACATGCTGGCCGCCGCACGCCGGCGAATATTAATTGATTTCCATGCCCCGTCGGCCCAAGGGAGAAAGTCAGTGAAGTGAAGGTCGTCAGTCAGGGTATTCGTGAGAATTCATTTTACTCGCTGGAATCAGGAACGTCGTGGCTCCCGAAAAGTTTTATAAACGCATGCTAAAAGTAACCTGCTCCTGTGGGCCAGTCACGGTCTCTGCCTGCCATAGCGCTTTCTCTGTGCGCCTGACATTCAGTCCAATACATGACAAAGCCGATTGAGGCCTTAATAGAAGACAATGGGAGGAATACATTATCCCGATTATTTGACACCAATGTCTATTTGGAACAAAGCACAGTTTGGCAGTAGCTCCAAACAAATGACTTCATCCAATTTTGGAAAACATGAATGCTGCCTTTGTGTACTGTCTTTTAGTGTACAGCATAGCGTGCCAGGAAAATGTACCTCTTTTATCCATAACTTAAGTGGGCACGTAGGTCAGGCCCATCCCTCCGGTCACGCGGGGCGGGCCGTGAGGGCCGCTTGGCTCACTGCAAGCCCCGCATACTTCAGTGTTAAACCCCATGCTTCGGTAGTTGATGGCCGGTCTCACTGACCGCCGGCCATACTCCTTTGTTCCGTTTGCAGGGCAGATCTGCAATTTCTCTGTGTGAGTTGTATGTAGGAGACGCGCCCGCATGCTTTCGCCCCCCTCGGGCCGAGTAGGGTGGATATCCAAGCCCCATTCTGTACTTAGCCGTCACTTGGTGTGGGTTGTGGTCCGCTCGTGGCTGCAGGGATATGCTCCTATGATCATGTCGCTGGCTGAGTGGAGTGGAGGATTTCCGCAACCTCCACGAGGCTCGCTGACTTACGATTTTGTCGCATAATGCCGGAGCTTGATCTAGGTATAAAACTAATAGGTACAAATAATACAGTAGCAGAAATCGCCACTGGTTCAAGTTATGAAGCACTCCGGGCTGTAAACCAGAGGCAGGGCCGGCGCTAGGCATGGGCAGCGTGGGCAGCTGCCCAGGGCCCCGCGCCTGCTCGCAGCCATGGGGCCTCGCACCTTAAAAGACATCAGAAGTTCCGAGGCCCAGGGGGCCCCCTGAGACTTTATATTTTTCTTTTTTATGTCAATCTCCCCTGCTGGCCCATCTCTGTGGGCCTAATGGCTGCATCAGCATGTTGATGACAGCAATCAGACAGGTAATTTGAGTGCCCTTGCCTGTGAAGTGGCCCTGCCCCTGTATGAATAAAAGACCGAATATCCTGCAGGGGCACAGCAAAGGATAGAGTGGCGATGGCGGCGCATCACAATGGAAACTGCTCACCAAGGACAAGTGGAAAGGGAGCAGAGAGGGGAATAAAAGGGTCAAGACAAATGGAATACAGTGGGGGGAGCAGATAGGTGTGTGCGCGGCATTGAGACAAGAGGTGCACGCAGAGGAGCAGAATCCGCATGCAAAAGTGGATGGAGCAGGGTTTAAAGTCTGCTGGGTCACTCAAGTCTTAGACCCGGTAGTAAATTAAAATGGACATTGAAAAGGGGCCCTATATTCATGTCCTTAACGTTGCCTGCTAAAACATTGATCCAGTGTCTGCTCAATGAATGAAAGTTCTGAAAAACAGGTGATGAGACGGGCCCGCTCTCCATTTTTGCCCTCACCCTCCGAGGGAAAAACAAATCTTAACTTTGCATCAGTGCCACCCTTCGCTACCTTTAATGCAACTTCAGTGAGACTCGTTATAGTTCTTTCACAGTCTCATCATGTCAGAACTGGAGCATTTTCAATATTATATACAAGGAAGCCGTAGATGCTGCTTATTCATCTTATGCAACTAATAACCACTGACAAAGCCAATAGTACTGGCTTGTTCTAGGTGTAATTTTACTTGTTGTAATATTTATCTGGAGGCAATGACAGGTTTTTTCAACCCACTTAAAGCCCTGCTCTCAGGTCAGTATGTAGGCCGTTTTTTTGGCTAGTTATTGACCTGCTTTATGGTCAAGTGAGCCGGTTTTTACTGTTGATTTTTATGATAATAAAGCAAACATTGCCTGCAGCAAACTCAAATCAGTGCAGTCCTTCCATACCTTACAAAAAACTTATACAGCATGTGCTTTCAAGTTGAAAACTGCGCTAGTTTGCAAACATGGGACACTTTTCTAGCTAACTAACTCCCTAATGGGGGCCCCTTTTATTTTGGTACAGAGGCCTATTTTCTGTCCCAGTCTGATGCTGCATGTTAGGCAGGGCCACTGGAATTATGCGATTGTGCGGTGGCGGCGATTTCTGCATAATTATGCATTTGACGCATTTGCCACATAATCCATCAGCTGCTGCATAATCTACAGATTTTAACAACAAAATAGCTTTTTATCTCAAACAGTTCAAAAGTTACTAAAAATGCAGCGACACGTCTTGCCGCATGTGGGAAGGCCCTTTGAAAAGCTGGAATAGTCAACTTTCTGTTTCCCACTACTAAATTTGGGTGTTAAATTGTTACTAATGGGGTGCAACCAGTGCCCAAACAGTGTTACCAAGTTTAAAAATGGCAAAAAAATGAAGTAATACTATTTCAAAATGTGCTGGGTTATGCCGCATAATTTGCCTTTTCTTGCCACATAATTTACTCACCCTATCACATAATTTAACCCTCTCCTGCCACATAATTCCAGTGGTCCTGCTGTTAGGGTAATCCATGGCAGTAATTTTGTTCCTGTTTATATTTCTCATGCTTTACTGAATCTTGCATTCCCCAAGAGTGCTAGCTATTTCCAGCATGTGTGTTTGTGTATTTTATTTCACAGCATATTACTCTTGGATGATGCACCCTTTGCACTGAGTCGCCTCCAGGTGTTTATAACAGGCTACAGTTGAGCACTTTGGAGTTGAGGCTGCAGGCAGTACAACTTTCACACTGTGCCTGTCTGTGGGTCAAAAAGGTGTTCAGATTACATGACCATTCAAAATATGGCCTCTCTGCAGAGCACAAAGAACAATGGTCCTGCATTGCAGTTGTGATTCTATGCGAGTGTGTGTGAAGGAGCTACTTATTGGTCAAAACAACAAGGTGAAAGTAAAATCATTTATTGTAGTTACTCATTTAGCTTAAACTGCTAACAACCATTGACAAAACCCAGTCGCGGCCGGAATGAGTCGGCCGCGGCTGCGTTTTGTCAATGGTTGTTAGCTGTTAACTGTGGGGGCGGGGGGTAATTTTAATTTAAAGGAAAAAAAATAACTTTCTTAGCCGGCCCGATCCGATCCCGCGTCGTATCTGCTTAGGGGCCTCACATGTTCCTATTCTGCCCGGGGCCCCACATATCCTAGGACCGGCCCTGACCAGAGGTATGCAGCTACTCGGCAAAACCAGAAAGATGCAGAGTCGCCTACCATTATCTCTCAAGTTTTTGTTTCTATGAGAAGAAATATTATGGGAACTGAGCAAAGGAAGCTCCGTTTTAAACCTAAATCTGCAAATGAAGGGAGGTAAAATAGAGAAACTGTATACAAGCAGACCCAGTGTGGCAGCCGCCCGCCCGCCCGCCTTTCTTTTCTATTTATTTTCTTTTGTAGAATTCACGGCCCGCCGAGCTTTAGCTTTAAACTTGTGAAGCTAAAGTGCTGCTTGCCGTAAATAGTACATAAGAAAATAAATAGGAAAGAAAGCGGAACCCAACAAGCTTTATTAAAACGAGTGCAGTGTTCCGTTTCTAAAATCTAAACGCTTAATCAATACCAGATGGAAAGAGCTATTTCAGTCGAGGATACTCCAAAGAGACCCATTCCCATTAAATTCGGGGCAACAATATGACTGTGACGTGATGCTACTTCTTGAGACGTAATTTTGCATTGCTGATATTCATTAGGTCTCCTCCCACATACGTTTTTTTAGAGTTTGTTTCCTGGAAAAGAGGGTCTACTTCACCTTCACACTCTGCATTATAATGTCTTGAGCAGAAATTGTTTCTAAATTATATGGGGCAATATGTAAGTTCATGCATTCCTAGCATCAAGGAGGGGACACCTATAGGCATCTGTCCGGGATGCCCATCGCCCCCCTTGCCTTCAGGAGTCTGTAAGTGACCGAGTGTCGGTATCCAGTGGCGAAGCAAGGGAGACTGGGGCGCCGGTGCAAGCAAGGAAATTTGAGCCCCACCGTCAGCTTGTTGGGCACGTAAGTCTCCTGGGCCCCTGAGCCAGTGCGCTGGCCATTTATAGCTAAGGCCCTACAGGTCCCCATGGGAGGGTGGGGGAGGGATTGTTGCTCTGCAGGTAGTGCTGATTCCGGAACACATGTAGTGCCTAGTGACTGCCATTCATGATGCCAATCCCTGCAAATCAAGGTTGGCTTCAGAGTATAACTCACCAGAATGTGCCCATCTTTTGAGGGGGAGACAGACAGCATCCATTAAAAGGCACACACTTTATTGAGGCAGCCTCATCATAATATCCAAGAGACACATCCTGTGTAATTATTGAATCACCAGCCCTATCTTGGTAATCTCGGGGCCGGTTCCTATAAATACTGTGCAACCATGCTAACAAGGTCGTGGCGGTTTTTCTCTGTATTTATTTTATTTGTTTACGCACCGCCGGAAAGCGTTCGCCGAATATTCAGTTTCTAAATGATTTGTCTGCTCCCATATCACACACTCACCCTTTCAACCACTTCTCCATCCATCCACTCACTCACTCATTTTACCCCCTCACTATTCATTCATCTACTGAACCACTGACAATTCCTCCAACTACATAGCCAGTGTGTCACGGGCTCTAGTGAAAGGAAGGAAATGCCCCTCGGCTGCTCTTTGAATTTAAAAATACAGCAATATTCAGGGTTGAGTGGCCCCTCAGGCCTGTAGGCCCTGGTCCCATTGGACCAGCTGTACCAATGGAAGTTACACCCCTACAACTACTCAGTATCGATATACCTATACATTCACCCATCCACTCAGATAACAATACATTCCTCAAGTGACACCCATTCGTTCATTCACTCCCTAACCACTCACATGTGCATCTTTTCATCCACTTCCCCGCTCATCTATTCATTGAATCACTCACCCATTAACCCATTGTCCATCATTTACCCATCTTCGACCTACTTATCTACCTACTACCTACTCACTTCACCTACACAACCACCTACAAACTTACTCATCACTTAATCATTCATCCAAACACCCACATCTATCCATCTACTCGTCCACCCATTCACACATGCATTTAGTGATCCATTTCCACATTCTTTCATATACACTATTAATCCAACAACTCGCTCCCACGCACTCATGCATTTGATTCATCTACTCACCTAATTATCCATGCATTTGCCCATCAGTCAACCCAGGGGTGACCCAATCTTCCACTCAGCCACCATCTATATGTTGCATCGCTAAGTACTTATAAGGTCTCAAAGGCGAGACCAATTGCATTGTAAATGCTTGTTTTAGTATTGGTTGTCCAATTGGTTAAGCTGTTGTGAACCAGGACTATAGCAGCTAGAATGCAATGGGTTATTACACAAATAAAACAAGGCTGTAAAATGGTGTCCGTGATTACATAGTTTTCTCAGGTAAGACAATAGGAGCAGTAGGTATCTAACACCAACTGAGATTGTGAAGTCTTTACTTAGAGAATCCGTGGATTCTGTCATGGGTGACCCAGTTTGGGTGGTCTGCGGAAAATGTCCATCGTTGAGAATGGGCCACGGACAAGACCCTGCCTCTTTGCTCTGGAAAAACCTCTCTCTGATCTAGGGGTCTTCTAAATGGGGGCGGGCTCCCTAAGGGGGGCCTCAAGTGATCCCAAGAGGGGTGCCAGGCTCTAGCCAAAAGAAGCATTATGCTGATAACAGTGCAGTAAACCGCTCTGTAATGGGCCATTACTAACATCTTTTGTCATTGATATTCTGGCTGGGAGAAGGTGTCAAAAGGGAAGGGTACTCCAAATATTCTTTAAAACCCCCACCCCATTTCTAATAATTACACTGTGGAAACGTTTACACATTAGTAAGGCCTGGAATAGTATGTTTGTCAATCATCTATTTGATTTCATTTTTTGAAACGGTAACAAAACTTAACTGCAATGTTTAAACAAGTCTAGACCAATTTAAACATTGGCAGTTTAATAGAATAATTGTGAAAAATTTGGAGGAGGGGCAATTATTATTTTTTTTTTTAAGGGGGGGGGGAGGGCGCGACATTAAAAAGTTTGAAGTCCACTGCTTTAATCTGAACTACCAGGAACAATGAAAAGGATGTGAAGATATTTTTCCATTGGGCTTTCCACCCGTAAGTCGTCTCTTTTCACTTATAGTCCCAGTAAGAAAATCTTATAATATAAGGTAAGTGTCTGTGCTTGCCTACATTCTACAGCGCACTATAACATGGTGTAGCCAATTACTGGATTTCCATAGATTCACTGACTCAACATGGTGTTATATTTTCGTCGTTTTTCTCTTCTCACATAACTATATCCTTTGGATTAAAATCATGTGCTTTTGGTGCAGCGCATGCCGTGCAGGGTTCAGCAGTAGCTTGGTCTTTTCAAGTTTTGGATTTCCATAGCTCCTATAAGTTTTTACTGAGTCAACATAGTTTAATACTTTCCATGTTCTGACTTCTCTCACGTCACTGCATCCTGTAGAGTCAGCGGCTGTGGTGCAGCGCTTGCAGTCCAGTGTGTGAATAATAGCCAGGCGGCAGCCCCTCTTGTACAGATAAGCAGTGCAGGAAATTACTCAGTGGGCTGATATCTCCTTGACATGGATTCAAATCTAGCCCTATCACAAAGGCTGCGGTTTGTGGTCTATGATTAGATGACAGGAGCTTGGTTTCAAATGGTTTCGCTTCCAGTAGATTGTGGGCGTGGAGACTGCATCATCTCAAGGCCTAATGGTGGGTCTCAGACAACCCTGCTCTAGATGCTGAAGACCAAAGACTAATTTTAAGAAAATTGATTCTGAATGGGAGAATAGGAAGCTTGGCTATTGCACCCAAAAGTCTGACTCCAACCAGAATAAAGGAATGAGTGCCAAGCCCTCTCCCTTATAGTGCTTTGCATTGGAATTTGGGCTGTTCGTACCTGCTCCGTTTTGACCAGGAGCCTGAGGCTTATAAAGACAATGATATCCTGAAGATCCAAGAACTCAAACAGTTGGAGAAGCTGTGATTAGAAGTCATGCCTCCACATTAATGCACATTTTGCCACGGCTAAGATAACCAAGTTTGCCTTCTTACTCTGAACACTGCATATCATCACTGCAATAGTGCATGATACCCATCAGAACCCCTGTGCTGCAATTACGCAAGAGCATATTTAAATCTGTTCTGACAACAGTACTATTCATCACACTGAATCTTAGCATGCCTGATCTGCTCAACATTTGCACATCTGAGCGAAATTCTGGTCCCTGGGGCCGTAAACAAATATGTGGCTGGTAATACTCTTGTCACCATTTTAAGGAACTACTTTTAATGCATCTCAGAGGATAAGGGACTGGGATTCCGTAAAAGCATAGATGTGCATACTTATTTGTGCCGGTTGGGGTTGAGATCATAGTTTCTTGCACTATTCTATTGCAGTGACATTGACGGTCACTTGTATTGATTAGGCCTGATATTTCCAGGCCCATCATCTTTGACCTTGCACTTCTTCTCTTCCTGGTTTTGTGGATCTTTGACCTTCGAGATAAAGTGGACTTTTTTTCATAGTCCTCACCAGCTCAGGGTTTCTTTGAGATGTCAGAGCTTAGTTTTGTATGGCTCTGTAGGATAATGTATTAGAACGACATCTATGGGAAATGATTTATTCTGACACATATGGTGCATACCCACCCTTTGGTGACCTCTATACTTTAGGCATTGTCTTGGATGGGCTCAGATATAACATCTTTTGCAGGGCCATCTCTAGTATGGGCACCTCAACTTTGAGTATTGGCAAACAGACTCATCTGCAACCATGCTCTCTTGTTCGGAGTTGTAGATGTTGCACCTGCTCACCGACACTCTCATGCAGGCCCTAAATGCATTGACACTTTTGTTGTCTGTTTAGTGGGCTTACTGCATAGTTGGCGCTGACCTGCAATGCGTAGTCTGGGACTAGGGCCAATTGCACTGTTCTATGCTCCTCATGATTGCTGGTGTTAAGAGAGAACGATTTTGTGGATCTCTTTTCCTGCCTAGTGTAGAAGGAGAGACTGTTCTGCAGTGTTGTTGATCACTTGTTTGTCGGCGACCTAGTTTATTAACAGCACCCTCCATAATTTCCATTTGGGCAAGTGTGCTGCTGGTGTGACATTTAGGAGCAATGGGTGGAGAATATTTGCCGTCATACTTCTTTATTCTCTATGCACCCACTCCTTCTTTGTTGTCTTCCATCATGTGGCTGTGCTAGGCATTTTCCTCATTTTCCAGTACTGTGGGTAACCAGAGCACCCAACGTGCTCACGCAGATGGCGCACATAGTGCATTTGCTCAATTCTTTGTATGTTGAACTAATATCTAGCTTCACGTAGAGGATGACTATGGAGATCACTCCTGCAAGTAGATGGATTATCACACCTACCAGTTATCCCCATTGATGGTTAGAGTGTTTTTATGTACAACTCCTTCTACGTTTAATGTAGTTTGTTAAACATGTATCTTTCAACATTCCACAAGAAATAACATTATGATCACGTGCCTAGCTTTGTGGAGAAAGGTTGTTCGAGGTATATTGGAGACTGGACAAACGGTAAACCAGGAAGTGAGTGAGCACAGCTCATTCTCCAAGATTGTTGAGGTGATAGCATATTTCTAGTGCAAAAGTCATCGCACATCCAGGAAGTCGGTGAGAAGATATTGTGTGTTACATTAATTTCCGGTGTCACTAATCTCATGCCAGCACATGCCTTCTGCCTGTAGCCATTTTGCAGATACAAGGACTGTTTTTAAACATTTGTGCTCCAGTTTCAAGGACATTTAGATAGCCGGGACCAGAAACTAAATAATTTAGACAAGCATGTGCAGACTTCCCTCCTATGAGTCAGAAAAGGAAAAAAAACATAAGTTCAGAGGTGATTTGAAGAGATTCAAAGTAGGGTCACCAAAGTGTCCACTGCAAAATAATGATACATTTGTGTATCACATTATATTTGTTTGAGACAATTGCTAGGGACTGGCTGGACATTCTGCCTTCTGACTTTTTCTTGATGGGATTCAGGCTAGAAGGCTGCTTTCAGAGGAGAATGGGCTGCCTGGAGCCCACCATACCTTCAAGGCCCTGTTCTAGTTGCAGCCTTCTGTGGAGGGAAACTTGTTTGACTATTTTTGGCAAAGTGGATTTTGATTTCCAGTCCAACCCTGGCATATGTCAATTAGCATGTACAGCAAACCAAACTATGAATATATTAGCCGGTAGTTTGGCTCAGAGAGTTCAATGCTTGCTTCTGAAATATGCCTTGATCTGTATGTTACAACTTCGAATACTGACAAGACTAATTCAGCCTTCCATCCTTCCAAGCTCAGTACATTGAGTGCCATAACCTGTTTAATAGGAAAACCTACTTTATACTATTGAATAAGGTACTATATAAAAAAGTTATTTTTACTAGCAAATGTAGCAACAGAGAAAATCTCGAGAGAAATGGAATGAAAGTATCAGTCAGTCAGTCAGTCAAAAAACTTTATTTCGACCATATAGGTCATAAAAGCACATAAGGAAAACAACATTAAAATACATTTTGGAGAAGTAGAGCAATGCAATAAAACATCATAAAAGGTATGTGCATTGGTTCTGTATTTACAATTAGAACACTATAAAATTATGCAAAGTTGTTAATGCAATCTTGAATATGGTCCCTCATAGCAACTCTTAATCCCATTTAAGTGTAGTTCAATATACTATAGATTTTGAGGTTTCTACATTAGTTGCGAGGGAGAACCAATCATTCATATTTTTAAGCAATTAATTAGTTCATTAAAGAAAAATAACTAGCAATATTTAAAAGCTTTTGACTTAGGCTTAAAATGCGTAAAATTATGATAAAAAGTCCAGATTAAAACCCTAAAGTTGTATAAGAAAAAAAGCTAGAGGATAATTGATATCAAAGAAATAATCATACAGTAGGTGTATGAGGGGAAAGGATGGAATGGGATATAAAAGAAGAGAGAGTTGCTATGAGGCTAGGGGGTTTTCTGAATCGGTTTTCTTTAAGATGGCTCTACGTATGCACCACATCGAGTGTAGGTATCGAGAGATGGCAAACACAATAAGTATATCTGTTTTGTGCTTAAAAGCCTATAAACCTCCATGTGGTGCCTAATCCCCATATTTCTACACAATTGTAGGAGCCACCGCGACCTTGGCCTTCCGTAAGCGGGGCAGAAAAAAAGGACGTGGGTTTCAGTTTCTTCAACTAGGTCACATCCTGGGCAGTCAAGTTTATGGGCTCCCTGCCATTTATTTGTAAATGCTCGAAGCGGGAGCACCCCGTGTCTAAATTGGAGGAAAAGTTTTTTGGCCATAAGCGATTGGATGTGATCGAGAACCGATTCTAACCTGTAATGTTGCTTAACATCCAGAAACCTTGCGGTTAAGCTGCCAGAGCTAGGCCCCTGGCATAGTAGAGACAATTTAAATTCTCTGTGGGAGTCCAGTAGTACTTTTTTTGAAGACTAATTCAGCCTTCCAACCTTCCAAGCTCAGTACATTGAGTGCCATAACCTGTTTAATAGGAAAACCTACTTTATACTATTGAATAAAGTACTAAATAAAAAAGTTATTTTTACTAGCAAATGTAGCAACAGAGAAAATCTCGAGAGAAATGGAATGAAAGTATCAAAACTGAATGATCTTGTTAAGCAATAGTAAAACTGCAGGCCAAAACAGTAAGTCAAAAGCCTTGCTGGCCTATTGGCTTTGCCAATGCTTTTTGCTAATGGTGTGTAGCATCGGCGAAAAAGCGGAATGCATTTTTGCCAATGCTGTGCAGCATCAGCAAGGAAAAAAAAAGTAGTGATGGCGAGGCTGCTGCTGGCAGTCCTGACATTCCAATGGCATGCATGATGATGTATTTGTGTGCCAGCGGAATGACGCGGGTGCTATTTCATTTGTATTTTTCATTTACTGATCCAGGATTGTGGACTTCACTTGGATCAGTAAGTAAAAAACACTTAAGATTTTAAGTGCGAAAGCCCTTTCTGCACTGCAGAGTTATCTGGCAGCAAAGGGCAGCGGCCTGGCGCTTAAAACGAAAAACAATTAAAAAAAAAAAGAAATTTGCACAAGAGTTGGGGGAAGCAATAGGGAGTGAGTGGGGTTTGACAGGGGAAAAAGTACTTGAGGGAGACACCTGGAAAACACACGTCTGGGGCCCTGTTACGTATAGGGCGCACATTCCCTGTTTGCGCCACGGCGCACCTTCAAGCAGGTGCGCCATGTGCAAACAGGGAAAGTGCACCCTGTTAGACAGAATGCGCTGCCCTCAGGGCAGCCGCAATCTCGTGCTGCCCTTGTGGCAGTGCATTCAAGTGAAATGCGGAGCAGCTGCTTCAAAGCCGCTCCGTGTTTCACTGTGCAGGCGGCACTGTAAAGAGAGGAGAGGGATCCCCCTGCAGGTGGGAGCAGTTAGTGACTGCACCTGCCTGCAAGGAGATGACTGGGGGGGTCCAGAGGACCCTCTTAACCGCCTCGAGAGGGCTGCCACCAGGGGACGCACTGACAGTGCATCAGCTTTTTGTGCACACTATCAGTGCACCTCCTGAAAGCTTCTTTACCTCTGATCCTGCATCCATAATATGGCGTGGATGCAGAGGTAAAGTGATTCCCTTATTTGCATGGGGCTACTCCCCCATACAAATGTGGGAACGTCTTCTTCAAATAGCGCTGGTGCAAATGTGCACCAGCGATATCTGCATTTCAGAAGGAGCCGCACAAGCATCTCCTGTCCCCTCTGTAATATCAAGTGCAGCTGGGGCAAACAAAGCAGGCGCAAACACCTGTTGCGCCACCGGGGCACTTCTGTAATATGGGTCCAGGTAGGCAAAGTCTAAGAATGCCAAACGAGCATAGGAAACAAACTGAAAACTAATAGCATCTGACCAAAAGTGTTTCATTGGCAAGGCAGACACAGACAGATACTTGCAGTGTCCAAGCGAGTGAGAGAACTGAATTCTTTGCTTCGTCGGACCCAGAAGCCCTCAGGCTTGCCCATGAAACGGTTTTTATTTTGTTTTCTTTATTGGTCTTCTAATGTTTCAGTTAGCATTGAAAGGTAAATGAAATACGCCCAAAGTTCCTGGCCTTGAAAACAGTGTTTTTCACTTACTCACCAGGAAATTTAATGCTAAAAAGTCGTTCTCTATCTGGTAAACCGAGACAAACGCTAACTCTAATTTGAAGAATTTTGGTCTGAGAAGCACTTTTGACAGGGATAGACAAGCATAGAGAAGCCACCCAGAAACCCGCCATCAATTAAAACAATACCCAGCCAAACAAAAATTTAATTTTTACATAAAATAAACTAATTCGAATTAGCTAAACCAAATGAAAAATGAAAAAAATGCAATGTAATACATTGCTCACCCAAAACCCTATAAAACACAAAAACTCAAACAATAAATAACATAATTACATTTGAAAAAAATACATTCCAAAAAATAAATTGAAAACTTAAATTAAATTCAATGAACTACCCACCCAAAACCCCAAAATAACAAACAACCCCAAATAAACAATACTATTAAATTAAGAAAACATATTACAATTTAAAAAATTTCAAATGTCTAAAAAACTATATAAAAACAATATTAATACCATTAACCCCTGTGCTAAGCATTTTTTTTGGCTCTTTGGGGTAGTTCGCGCTTAAGCCTCTGTAACTTTTTGTCCACGTAAGGTATCCATGCCCAATTTGTTTCCTTTTCTTCGAACATCATGGGGATTTTAAAGGTACCCAGGGTTTGAGGAATCCCCTGGAGGGGACCCAGAAATTACCCAAAATACATTTTTTTTAAATGGGGAAAAAGTGCTGCAGAAGAAAGCGTCTGGTTTTAACCCTGAAAATGCAATCAACAAAGGTTTTGTGATGCTGAAAGCACCGTCTTCACAGCTTTCAGGGACAGGCAGACTTTTGTCAGAAAACCAAACTTTTTTACACAGTTTTGGCATTTTACTGGGACATAGCCTATTTTTGCTAGGTTTGTGCTTTCAACCTCCTTCCAGTTAGTGGTATAATGGGTGTGAAAGCAATAATGGATCCCGGAAAGCTATACATTTCTGAAAAGTAGACAAAATTCTGAATTCAGCAAGGGGTCATTTGTGTAGACCCTTCAAGGTTTTTTTATAGAAACTAATAGTTGAAATTAAGAAAAATTGAAAATGAGTTGAAAAAAACAGCCATTTGTGCCAACGTTTTCACCTGTAACTTCTTTTAAGTATGACAGATTTTTTAAAGCAATATACAGTTACATCCGCTGGACACTTCTCGTTGTGTGGATATATAGGACTTGTAGGTTCACCAAGAACCGGAGGAACCCAGAGCCAATAACTGAGCAGCGTCTTGCAATGGTTTTTCATTGTGTACCGGGTATATAGCAATTCATTTAGTAAAATAAAATATAAAGAGTGAAGAATAGGTATCAAAGACATCTATGTATTTACGAAATTGGAACAAAATATAGAGTTTAGAAACAGAAGCTATTTGCACATCTTCAAAATTGTGGGTATCCATACTAGCATGTGAATTATAGGACATTTTTCAAAGTGACTTCTTTTTTACACATTGTCTTACATTGTCTTACATTTGGAAGGCAGAAATGCATCGGAAGTCATTAGGTAATAACAGTTGCTTTACAATTCTGTGTTCCCCTAAGTCTTCCGATAAAAATGGTACCCCACTTGTGTGGGTAGGCCTAGTGCCCGCGACAGGAAACAGACCAAAACGCAACGTGGACACCCCACATTTTTACAGTGAAAACGGACCCTTTTTTGCAAAGTGCCTAGCTGTGGATTTTTAACCGTAGCTCAGCCAGCACCTAGGGAAACCTAGCAAACCTATACATTTTTGAAAACTAGCAACCCAGGGGAATCCAGGATGGGGTGACTTGTGTGGCTCTCACCAGTTTCTGTTACCCAGAATCCCTTGCAAACCTCAAACTTTATTAAAAAAACACATTCGCCTCACATTTCTGATGGAAAGTTCTGGAATCTGCGTGGATCCACAGAATTTCACCCACCCCGCATTCCCCAAAGTCTTCAGATAAAAATGGTACCTCACTTGTGCGGGTAGGCCTAGTGCCCGCGACAGGAAACAGCCCAAAACGCAACGTGGACACCCCACATTTTTACAGTGAAAACGGACCCTTTTTTTGCAAAGTGCCTAGCTGTGGATTTTGAACCGTAGCTCAGCCAGCACCTAGGGAAACCTAGTAAACCTATACATTTTTGAAAACTAGACACCCAGGGGAATCCAGGATGGGGTGACTTGTGTAGCTCTCACCAGTTTCTGTTACCCAGAATCCCTTGCAAACCTCAAACTTTATTAAAAAAACACATTCGCCTCACATTTCTGATGGAAAGTTCTGGAATCTGCGTGGATCCACAGAACTCCACCCACCCCGCATTCCCCAAAGTCTTCAGATAAAAATGGTACCTCACTTGTGTGGGTAGGCCTAGTTCCCGTGACAGGAAACGGGCCAAAATACAACGTGGACACACCACATTTTTACAGTGAAAACTGACCCTTTTTTTGCAAAGTGCCTAGCTGTGGAGTTTGAACCCTAGCTCTGCCGGCACCCAGGGAAACCTAGCAAACCTATACATTTTTTAAAACTAGACACCCAAAGGAATCCAGGAGGGGGTGACTTGTGTGGCTCTCACCAGGTTCTGTTACCCAGAATCCCTTGCAAACCTCAAACTTTGTAAAACAAAAACACATTTTCTTCACATTTCTGTGATGGAAAGTTCTGAAATCTGTGTGGATCCACAAAATTCCACCCACCCCCCATTCCCCAAAGTCTCCAAATAAAAATGGTACCTCACTTGTGTGGGTAGGCCTAGTGCCCGCGACAGGAAAACGGCCCAAATTGCAACATGGACACACCACATTTTTACAGTGAAAACTGACCCTTTTTTTGCACCGTGCCTAGCTGTAGATTTTAAACCCAGGCTCTGCCGGCCGCTAAGGAAACCTAGCAAACCTATACATTTTTAAAAACTAGACACATAGTGGAATCCAGGATGGGGTGACTTGTGTGGATCGCACCAGGTTCTGTTACCCAGAATCCCTTGCAAACCTCAAACTTTGTCACAAAAAACAAATTTTCCTCATATTTCTGTGATTGAAAGTTCTGGGATCTGTGTGGATCCACAAAATTCCACCCACCCCGCATTCCCCAAAGCCTTCTGATAAAAATGGTACCTTAAATGTGTGGGTAGGCCTAGTGCCCGCGACAGGAAACGGCCCAAAATGCAACATGGACACACCACATTTTTACAGTGAAAACTGACCCGTTTTTTGCAAAGTGCCTAGCTGTAGAGTTTGAACCCTAGCTCTGCCGGCACCTGGGGAAACCTAGCAACCTATACATTTTTGAAAAGTAGACACCCAGAGGAATCTAGGAGGGGGTCACATGTGTGGCTCTCACCAGGTTCTGTTACCCAGAATCCCTTGCAAACCTCAAACTTTGTGAAAAAAACCACATTTTCCTCACATTTCTGTGAAGGAAAGCTCTGGAATCTGCGTGGATCCACAAAATTCCACCCACCTAGAATTCCCCAAAGTCTTCTGATAAAAATGGTACCTTACTTGTGTGGGTGGGCCTAGTGCCCATGACAAGAAACGGCCCAAAACGCAGCGTGGACACACCACATTTTTACTGTGAAAACTGACCCTTTATTTGCAAAGTGCCTAGCTGTAGATTTTGAGCTCTATCTCTGCCGGCACCTAGGGAAGCCTAGCAAACCTATACATTTTTAAAAACTAGACACCAAGGGGAATCCTGGAGAGGGTGACTTGTCTGGTTCTCACCAGGTTCAGTTACCCAGAATCGCTTGCAAACCTCAAACTTTGTAAAAAAAAAACACATTTCCCCCACATTTCTGTGATGGAAAGTTCTGGAATCTGCGTGGGTCCACAAACTTCCACCCACCCCGCATTTTCCAAAGTCTCCCGATAAAAATGGTACCTCACTCGTGTGGGTGGGCCAAGTGCCCGCGGCAGGGAAGGGCCCAAAACGTATTGTGGAGACATCAAAATTACCAATCACAAAACGACCTGGTTTTGCAAGGGGGGTCACCTGGGTTTTTGGCCCTGGGCTCGGGGGCCATCTAGGGAAACCTACCAAACCCACACATTTCTGCAAACTAGACTCCTGGGGGAGTTCAGGTAGGTATGGCTTGCATGGACCCCCCATCCTTTTTCTACCCAGAATCCCCTGCAAACCTCAAATTTAGCTGAAAAAATCAAATTTTTCTCAAATTTCTGTGTGGAATAGTTGTGGGATCACCGGGCTGACACAAATTTCCTACCACCCAGCGTTTCCCCAGGTCTACCGATAACAATGGTACCTCACTCGCATGGGTGGGCCAAGTACCCGCGACAAGTAAGGGCCCAAAACTGAATTGCCCCCCAAAAAAATTGGGGGGAGCAAAGGCCCTTGAAGAGGGGCCGCTCCCCCTCCCTGGTGTCTAGTGGGTGGATCCCTGCAATCCCCAAGCAGGTATCCACTAGGGAGGGGTACCATTGGAAAGGGGAGATTCCCCCCTTTCCAATGATACCTCTCCTGACTTTCTACGTGCTCAGGGTGCTGAGATAGCCCCCTGAGCACGTAGAAAGTGAAACTGAAATGAGCCTATTGGCTCATTTCAGTTTCGGTTTCTATGAAATGACATCAGCGCGACGTGCGCGCTGATCGTCATTTCACAGAAACCACATAGACAGCCTCGGGAGCTGGGGTAGCTCTTCTCCAGCTCCCGAGCTTGTTCTGGGGAAAAAGAAATCCCTCTGGTGCCCGCACCAGAGGGATTTCCGGTGCCCTGTGTCAGGACGGCCGGGAGCTGTCCTGAGCACACGAGCACCGTGGCTCAGGACGACTCCCGGCCGTCCTGAGCACCCAAAGGGTTAAAACACTACCCATCCTAATCCCATATAATACCGAACACCCTCGAAAAAGAGATTATTTAAAAAAAAATTCACATGAATTCATTATATTAAAAAACACAGCACAAAGCAACTTAAAATATATAATATATCGGAGTATCTGTAGTTAGTTAGGATTCCCTGAAACAGGAATTCCACTGATATTTGCTTGCTAATAACTTTGTCACTGTTTGATGAATCTCCATGAAACTTTTCAGACCTATTTATTTCTACATTGGTTGATAATGTAAAGTTTTGTGGTGATTAGTTAAAGGGATACAAAGAAAAAGGGGGGGCCAAAACACTTTTTCCCACCTATGCATTTTCCATAGACTTTTTACACAGACCTAACAGCAAAAAGGCTGAACGGATTTACATGAAATTTGGCAGGAATATAAATTATGGTGTGGAAATGGTACTTTTCGTTATTTGATCTGAATTGATTCAGTAGTTTTTAAGTTATTAGGGACAAAAACCTAGTGATATATTGGGCAGTGATATACCGCGGTACCTTCACAGCATACCGCGATACATGGCGATGATGAAACATAATATCATTGGTTAATCAAAGCCCTTGCAAAATGAAAAGGCAGCTGTATAGTTTAGACCACACTTTCTACTTGTTCTGTGATTTTACGGGAAATATAGCTGCAGGCTCTGATTATCAAAAAGGAGAACATAGCTTACTACTCTTTTTGTAATGCATAGGAGGAAAGGAGGCAGTTTAGGAAGCTGTAGAGTTAGGGAGAAGTATTTTTATTGAATTATATATGTTTTAAAAAGTTTATGATGTACGCCGGTACTTTTGCGAAATTATCTAGAAAGTGCCACTGTACCTATTGAAATCTAAAAATATATAACAATAGATGACAAAAGAAAGTCTACGATACACCACTCCGCTCCACTGTACAACATGTCACTCCACTCCGCAACACGCCACTCCAGTCTACAACACGCTACTCCACCCCACGCCACTCCACTCTAACCCACTCTACCATACGCCACTCTATGACATGCCACTCCACTCTAGTCTACGACATGCCAGTCCACCCTACTTCCCTCTACAACACTCTACTTCACTCTATAACACTCTATTTCAATCTACAACACTGAATGATATGCCACTCTACGCTATGACACGCCACTTCACTCTACGCCAAGCCACTCTTTGACCCTACACTCTAATGTACAATACCCCATGCCACTCTACTGTACGACATGCCACTTCACTGTACGACACACTACTCCACTGTACGACACGCTACCCCACTCTACGACATGCCATTACACTGTATGCCCCTACACTCTAAGACACGACATGCCACTCCAGTCTACTCTACGCGATGCCATTCCACTCTACGCCCCTCCAGTCTTTGCTGCTGCAGTCTGTCGCTCAACTGTACGCCACTCCACTCTACGTCATTCCACTCAAAACTACGACATTCTATGCAACTCCACTCTGCAACACTCTACTCTGACACTCTACGGAGCTCCCTCTATGCAGCTCCCTCTATGCCACTTCATGCCACTTTACTCCACACAACCGTACGCCACTCCGCTCTACACCACTCCACTCTACGCAACTCCACACTACGCCTTGATACTCTACGCCACAACACTACGATATGACACTGTATGACACTCTACTCTACGCCACTCCACTCTTGGCCATTTGACTCTACTCCACTCTACGCCCCCTACTATTTGCCCTTCTACTCCACACCACTCTATGCCACTCCACTCTACAACACTCTACTCTACTCTCTCTATGCCCCTCTATGACACTCTACTCCATTCTATGACACTCTTCTCTTCTCTACAACACTCCACTCAACTCCCTCTATGCTATTCGTGCTACTTTACTCCACTCTACGACACTACTGCACTACTCCACTCTACACCACTCCCTCCACGCCACTCTATGCCATGCCACCACTCTATGCCACAGTACCACTCTGTGCCACTCCACTCTGTCACTCTACTCCACTCCACTCTACGCCACAACACTCTATGATACGACACTGTACGGCATGGCACTCTACGCCAATCCACTCTACGCACTCTGCTCTCAGCCACTCCACTCTACTCCACTCTATGCCACTCAACTCTACAGCACTTTACTCCATTCTATTCCACTCTAAGACACTCTACTTCACTCAACGACACTGTACTCAACTCCATCTGTGCCACTCCAGCCCACTTTAATCCACTCTCCTCCACTACTCCACTCTGCCACTCCAATCTACGCCACTTCATGCCACTTCACTTTACCACACTATACAACACTCTACTCCACTCGAATCTACTACACTGTACTCCACTCTAAGACACTCCACTCTGTGACTCTCCATTCCACAGCCCTCCACTCTGCGACACTCCACTCTACAACACTCTCCTCCACTCTAATTACGACACTTGACTTGACAACACTCCACTCTGACACTCTATTCCACTCTACAACACTCTTCTCTACTCAACGGCACTCCAGTCAGTGTCACTCCACTCTCCGACATGCCACTTCATTCTACGACATGACACGTCACTCCCCTCCCCTCTACTCCCCTTCACTCTAAAACACTCTACGACAGGGCACTCAATGACACGCCACTCCACTGTGCCCTATGACATTCCACTCCATTCTACACCACTCCCCTGTAAGCCACAACACTCTACGACTTGACACTCTACACCACAACATTCTACAAGACAATACTCTAAGACACTTCACTCTATGCTACTCCATTCTATGACACGCAACTCCACTGTGCTTCGCTCTGCACCACTCCACTCTAAGCCACACTGCTCTATGCCACTCCGCTCTAAGCCACTCCACTGTAAGACACTTTACGACACTTCACTCTACTCCACGACAATCTTCTCCACTCTGCTGGATGACATTCCACTCTGGGACACTCTACTGTATGCCACTCCACTCTATTCCACTCTACGACACTCTACTCGAGAACACTCCAGTCGGCGCCACTCCACTCTACAGCATGCCACTCCAATCTACGACACGCTATTCCACTCTATGACATGCTACTCCCCTTCACTCTACGCCCCTCCACTCTAAGACACTTTACAACACGCCACTCTATGACACGCCACTCTACGGCACGCCACTCTGACATGCAACTCCACTAGACTCCACTCTATGCCACTCCACTTTACGCACTCTGCTCTCAGCCACTCCACTGTACGCCACTCCACTCTATGCCACTCCACTCTATGCCACAACACTCTACAAGGCGATAATCTATGACACACTACTCTACGCCCCTCCACTCTATACCACTCTACTCTGTGACACTCTATGCCCTTCCACTCAGCGACACTCTACTCCATTCTGTAAAACTTCATTCTATAACACTCTATTGCCCTCTATGCCCCTCCAATCAGCGACACTTTACTCCATTCTATACTACTTCACTCTACAACACTCTATTGCACTCTATGACACTCTTCTCCACTCTATGCCATTCTACTCTACTCGACGACACTCTACGCAACTCTCTATGCCACTCCACACCACTTTACTCCACTCTACTCTGACACACTACTGCACTCTACTTAACTCCACGCCACTCTATGCCACTCCACTCTACAACAGTCTACTCCACTCTATGCTACTGAACTTTAAAAGACTCTACAAGACTCTACAACACTCCACTCTACAGCACTTTCCTCCACTCTACTCTACGATACTCCACTGGACGACACTCCACAACACTTTGCTCCACTCTACGCCACTCCAAGGCTACAACACTCTAGTCCACTCTATGCCACACTATCACTCTCCACTTGATGACACTCTACTCTATTCCACTCCACTCGATGACACTCCACTCCACTCTAAATACAATCAGATATCACTGTAGTAGTGTATTATATAAAATACACTGTATTATACAAAATATATATTGCATCCAGTGTATTATATTAAAATATAGATAAAATATATGTACTTAAACAATAACATATTTAAAAATATAGAAATACATTTAACATTACAATGAACATTATAAAACATTATAAAAATTGCATTTAAAAATACATTAAAAACTCTTATAAATGATATTATATATATTATTGAAGTTCAAGATATGTAAAACTTCAATATTATTGTATAACATACAAAAACAATATATTTACCATCGATATAATTACACTCATTATATTCTGGCTTCAATATTTAGTACCATTGATATCCTGACTTCAATAGTAAGGGTGTACACTGCATTATAGACTACTGCTTGACTTAATAAGGATCAAGGGGTCATTAGCAGCTATAGAATGCATTTGACTAAAGCCAGTGCTTATATGGCTTCGCTGACCATTTGTGAGTACACCTGAGCACATAAGGCTACACTATAACATTAAGTGGCTGTGCCTGGCATAAAATGGTTGTTCCAGGACAGTTGAGGTGATGGCTGGAAATTTGATTACATGCCTGCTGTAATTTTAGTTATGTCTAGTCATGTCATGGCTTTACCTTGGTATTTGAAGTTATTCTGAATAATATGAATGTGTGCATGGGATTAGGACGGCTGTGCCTTGGCATAGGCATTTGTATGTTTGACACTATGACTCAATATATAATGGTTGTGTCTAAGCATTTAATGCCGTTCCTAGTCATTTAAAGTGGTTCCTTCATATTTGACGGGGCTCATGGGCATTTGATGCCTATTCCTGGGAAGTTGAAGCTGTTTAATTGGAGCTGCTCCTAAGAATTTGAGGTTTGTGGCATATGAGTGTGGTACAGGCATATGATGGATATACTTGGGCAATGGCTAGACATCTGAGGTTGTAATTTGATATTTGAGGATACATTTGGGCATTTGAGGCTGTGTCTGCTCTTTTGGCACCATGTTTTGGTATTTGAGGCTATGCCAGGGCATTTGAAAACTCTGCCTCGGCGAAGGCATTTGTGGCTGCATTTGGTTTGGGCATGGGTATGTACTGGAGCTGGTGATGACTATACCTTGGTGTGAGCATGTCTTTACTGCAAGCTTGTTATATCATGGCGGTTCCACAGGTTTACCATATCCGAACTCTAGTGAATATCCACATATTTCCATGTTATTATTTTAGTAACCTTGCACTCACTGTAGTGTTTTTACCTGTGTCTCTTTCTGTCATGTCATCAAGGTCAATAGTCAAGTGACATCAATTTCTATAAGGTTATTGGGACCAAATGTCATTTGATATCACCCTAGTTCAGCACCCCTTGAAATCACTCTTGCTATCCATCTGTTAATCAATTTCCAGGCTCCAGGCCCTTGGTTGCCCGTTACAATGGTGTACATCTACAGTCACACGTTAGAGGACATTACGGACTTCAGTTGGCTAGTTACAGTTATCAGCACTGTGTACATTCTACAACGCCCCAAGTATAAGATCATTTAGTTTGAAATGAGGGGAGATGCATTATGAATCCAGTGCTGTCAAAAACAATATGCACTAATTCCAATGTTTTTTTTTTAATTATTGGCTTATTTTTACCACAAAGCCTCTTAAAGTACGTTTTTTCAGTTCATTTGAGAAGGTTTGTAAACATAAATGAAGTCTATGACTTGTTGAAGAACATGGTTTGCAAAAGCTTTTTGCTGCGCTGGTGAGTGAGACTTAGGAAACAGTACGTTTTTGGTCAATGCACAGTGAAGGGGGAGGAGGCAGATTTCCTCAAACCTTGTTCCTTAGGACATGCGCATGTTATGAAGAACCTTAAATTTAGCTTTCTACTCCATCGGTAGCCAATCCAATGCCTGCTAGATGGGTTGAATGTTCTTCTTTTTTAATATCCAGGGCAAATCTTTTTTTTTTTTTTTTTAAATTATTGGCTGATTTTTACCACAAAGCCTCTTAAAAGTACGTTTCTTCAGTTCATTTGAGAAGGTTTGTAAACATAAATGAAGTCTATGACTTGTTGAAGAACATGTTTTGCAAAAGCTTTTTGCTGCGCTGATGAGTGAGACTTAGGGAACAGTACGTTTTTGGTCAGTGCACAGTGAAGGAAGAGGAGGCAGATTTCCTCAAACCTTGTTCCATAGGACATGCGCATGTTATGAAGAATCTTAAATTTAGCTTTCTACTCCATCGGAAGCCAATCCAGTGCCTGCTAGATGGGTTGAATGTTCTTCTTTTTTAATATCCAGGGCAAATCTGGTAATCTGGTCATATACTTTCTGATAAGTTGATCTGTTTTAAGAGGAATGTGTAGAAGATTTATTGTTTGTCCAGCAATGGAGTAATGCTGGATGTGATAAACTCCATCCAGTGATCGGTGTGTTGAAGATGGAGGATCTTATGGAGAAATCATACTTTACAGCTCACTATGTTAAATCGAAGCTGCACCATTAAGTACTAAACGAATTACCTCATTCAGTCAGTCATTCACATAACATAGAGCTCTATTTTCACTGTGCTGCAGGATACTGTAAACTTGGTGTGTTGACATGACTTATGTGTTCTTGCGGATATAGTCAATAATTAGCTATTCTAATTCTCTCCCGATCTGATCGTCTCTCTTCCATCTTCTATTTTCTCAACGTCTCTCCCAAGCTCCTTATTCCCAATCCATACCAGAACCTTTTCAGTTTCTTCCCCGACTTCGAAAGACACCTCATTCTTGCTAATTTGTTTATATCTCTCTGTGCTCGCCAGCCCAATACCCCTTTTCTCATATATTTTCTCTGTTATGTGTTCTGCATCACTATCTTTATCTCTTTCTTTGTTCAATCATCATTGTTATTTTTCCCTTCCTCTTTTTTGGTCTCTCACTCCCATTCCCACTATTCTTCTGTCACTCTGTTTTAGTCTCGTTTTTCCTCACCCCCTGCTATTTCTTTTTTCTTGATGTATTTTATTTCTGTTGCCCTGTTTTTATGGGTGGTTTTCCCCAGGCTTCCCACAGCACCTGTTTTCCTGCCCCCTCAAAATCTCTGCCTACAGTTCTCTTTCACTTTTTTCTCTTTCCTACTCTTTCCCTCCAATGCCTTTTTCATGCCTTCTTTTTCTGTCACTGTTTTTCCCTACCAATTTTCTGTTCGTCTTTGTCTTCTTTTCTCTTTATAATTTATGCTTTCTTCCCTGTTATCTTGGCCTCTTTTTCAGGCCAACTGGTCTTTCTCCTTCATCCTTTCTCTCCTGACTGCTTTTCGCTGATGTACTGTTTTCTTCTGATCGATTTTCTCTGTGTTGCATATGCTCGCGTGTGTCTCTTTCCTCTTGACTGAGTTACTGAAAGCAATCCTTTTCTTTGATTCTTTTCTCTCATCTTTTATTCTCTTTTTTTAACCTTTTTTGGTGAGTGTTGTCTGTCTTTTAACTGACCTTTTACACTCCATTGCTTCTTTCTCTTCTTACATTCATCCAGGGTACCTTTTTAGCTCCTGATCACAACCTTTCTCACAAGCGAATTCCTCCTCATTTTCTCATTTTTTCCTTCTCTATGTCTTTCTCGCTGTCATTTTTCATTATCCTGCTTATTCTTCATCCTTCACCCAATGGATATGTTTTTTCCTGCCCCTTTCTATTTGTTTATTGTTACTGCACACCTGATTTTGCCCGCTTTTCATTTACTTCTTCCCACCCTCACAGGTATCAATGCACAGGCCCGGCGGCTTCAAAAAAGCCGTTCTCGTGCTGCTTCTGGTGGCAACACCCCGGTAAGAGACCGCGAGGATAGGCTTTCGCTGCGGCGCAGCATCAGTGACATGAACCTCAACACAAAGAAACGTCGGGACCGCAAGAATGTCAAGAGCATGGTGGCCAATGAGGATGATGACACAGGTCACGGCACAGAGCCCATCCTCCCAGATGGGAACCCTGACATGCAGACCTCTGGTGATAGCAGCATACGTTCTGGCAATGCTGACGATGTTCTAGAGCCCGTGGACACTGGTGACCTGGAGCGCCTGTCCCAATGCCTGATACAGCCACCTACAGAGCTCCCCTACTTCCTGCTGCTGCAAGGCTACAATGAAAAGCAGGTGAGTGCCTGGGGAACCTACATATGTCTTAGATTTTATAACAAACAAGCTGCTGTAGGAGGTTTGCTACTGATCTAGAAAAAGCAGGTATGTTAGTCAACATCTCATTGCAACAAGTCAAGGCCCATCAAAGTTTTTGTAGGTCTGAATAAGACGGAGGTCTGCTTGTAAATGACTCATGCCTGAGCTCCTCATACAATAAGGGTGTGTCCCTCTACTCTTTTAGGGCAATGTGACCTTTTCAGCTTGTGGGTAGAGCACTCTACCAAATTGGTGATACTGGCTGGAGGATTACGGTCTCATGTTGGGGCCCAGGTCCTATCTTGGCAGATCCTGCAAACAAAAACAACAGTATAACTAAATAGCCCTTAACTAAGAATCAAGTAAAGACCTATGGGCTTTAACTAAGGTGCCATTTCGAAGTCTTTCAATGTAGCTTCAATAGAGTACACAATCCTGAACCACCCGGCAAAGCACATCAGGTAACAAGAAGGACCTGCTGACCAAGAAAGCAAATTCTGATACTGTACTTCAACGCCACTAGAGAGATTAATACTTTACAAGCAACAGAGTCTAATGGTGTTTGAGTCTAAAGCATGTGCATAACACTGTCTATAGTTCTAAGCATGCGTCTGAAGAGCAGGAACACTCTCACTTGCTGAGCTTTACGGCACCTGACAGTGTGGTCCACAGAATATTTTTCACCACAATTAGTGCAAGAAAGTCAAAGCACTTCCTTTTTTCCATAAGCTGCCACACATGTCTTCCTGCTCTGTAGACTGCATTCTTCACATCCTACCCCCTTGCTCATGGGCTACCACTTTTCCATAACTTACAGAGCCCAACAGGATTCAGCTGCATTATTAGTCCTGCTAAGTCACTGTTCTACCAAGAAACACATAGAGAGGCAATAGTTTCTAGGTATATGCGGTATAAAGGCACCTGTGACTGGATTGTGTTGAACTTGAATGAGTGTGTTGATGTTTGAAGTGGAGGCAGCTGAGCTGCTGTTTTAACGTCTCCCCTAAGACAGTGCATTCGCTGTCTCCTGCAAAATATATTGTATTCTAATATTGGGCTAGAGGGCCACCGTTGGTTGGCTTCATTGTCACTTTCATTTGTTCCTTATTGGTCAACTTCAATAGGCTTCATTCCTCTTCGTATGTTTGTCCCTCCCTCCCCTGGAGCATGAACGCATTACTTATGTCCTTTCACTATTTTTTCAGGCACTACTTTATTCTTGGTGTTTAAGCACTCTACGAGACTGTGTATTTTTCACCTGTTTTCCTTGTGTACTTCTACACCCCATTGTATTCCTCCCACCCTACCTCCTTGCACTGCCTGTATTCCTTGCTACCACCACCCTCCCTCTTTCCATTGTCAGCGTTGCTTGCTACCACCCACTCTACCTCTTTCCACTGCCCATGTTACTTGCCCCCACCCGCCTTCCCTCCTTCTGTTGTTTGTGTTGCTTGCCACCACCAGCCCTCCCTCCTTCCATTGTCTGTGTTGTTTGCCCCGACAGGCCCTCCCTCCTTGTGTTGTCTGTGTTGCTTCTCTAAATAGTCCTTCCTATTTCCATTGTCCACGTTGCTTGCCTCCATCTGCCCTCCCTCCTTCCATTGTTCGTGGTGTTGCCCTCACCCACTCTCCCTCCATTGTCTGTGTTGCCCCTCCCTTCCTCTGTTGTTGGTGTTGCCCCCTTAACCTGCCATAACAAGAAAAAAAGTGGTGTGATGCGGCCAACGCTGGCCATGTCATAACCCTTTTTCCCCATACCCTCCTGTGTTGCCTCCCTCCACCCTCCCTCCCACCAGCAATAAAAAAAAAACACTATGCTGCAGCATGCTGCTGTGCAACATGGCTAAAAAACATTGATGAAGCCAAGACATTTCATAGACTACACCATGTTGAATGAGAAATCTGGACAATTCACAGCATTTAGAACCTTCCCCCCCTCCCAGGTATTAGCTTGTTTACCAGAGGTTTGAAGAACACAAGAAAAAGCCATATAGTCTTCCATGCTGTGAACCGCATGGGTGGATTTAAGGATTACTTAACCTTTTCATCAAACATAGGGCTCAATATCAGTTTGGATCAAAGTTGTTATTATCCGCTCACTAGCTAATGAGTGATACACTTTGGCTGTAAGATCAGTAGAGGGTTTGAAGCCTTGCTGAAACTGAGGCTGATGCATGATGTCCCTGTGTATCCCGTAGCCCAACCAGGCTTTTAAAGGGCGTCTTGCAATTTTCCTATAGTCCAGGCTGCCTCCTTCCTGCTTGTCAACTGAAAGACCTGTTCCTGAACACTGTTTAGTGCTTAGAAAGGTCAAAGGAGGTAGAAGTTCATATTTGCAACATGAGAGACCCTGGAATCTTCATAAACAATGACATTAGCAAGGTTTATTTCCTGTTGTTTCCTGAATGGAAACCTAGACTTTGGTGCGAGAGAAAATTGAGATGGACTATGCTTTAGGGAATTCCTTAGACTTCCGCAACAAGCCATGGTCTCTGAAATTTCATTAGGGCCTGGGCCAAAAGCCCTTGAAGATGGCGGCAGTGGCTTACATCTGCATAGTCTGGAGGATTCCAAAATAGATCAGAGACAAGCATTTAAGTACCATTGGGTTATTATTAGCACAGTAGACAACTGATACTGCCTACATGTATTTCATGTATATTGATGTATTTCATTTAATTAAGAGTTTTTTCTAGAACAAACATAGTGCCGTCCAGCTAATTCTGACAGATGGTAATGAAGAATACATAAATGAGAAAATACATTTATGCAGAATTGATAGTGAAACCATAATGAAGTAAATATATTGTACACTGTGATGAGAACTATGAAAAAACAATTGTAACGAATACCAGAATGAGAAAAACAAACCTAAAACTGTCCCTAGACCTGACCCTTATTCGCATCCTAATACTAATCACAACCCTAGTCCTAGCTCTTACCCTGCAAGTACATATATAGAGAATCCTTAATCCCAACACAAACCATGCACTTAACTGCAACTAAATCTTACTCCCAACACACACCTTTCACCTAACCGCAACTAAATCTTAATCCCAACACAAACGATGCACATAACTACAACTTAATCTTAATTCCAACACACACCATGAATTTGATTGCAACAATTAACCTTGACCCTTCAACAGCACTAACCTTATTTGTAAACATATACTGAAACATAATTGGAACTGCAAGTTTAGCCTTAACCTAATTTCCAACAACCATACTTAGCCGGATTCAACCTTAATGGGTAAAACAACCATTCTTCTAAACCTGTAACTATGAAAGCATTGATAAGGAAACACATTTTTAAATATTGCATTGACTGCTACATTGGTACTAAAATAAAAAATCTCATCATCATTTCTCTACAGGTGTGTTATTCTACTGTTCCTTATTTCAACTTTTTTTATTTTCAACTATCACAGTTTCAGAGTGGTCTGAGGCCAAACCATAGGATCATGTCTGTAGTGGGTCAATCTTAACAATAATTTTTAATTATGAAAGGCATATATATTGCATGAAGCCAGTCACAAGCGCAACCAAAAGAGTAAAATATTAATTGGTACAGTAATTCATATGGTCACATTATCAGTACATATGAAATATTTTAAAGATAAAAGATTTTGTAAAGTGACAATTGTCAGGGAAAGGGCAGTTTTGAGTATGGGATTGGAATCCAATCCACACCTTTCTGAGGCTGCCAACTGAGGGAGATTCATGGGCAGTGATGCCCTGCTGGGCTAGTACCCTCCCCATGCAACTGTGAACTTATAAACACTTAGGGCCATATGTATCAAGACGAATTGCGATCGCAAACGCAGAAATTCGCAGAATTTTAGCGTTTGCGATCGCAATTTGGCCTAGTGCTATGTATGAAAGCACAACTGTCTCGCAAATTAAGGAATCGCAAAATGTGCGATTCCTTATTTTGCTAATGCATTTAAGGAATCGCAAATTGCGATTCCTTAAATGGAATGTATGAAGCACCCAAGTTGTGCGAATATGGCATAAGGAATCGCAAATTACCACCAACTACAGGTTGGTGGTAATTTGCGATTTCGTCTCAAAAATGCAAATTTTTGCATTTTTCAAAGTGGCATGTGGTGCACACACATGCCCTTAGGGCATGTATGTGCGCCACATGTGCACCCATGCTCATTTTAGGTGTGCAACAGGGTGTCCTTTTGACACCCTGGCACACTTGAATTGCATTCTCAATTTGCGATTCTCTAATTGGGAATCGCAGATTGAGAATGTCTTCCCATTCATTCCTATGGGCCTTCTAGCCCATAGGAATGAATGGGAAGGTATTCCTTAATTGCGAGTGCAATTTGCGATTCGCAATTAAGGAATATGTAGGATTCGCAAAATTTATTGCAAATCCTACATACATAGCGTTTTGCGATTCTCAAATAGCGATTCTCAAAAATTCGCTATTTGAGAATCGCAAAACCTAACATTGATACATATGGCCCTTAAGGCCTAATTTATATGTTTGCGGCATGTATTCTCCATCACAAAGAAGTATACATACAGCCAGTGTAATAGCCTGCTTGCCCAATTTAGATGTGGGAGGACCTATATGTTTGACTATGGAAGTGACTACAATCAGAATGGGCAGACATATAGCAATATTTTTTACTGTCTGTCACCGCCAAGGAAACCCTGGCAGTGAGGGACAGTATAATGAAAATAATGCCTCCCTCATCATGGGAAATGACTCTCATGGCAAGGGGAGCATAACATTTTTTATTTTAAAAATGAAAATCCTGTTTCGGGAATTTCTTTTTGAAAATTAAAAAAGAAAATCTGGTGAAAATCTGTTTGGACACAGCTCTGCACCAAACAGCGAAATGCATTGGCAGTGACTGCCGTGACAGTGGTTCCTATCAATGCATTATAAATGACTGCCTGCTTGGCGGTCATTTATAAATTTGGAAGGGGGTTCCTCCGCCGCAAGGACAGAGTAATTTACTCGACCCCCCTGGCAGAACGACGGGCCGTCTGCCAAATTTTAAATTGGGCCCTTTGCAGGCTCCCCTAGGAAACCATACTGTTTAGGCCTATCTTCAAGAACTCCACAATCTTTTCCTTTTACTCTTTTACAAGTAGGAAACGTTCTTAAATACTATTTACACTCACTAGGAGATGGTCCCATAACTCTGCTTGGACTGAGGATAGGCGCCCCTTGATGTTGCCCGGTCACCTTGGTCCTGGCTAAGGAATAGCCTTCATTTGGTTACTATTATGCAGTCCTTTGTTCGTTATATTGTTGACAGCTATCAATACAGGAATAATAGTCTTGGCTCAGACTATGTGCATGACAATTATTCAACTCTGGCCAACCTCTTACTATTTTCAACAATGTTGCCTCTGTGCAAGTCCCCAAAGTGTTGCTTGGAATGTCATGCAACTATCCTTTTTTTGCTGGGATAAACTTCCCAACACGTCAGAGACGCATCTAATTTGGGTCCAAGAAAGGCGCCACCATTGTGGGTTACATTTCCAGTACACATACAAAAGATGATGAAAGGAATGCTTACAAATAGTTTACACCACTGGCAATCACTCAGGATAGAAATTACAATCCATTGTTTTTCGCCCACTGTGCCACTCTAGGCAGAGGACTCCCTTAAGGTAATCAGTACTGATCCTGCTCCTCGTGGGAAGATTCCATCTCGAACTGCCAGGCGAAGCCTCTCAGTAAGAGGACACAAACAATCCCAGATAGATTTCAATATTGTTAGACTTCGTCAGTGAGGCATAATTTGGATCCTGTAGCACAACAAGCAAGGGACCCTTGTCTGAGCTCTTTCTTGGCCACTTAGGGTGTTCCGGCAAAGACACAGATTTATCCCATAGCTATGTGTGTGGTACATTTCCAGTATCACACAGGTTGATGTCCATGCTACCCGGGCATGGAGTAATTGCCTTCGCGGAGTTGGGGTGTCTCCTGCCGTAGCTGTGGGAGCCACCGTGAAAAAAGAACTGCTTTTATGATGCCAAACTTCAAATGTGGTCAACCTCCATCCATTGGTATGGTAGAGGTGGAATACCTCTACATAGGCCTCATTCTAAAGATTGCAGTAAAATGATGAGGCAATATGAAATGGGGAATTCCCAATTCCATGGGGTTCAGTTTTTCTGGGTGTAGTATTACAGCATCAATACCAGTTCCTCAGATTGAAATGGGGTATAATGGTGTGATATAGTTTGTTTTAATCAGTTCTGAGCTGCAAAATTTGGAGTGTTGCAGTTTCTCATGCACATATAGTTTCTAAGAGATTACTTGCAGAGGAGTTTATGTGGGGATAACTGCTAGGTGTGTTTGGTATTTTAAAATAAATTACAATCCCGATTCCAGAGCAAATTTACATTTCTGCCTGATTGGGTCTTACTGGGGAACTCTGACAGAGGTCCAAAATCAGAAGACTTGAAATGGTCAACATAATCCTTGTAACCCCCGCCCCCCCATCAATTTTCAATAAATGTAAATCTCTCTGAAAAGGGTACACAATATGGGAGCTTAAATTCATACTGAGTAAAATAATAAACTTTGACAGCCGTCATTGTTCTAAAACTTGAAAGAAATCTTTAAAGCTTGAGCTATCCTGAAGATTCTGTTTTCTGATTTTCTCTAAGTGATAAAAATATATGAAATGAAGAAAGGCTTATTGGAATACTGGATTTTCCAACATTATTTGTTTTATTTTTTCGGCTATTGCAGAGGCTATGTTATCATGGTCAGTAGGCCCAGGAAATAGAAAACGGGCACGTGTGTGCCACCAGAAACGTGATGGAATAACCCCAAAGAGAGAGGCAAGATGGAGAAAAGCGATGATCTTAACTTGTCACAAACAGACTTCATTTTAAGATAGCTGAGGGAGTTAGGCACAAGATGCACAGAACTATGTTGCAGAGTAACACTTTTATATGTCACTCTAATCTTTTGAAAACTTTGAAAGTGATACCCGAGCATTCTTTTGTTTGCTGCCAACTCCGGGAAGATGCGCTGTACTATTTGACCTACTGCAGCGCGCTGGACTCAATTTGGGCAAAGAGAATTAGTGCAATTCGAGCCCACCGTTTCTTTGAAATTGCAGCTCTACACAAGGAAGGGAACTGAATGTTCATGAGCTCCATGAATGCGTCCCAGTTTCAGCACAGACCATCGTGGTTTCTTTCGGGAACATTCAGTGGGGCCAGCTGGGATGCCCGTTCCGGCTGAAAAATATCTGCCACAACGATAATCCAGCTGGTTCTCACTCTACCCCAGCACTGGTCACGCTACAATATGCACAACAACGGCCATATTGCATCAGCCAATACAAGGCCAAAGCAGAATTGTCTACAAGAAAAGTGAGAATTTTCCTAGTGGCTGGTGTTTCTGAATAGTAAGTAGGGTTTGGCAGTCCAAGTTACGTCCCAGATGTGCCTGCCTTTGGATAGCTAATACGTGTGGCACGAATCAGTTATGTTTCAGTCTTTTTTTTAACATACTAAAGAACAAGGGGACCATAATTCCGAATATTAGACAGACACACACATCTGTATTCTTGACGAGTCTTTTGTAGATCTGGACTATTACTAACCTCTGCATCTTCTCCCTTTTATAGGACTTTGTAATCTATGTGATGACAAGAAAGAAGCATCTTTTCGGACGGGCAGACAGGACGTCCAGGGAAAAAGGTGGTGCCTATGTGGATACGTTCCTTTCAGCCCCCGACATTCTGCCCCGACACTGCTGCGTCTGGCGCATGGAGCCGGCAGGGCAGCGGTTCATAACACGGGTGCGGCCCTATCGAGGAGCCCTTGTCACCCACAATGGCGGTGTCCTGCAGAGAGAGGCACAACTTTCCACAGGGGATCTGCTGGGGCTCGGGGAGCATTTCCTTTTCATGTATAAGGACCCCAGGGTGGCCCAGAGCCGGCCTGCGTGGCTACCCAAAGCCTGGACTTCTCCTGGCCTCAGCGGGGCGTTTGCATGCCAGATGTGCGGACGGTCATTGCAGGAGCGGCAGGAGGATTTTCAAGCCTACATGGAGAGCCGGGAACTGGTACTGCAGTTCCGGTCTCAGGAGGAAGATGCACTTTTGAAGGAAATTATTGAAAAAACTGGAAGTGGCAACTCTGAATTCAAACTGGCCCCAGCCTACTTCTTCAGCATTTGCATCGAGCACTCAACTCGCGCTTTGGAGCCTGGACATTTCCCGAGACTGGCCATGAAGATTGCCAACTTCATAAAGGAAGTTGTTTGGGTAAGTGAGTGATTTACATAGTTGTTACTGCAAACTGAATCAGTTGCTTGGGTACAGTTAACTTGTAATATCATCATGGAATACCTTGTTTCCAGTCTGTATCTTTTCTTTTATAAACCATTGTAATTTGTTCATTAGCTGAAGAGGATCAATTGAATGTCATCAAACTACAAGAGCCAGAGTGTGCTTGCTAGATGAAAGTCCATCAGTGGGATATGGGGCCTCTAGACAGGAAGCTGCATGTTCACCTTAAGCTTGGAAGAATTTAGTTTGAAGATTTGTTGTTGGGTAAGGCTAGCAGATTAAGAGCATACAATTGCTACACAGAATCGTGAGAGTCTAACACTTGCCAATAGTAAATAACAAACCTAAACAGAAGCACAAGAGAGGGTTTCAGACTCCACGCACATTCAGTCTCTACTAGACTCTAACATGGTTGCCAAGAGGCAGGTCAGGGTCGTGCTAGCTGTGATATCAATTTAGTAAGAAATATAATAGAAGCTTGTGGTAATAGCTTAAAGTAAAAACAAAGAGGCCAGATAAAGAGAGAGAATTCTTCGTATATCTGGGGTGGCAGAAGAATTTAGGACCTTTTTGGTAAGTGGTGATGGCAGAAAGCATTTGAATAACTTCTTTTTGCTTTATTTCTGGGTTAATCAGGCACTGGGTGTCGAGAATGTTGTGTCATATATTTGTATACATTGTTATCAGCAGCCTGAAAAATGAGTGCCACACATCTTTTCGAGTCCTGAATTAGTCTCCTTCTTTTCTGCTGTAAAATTGTTGGGAGCCTGGGGTGATCGAAGGAGGCTGGTCACTTGGGAAATTGGGAGATTTTGTGAGAGGCTTTTGCATCTGAAAGCTATTTAGGTCTGCAGCAAAGTCCTTTAAATGTCACAAGTGGCACCAGACATGCTGAGATGTTGGTTAGGCCATGCATTTCTTTCACCTAAAATTGTAAGTGCATTACCATTATTTGAATGGCAGCTGTTTCTGTCTTAAATTTGGAGCAGATTGAAATGGGTTTATGAGGTTCCTATTTCCAATGTCTAACAGGAGTTAGGATGCAATAGCTCTTTCATTATTTATCCTAGGTTTAATTGCTTGTAGGTCGGTTGGGTCTGAGTTTTGTTGCTTGAGGAGTCGAGTGATATGCCCAAATTTAAGAGCTGCAGGAAAGATGACTTCTATTTAGTATTTAGTTTTTTGAACGTGGAACACTGAGGAGTGCCTCTTCCCAGGATTTCTAATTATGGAGACATGTTTTGTTTCAGTCAGAGCAGATTTCATTTTATTGATTTTTTTCTCCAAACAAATTTGCAACATTGTTGACGTGGGTTTGTGAATTTGTGTCAGAGTTTGCAGTGTTTTACAGTGTTAAAGAGAGTTTTAGGTTTCTTTTATAGTGTCTTCTATTTTATTTTTATAATAGTTCGGCTTGATGCTCACTGTGAAGGCTTTATGGATTTCCCTTTATTCCTTAAGGGCGAACAATGATTTTGCAAATTTTGTTCTACTCCAGATCTTTTTTAGTTTCCATGTGATTTTTAGTTTTGTTGAGATCTTTCGAGTTCCAAGGATCCTTGATGGATTTTTGCTTGTAGGGGTTCAGGTTTGACAGGGTTTTCCTGGTCACCTCCTTATAGAAGTTGGTGAGGATATTTGTAGAGGTCGTAAGGTTTGGAAAGTAGGCTAAGGCCCTTGGCTCTTCTGAAATAAGATTTAAAGGGATTTTGTAGTGGTCTACATCAAGTTTTTGTTGGTTTAGCTTGGCATGATTTCAGGGTTCTTGCTTACTGAATGGAGAAAGGAATTACTTGTTATTTGGACCGGTCTATGTCCAGAGAATTGTTTAGGTAGATAATATTTGGTTTAGAAATAATCAGATCCAGGGTGTTATTCTTTCTTATGAGCTGGGAAAGATACAGCCTGTGACCTGTAGTATTGTGAATAAATGCCGGATAGGTTTTTTTGTAAGAGGATTTTCCAGTATGTTCCATGGGATACTCAAATCTCACAAAAATATGTTGTTGGACTGATCTTTTCGAATTGTTAGGGAAAGGACATACTGTGCTAATGTGGGCAATAAGTGAGGTGGACACAACAGGACTTGTGTTTTAGTTAGAGAGAGCATTAGAGTTGCTGCACCAGGCAACATTTGGGGAGTCTTAAGTGGAGCATTTCCAGCATTTGTTCGTGAATAACTATTATATCGCTCACATTTTTTCTTAGTCAGTCCTTTTGGAGAATTGGTGGTCTTATGGAAAAAATATGGTAAGGGAAGCAGGAGGAATGGAATAAAACTGGGTCTTCATGATGAATACTGCATCGAGGTTGGGTGATGTTATGAGTTCTCCAATTTCACATGCATGTATCAGAGCTGACATAGCATTAACATGTGTGTATTTTAGGGTTGAAGATATAGGAATAGTACTTTTTTTTGTGATTTGTAAAGCGCTTGGTTACACCTCATCTGTGTACAAACAATACAAAGCATACTTGCGACCAACCCTTCCCTGAGAGAAATCAAAAAATAGAGAGAGAAATAAAGACAGAAGATGCGGATAGGTGGTAAATGGTGTGGCACAATTAGAAAAGTCCAAACTCTAACATACTGGAGTGGAGAAACCACAAGTGCAGGCACACTGTTTCACAGTGCACCTAGCAAAAAACAAATCCAGAGGCTGACAGGAAACGGTTGGCTTCTACCTGAGGCACTTCCTTTCTTTTTTATTCCTTAGAACTTGGTTGGAGATCTACCAGAACTACATATAGACCACAAGGTAAACCCTAGAGAGTCTCTGATTCACACCTACCCTAGAAGCAATACCTTTACACTTAAAAACAAGAAGAATGTTATTCACACTGCCAAAGGTTTAATCAGCACCTTAGCTCTTGAACATTCCAGATTGCTGAAATTGTTTCCAAATTGGGCTGCAAAACCACTCTATTCACCTGGAAAATGTTCCCAATTTCGCTGCCTAAAACTGAGTCCGCCCATAATCTCCCCCGACTCGTCTTCAGATATCAGGGCAGGCTTTCAATAGTCAATACACAAGAGGGCCCTTTTCTAATTCCTTGATCAACCTGTCACCCTCTCCACACCTAGCACCTTCTCCACTCTCAAAACCAAGTCTACATAAATTTCATGTATACTGCTTTTAAATACTAGTACTTTACTGTCCATGACCCCACCTCCACCAGGGAGCCATACCTTGTGTTCCCTTTCAATGTACTCCTCCAAACCTCTTTTTACTATGTGAACACCACAAGGTCTACACTGCCAAACACGCTCATCGGTGCCAAGATGAAATATGCAACCGCCAACCTATGCTGGGACCTTTTATACTGTTAATTCATGGACAAAGAGGTAGGGATAACAACGAAGAGGGAAAGAGAAAAAGGGTACTTATGCTGAGGCCTTTTAATGGCAGGCTGTACAGTGTTTAATACTTTCATTGTTGCATTTAGTCCACGTGCATAGCTGCGCAGAGGTCACCTGGAAATAGGTGACACCTTCATCCAGATATGACTTTTTTCAAATCATTTATTATATTCTGGGGCTTGGATATTTTACCATTGTAAGTGTATTCTTAAAATTCGCAGCAGGCAAAGTGCTGTTGACTGAAAGACCAAGACTGTCTTTAAAGCTTTACACATGGCATGGGACTGTTTCACAGCTATGAATTTGGTACTCTGCTGATACTCTGCTGACATCAGTACTGCTTCACATTCCTGTTGTGGTGAAGCCACGCTACAATGATGTGACTACTTCGATGGGGTCAGTGCATTGATGTCTTACAACATTGTAACTTACCATAGCAGAAAATACCACTATATCGAGTTAGGTAAGTACAACAGCGTTTAATTTAACTCACATAAAAACTTGGAAAGGCCAGATTGAACAAACCAACGTTGAGCTGTTCTTCGTACACTCCAACACTCGTACCCCTGAGCAACCACAAACTACAACTTTGGATGTAACTTTTTGTGGTAGGCATTGCTTGTATTACATGGACTCACTCCGTTTGTGAGACTAAACTGACAGCTCTTGCACATACACACAAATCGAATTTTGCATGTTTTTAAAATTGTGTTAGCTTATTGCTGTTCGGTAACCTGGTGTCTATTCTACGTGTCTTGTTCCATTTTTATGTACATTTAATTGTCTTTCCCCATTCTCATAATTTTGTTGTGATGCCATGCCAGACTACGAAACACTTAACAGTAGCAAAGTGCATTGGAGCAAAGCACCAACACTGTTGTTACCTCATAGGAGTAGTGAATTTGAGTGTGCAACATTTAAAATGAAAGCTGCTCTGACGTAGTTGTTGCACTAAACTTAATTTCAATGTGAGAGGTACTTATTTCACATAATTTTCTTTAGTTAGAATGAATTAGGGAGAATGTCGATTATTTAATTTACATTTAAGTTAGTAACATTTAATAAATCTCACATTAATAGTTAGGATTGGGTATATTTAACTATGTTTTATTTCAATTCAATGAATTAAGGGTTAGAGATAAGGTTACAAATGTAAATACATTTTTTCCTTTAAACTAAGGGTTACGATAATGGCCAGAATTAGGGTTAGATTAGTTATTCAGTTTACTTTAATTTAATGTGTATGCAGTTAATTCATTAAGGATTAGTCGTGGGCTTACTTTTTATTTACTAAAAAATAATTACATCTAAAATGATTAGGGGTTATGGATAGGGTCTGAGGTTACGTTAAGGTTGTTTTTTAGGGCTACAATTACAGTTTCGGTTAGAATAAGCACATTTAAATAGTATTATAACATATATATTATGTCTAATAAATGTTCTTTTATTTAGCAAAGGTCGATGTAGAGTCAGGGTAGTGGGTTAACATAGTTGTAAAAATACCTTTAAAACTTTCCATAAGAATGTTTTTACTATCATAATATCATCGATATGGAGGCACCTAAAGGTAGTGTGGAAGCTTGTTCAGGAGCCACTGGGCAGTCATGGGTTACTGGGCTTAGAATGTATAAACCAGAACTGCTTCCTATTGGTGTCTAGTGGGTTAAATGCTAGTATTGGACCCAAAATGATCACCAAGTACACCCCTTTAGCACCTGACTCTCAGGGTAGCAGCCGAGCAGTCCAAAGCATACTCAGGGAGGTTGGGTGGGGTTAGAATTCCTGGACTCCACAAGCCCCAAATACAGGTCAGTACCAGAATGTCTAACGCAAGCCACTTTGCTTTCATGACAGCCATTGAAATATCTGCCTGCTTCCAGACTAAGGTGAACATGCTGATGCCACCAATAGTGGGTTTGAGCTCCCTGGACACGTGCACGACAGGGGCAATACAATCTGATTAAGAATAAATGGCCTTCAAGAAAAGAATGCTTGGTACAAATGGATATACATGATTATGGGTTATGCCCAGAGTGTGTTCTAGATACTGACATGCACTATGTTTGTCAATAAGGTAAAACAATTAGTAACACGTTTATGGACGCGAAAACTCTCTCACCCATTGCCTTGAGCATCTGGTATGATTCATAACTTTACTGATCACTGTGAAGTCACATGGTCTCTAATACCTGCCTCCTGTGCACCAAATCTATAGACAAGGGATATAAAAACGTAGCCAAAAGACCAGGTCTCACGATGAGATTGGGATCAGGATGTGGCTATTCTCTGCAAAGGACCTTAAGCTCCAGAACCCATTCCAGAGAGCACACATTTCTTTATATGGTTTTAGAAGATGTTATATGATTTTGCTCTCCAAGTGGTGAAGAGTTGAAATATGTGTTCAAGCAAAAGGTGAAGTAATTGTTTTAATGGGTGGGGCATAATACCAGTCCTGAATTGAAGCAAGTTCGCCACATCTGTCTGAATGGAGATTGATAGGGGTTCAATCCTCAAGAACAATTTGAAAAACAAATAGAGTAAAATAAGTACACTTTATAGTTAATTTTTCACATAAATTTGTTAAAAAGCCTTAAACTCTGAAATGGCACCCATGAAATATTCCCTGGCCATGAACAGCCACAAAGACAGTAAGTGACCAGGAAGGCGACAAAAGGGTGGTTTTACCTAAAAGACCCTTTTCTCTCTGAACAACAAAAACTGCAGCCCCCTTCACCGGCATCATTCACCAAGTAGCAGTGCTACAGGAAGACTAATCAGCAACCCCTTCCAGCAAAACAACCTAATCAAATTTCTATAGGAGCCTTGTCTCCTTTGTCTTCCCTCCACTGTCTAAGTCTCCTCCCTCCTGCATCTCTCATGATATACTTTAGCAGTCTGTGAAAACATCACCCCCTTCTTCTGCACCAGAACAGGCCTGGGGCTTTCAAAATGGAACTTGCAATCCTCCATCACTCTGCTTCGGTTATACGTACAATACATATACTACAATGGCCACATACAAAAACACGCACAACATGCAGTTGGATGAGATTAGGTGACAGGGTATACATTTGACTGCGCATTGGCGAGACACCCTCAGCCAGTGGCAAATAATAAACTTTGTGAGTGAGTAAAGAAACCTTAAATTACAGAATGGCGAGGGTTGATCTTTAAATGAGGCCTTCATGTTTTTCGACGCCAACTCCCCTTGTGCAGCATACAGATGCTTTACCATAGTTGGGATACTCCAACTATATTTAAAAGCACTGCACTAGGCTTGGCACGCAGCAGGTTTAGACTCTTAGTGTTTAAATTATGTATACACTTTAGAATTAAACGTTTAAGCTGTCTGCTCCAGATATGGAGCAATATCTATAATGTTGTTTCTTTTTACAGTTTACATCCTCTGATTGCTTGCTATCTCAGAAACCTTCTCAAACGATACTCCTAAAACCCTGCATGAAAACTTGACCTTGCCCTACTTCAACTTGATACCCTTCCTTTCTTTTTCCAGAGTGATCCTCTTCTTAACTTCCATCCTCAGCATGCCTTCTATTTGTGAGTATAGCCTTATCTCAGACTCGTGCCTGTCTGCCTTAATCCTTAAAGTAATAATGTACTTCTGCAATTGGCTGATACCTCATTTCATAGAACACAACCTCTCCTCTTTAAAACCCTAGCCCTGTAAGCTTACAATATCTAATCTCCACCAGCCTATCTATCTCACCAATTCCATCAATGCTTTTGGCCCAAGCAATGCCTATCTCAATATGAACTGGTTTGAGGAGGAGAACATTTGGACACACAATCCATAGCATAAACATATACGGCTGTGGTGGCGATACACCAAAGACGTTCTTCTCATTTGGCACGGAGATGAGACAACTACTGAGCATTTTAATTGCTGGCTCAATGGAAGAAACCAATAGCTGAAGTTTACCATGACAACTTACAGAACCCAGTTGTCCTTCCTTGACATTAACATCATTGCTAAAGAAGGTAAGCTGAAGAGCTCTCTTTACACAAAACCCACTGATCGCAACAGCTTAATACACTTCAATAGTGCACAACCCGTGCCCTCAGGGAGAATCTTCTTGTAGGCCAGTTTTTACGCATCAGGAGGAACTGCTGCGACCTCCAGGATTACAAACAAGAAGCTAAAAGACTGACCACAAAACTGAAACAGAGAGCATATCCAGACAAGATTATCCGAAAAGCCCAGAAGAGGGCATGTAATATTCCCAGAGAAGCTCTGGTGGAAACCAATGCTAGATCGAACAACAACTCCCTGATTTTTGTAAGCACTTCCAGCTCAGTGCCTGATATCATTAAGAAAATAGTAAACAAACACTGGCGGATTCTTACATCCAACAAACTGAATTTCAACAGACCACTGTTCTCATTCAGGAGGAACAGGAGCATAAGAGACAGGCTGGTTTATAGCAACAAATGGCAGAAAAATACAGAATGGCTAACCACCTTATGGGATCTCCCGCCAGTCACAGGACATTATCCCGGGGGAGACTGCTCGGTGTGCCCCTTCACATCATGGTCTAAAACTATCGATCTGAGCCAACCAACTCCATGGGAACTAAGAACCCACACAAATTGCAACAGCACCAACGTCATCTTTGTGATCACCTGCCCATGTGGGCTCCGTTACGTAGGAATGACGACAAGGAAGATCAAGATACGCATCAGTGTGCATAGAAGCACTATCAGGTGCAGAAGAGCAGCAGCCAGGCTGACAACACCCTATCTTGAAAAAGTGCACAAAGACACTGACTTACACTGGACAGTTATTGAAATGCTTACTGCCACACCAGGGATCACTAAAAACTGTTGGTTAAAGAACAAAGGTTGGTCTATAAGCTTAATTCACACAGACAAGGGCTCAATGATGAATCCCATGGAGCCAGCTCAATACTCTTAGTTAATTCCCTGCCTGTAGACAGTTATCTGCATATGTACAGGTGTTTCTGTTTTAGACAATAAATACACAATGTTGGCGGTTCCAACATTCCCTTAAACATCCTTTTGCTGGTACATATAGAATACTTTGATACCAATATATGATACATCTAGTGCCCTTTTCTATTGAGGTTCCTCTTACCCTCATAACTGTACATCTTTAACCATAACTTTTATAGGCACATTGGAGTTAGGTCCGATAAACAACACGTACGCACCCCTCTGGTGTATGATCAGATGTTTCTAACCAGCTCCTTCCGGCTGAGCTCCAGGGACTACAAGTACGCACTGACATTTCTGCTCCGGTGCCACAACCATGAGGAGCCGAGCTGAATAGGGTAATACAAGGGTTGGCACCCATGATGTAGTGAGTACACGGTGATGCCAAACACAAGAATTATTGACTTAGGCAGTTTTGCGATATAGCTCTGCATGACAATGTTCATCCTGGACATGAGATAACACTCGCCCTTATCTTGTGCAACTGTGTTTTTCTCTTTAACCCTCAACAGGGTTTGACTATAGGGCCGCCCACTCAAGCCCCGTGGAGGTAATTCACTCCACAATCTTGGGTGAGTTGGTACTTTATAAATATGTTAGCATTTGGGTATGTTGATGTGTGCTGTCATATCTCTTATCTCTTGTTTACCTGCAATGAAGTAGGTACTGTGATATGAACATTTCTTCTGGGACTGTAGTTATTTGCGCAGTATGCTTGGATGCGACTTCAAATTTTTTCAGAAGTGGGACAGAGGTGCACAGTGGCGTTTCTGACAGGTTTGTTTGAACAAGCCATCTTATTGCACGAGTATGGTCTACCATTTAGAAATCAGCAAGTGAGACGCATTTTTAACAGCACGCAATGAGCACGTAAATATGTGTGATTTACGAGTTGGACTAAAAATAACCTGTGTTGACAGTCACTCTTACTCCTATCCATGCTTTCTTCCCAGGTACTCCCCAATTTAGCAAGTATTAGCACTGCCCGTGCATACTTTAAATGGATTTGTATGCCTTGCACCACACTACAACACACGTTAATTACGTCTGTGGGTGTGACATTAGCATAAATCCACCCTGAAGAAAGCCCAGGACCATTGAGGCCGTTAGTATAGTGCTGAAACATGTCTGTGTTTTAGGGTCACAGGACAATTGTATCCTCACACTGCAAAATAGTTTTATAACCTTTTCCATCCACCCTGCTAATAAAGGGATTCCTGTGAGTGGATGAGGAATTTTTAAAGTTACGCCCCGCCTTTTTACAAATCGACTTAAGAGCTCCCTGGAATAAGGTTGAGTCCACCCTGGCCTTTTTTGTTTTTGTTTTACAGAGTTTTATATAGCGCGAATTTGACCCGAAGGTATCTGGTAACAGAGCGCTTTACACAGCACCAGTTGCGTTACATGAGGATACATTCATTTTTGTTAGGCACGGGGAGATTTAGTGATTTGCCCAGAATCACAGGATGTTCAGCGTCATTGCCGAGACTCAAACCCAGTTCCCCAGATTCGAAGTCGACCCCCCTAGCCGTTAGGCCAACTCCTCTCCGCCTTTAGGAGCCAGTGTGAACCTGATGATGAAATATGCCACTACTAGAGTGGGGGAGGGTTATATAAAAAAATGTTTTTCTCCTTTTCCCACTCCCTCTGAGTGGAGAGTAGGTTTGACACAGGTTTCAGACAAACCAGAGGGGATACTTTTTAGGTCAATATATATCTAACTGGCCAACCATTCACCTGAAACCACAGAGCCCCCACTAATGATCACACCTAACTGATATTAATATAATCTATCGCTAAATAACTGGAGTAAATGCATGCAATTAATTTTCTTGAGAACACATGACTAATTGCAATGACCCCTAGATTACCCACTAACCTTGGGTTCTTGAGTAGCATGCTACTTGCCATAAAGCGCTTCAACACCTCATCAGGGGTAGTAAGCATTATATAAATATAATTACAATTACAATCACAATTACAAAGCCTGATCAGGTTCACCAGCCCTAAGATAAGTTTGATCAACTGGTGGCAAAATGCTTAATTTTTCAGCACACAATCCCTAAAAAGCCATAAGGCAGTTCAGGAAATGCTATTACACATTCCCTTTAATATACCATATCATATATTTACACTTCTATCATTCACTTTTTCAATTTTCCATCCTGCCACTTGCAAATATATGCCCACCATATGCCTGTATTCTCCTGGAGTAGGGTTTCAGACAGCAGTACTGGTCATCATTCAAGTATCTGCTCTAAAAATGCATTGGGAAATGTAGTCATATTGCCCTTAAACATCAGCTTCTCAGTTTATGAAAACAAGAGCTTATCGTTCTCATGACAAAACACAGTGTTTTTTTTTAAATGTCACCTTTGGCAAGGCATTTTCTTTGATTGGGGTGGGCACCAACATTCCCTGAATTCCTCCCATATCCCACAAATCACCCATGTAATGTTTGGATGCCTTCACTTACAATAAAAATGCCCACAAGTATGCAAAGGACTTTATTTTGTCAGATGTGTGCACCATCATAATATACATGGCCTGATATGCCAAAATGTACCACCAATATGCTGTGCCAGGTGACAGAACACTCACATTCAGGCACACTTTGGCACACACACATTTACTCACACACACCCATTCCCCACACAGTTTTGCAGGCTGCAGTGAGTAAAGAATATGTTGGAGTAGACTACTGCGATTCCAGGGTAGCTGTTTTCAGTTCAGTGCAGCCATGTGAAGGGTGAGCACAAAATAATAAATGAAATCAAATCAATATATTTTTTCATGCATTTGTATAGCACAAGAGCAACACAAAGATTACTTTACAGTGCTTAAAGAGTGGGATAACAGAGAGTAATAGATTAATAATCAACTGAGAAGAGAGTGAAATAAAATAAGGAGAGGTCAAGGCAGGAAAGATGACAAAATGCCTATTGAATGGGGAAAGTCTCATGAGCTTTGCTAAATTTAGGGAAGTCATTTTCAGTATGAAAGGAAGAGAATAGCGAGTTCCAGATGAAGGAACGATGGCATTATCTGCCATCAATACACTTGCATCTTGCAGGGTGCACGAAGAGATGGTTTTTGATGAATGACCTCAGGTGTCTGGTCACTCGATGAACCCTCAGCACTCTTGTGAGGTAGAAAGGGGTTCAGACATTGAGAGTTGTATGCACATGTGATACGGTCTCCAACTGTTTCCTTTCTATGACCAGGAGCCAGTGAAGGACCATCAAAGATGGAGTAATGTGATTTGTGCATTTCAGGCCAAGGATGAGGCAAGTGGCATAGTTCTATATCTTCTGCCACTAAACCAAGATTTAGAGAGGCATTCATATATTCATATATAGTGCTATTGTCTATTCAGGAGTTAAAAACTGCAAGGACCAATGACAGGATGGAGAGATTCATAGGACTTTAAGTATCATCCACAAATATATGGTAGCCTACGTGTAGCTCTCAAAGATGTTTACAAGAGGTATCTAGATGTTCAAAAGGGGTGGAGAGAGAGATGATACTTGCGGGACTCCACTGGTGCTATTATTTGAGTGGGACAGAGAGAAGATCAGCTCTAACTTGTGAGATCTGTTAACTGAGGATGTGTGTGGAAAACCTTTGGAAAGCCAAGCCATTGTCTCAATGCTACTGATGGCTGTTAGTCCAGGAGCACAGTCTGTTACACTGTGCCACTTGGAGGGTATGGAGGTCAGTGCACAAGGTTGTCCTTGGTCCAAGACTGAGAGTAGATGTTCTCATCACCTTTTCCAAGAGATCTTAGTCCCCCTCTTCACTATTCCCAAAATACAGGACTGTGTCCTAGACTTCTATGACTAATGTTCTTTAACAACAAAACCACAATCGTACACAATAGTAATTTAAACATCCAATAACTGGCTTAAGTTACAAAGAGCTATAAGGTTTATGGACAGCCACAGAAAACAGCAATATGTTTGAATTGTTGGACTGACTCATCCACTCAGACACATAGACTTCCAAAGTTAAGAGCAGCTCTGGGCAAAGTTATTTCCCCAAAAGCTAAACAGATGGAAAATTTGGTTTCAGATTTTACAACCAAATGAAAGACTCATCCCATTTCCCTACATGTTTGGCCTAAAAATATGTTAAAAGCATTTGATTAATTTCTGTCACAAATTGATATGTTTTCGTCACTAACCCATTAGTATCTGTAACAAATGAGAACACATCTGCTTGTTACAATAGAACTGGTTTGTGACAAAAAGAACAAATGCATAATTTGTAGTATTGAGAATATAAAAATTTGAGATGTTTTGGCTCGGGTTCAAGATTTCTTTTACATGAAAAAAATAAAGTATACGCAGCCCAAGATATAGGCATAATTTTGTTTGCTACCTAATGCAAGATATAGATCACAGAATATAGATCATATTCTAACACTGAACAATGCAGAAGTTTGAATTGTTTTGAAGATTGCATCTCTTTTTCATAACCCTGAATCAGTTGTGTAATGATATCCCTTCTACTGCAACGATCACAACTCTAAAGTAGTGTCAGCTGGTAGGGTCAACCTCTTCCATATTGATGAGCAATTGTTTCATATTGATGATATAACATGTCACTTTATGGAAAGTTTACCCTGTTGAGTTAGCACTTTTTCCAACATTAATATCTCAAAAAGAAGCTGCTTGCTGCCCTACTCACAGACAGCAGCAACAGGATTCGCCACTGATAATACACAACTCTACTTGAAAGTCTCCTGTGTTTCAGACACTCATCACATCAAACACTGCCTGTACATCATCCAGGCATGATTGTCCAGTGCCTGTCTAAAGCTGAACCCAATCAAGACAGCATACCTGTTATTTGTCAAAAGCAACAAACAAAAGAAGTAAAAAAGTGATCCAATGACATGAACCATGATGGCTTTGAACCCCAAATTTCACTGATTCACCCTGGACATAAACCTCGCCTTTATGGAACACATTTCCCCCCGCTAAAACAAATGACCCGGTACCAGCACTCTCTTCTAAAGAAAGTGAAACGTTCTTCCAAAAAGCAACTTCAGTACTGCTGTTCAAGCCCTGGTGCTCTTGCATCTGGGTAGTGGGGATGGCCTACTGCATGGCCTCCAAGACTCCAACGTGTCTCCCTACATACCGCAGCAGATCTTCTCCAGGGCCTGAAGAAATATGATCACATCACACTCATCCTAATGGAACACTATTGGCACCTCTTGCTAGCCCGCACCATCTTCAAGACAGTGGTATAATTTACAAAGCCATCACTCCCTCCCCCCCCTTATCTTGCAGACAAGCTCACCATCTCTGGTGGTTCTCGGCAAAAACACAGCCAGGACACCATTAGACTACAGACTAAGAAGTGCCAAAAACAAAACAAGGATTCAGGCTTTTTTCATCTGCACCCAGGATCTGGAACAACATGCTCATATCCATCAGAAGCGCACAAATGCTGTTTCAATTTAGGAAAGTGTTAAGAAGCATCTCTTTAAAGAACACTACGTCACAATGCATTAACAGTCCACAAACCAGCTACCTTTCCTATTACTCATTGACTTTATGCTTATCGTTGACTCTGTACAGTGCTCTGCTGCCTTTTGGCTTGGTTTGTGCTATAAAAATACCACATACATACAAATATATACACATACGTGAAAGCAAAACAATTTCTTTCTCTATTTATTTAAGTAGGTGCCGCTTTACAACTTCACGATTTTAGTATATTTGTTTTAATGACCTCATGGAGCTTTATTGTAGCACTTAATTGAATTACCTAAGCAATTCTGGAAAGAGCATACATCTACAAATGAAGAATCCCTTCTTGGGCTGCAGTGATAATGGCACTGGGTAGGGAGGAGCAAGCTGTAAATGCCAACTGTAAGTAGGGAGATTAGTTGACTTTCATATTGATCCTGGAAAGAGTCCCAGTGAGAGTGTTCACTTCTTGTAAGGGAAAATTCCTTCAGTAGGATTCAATAGAAGGAACAGTATACAGTACATGTCACTGACCTTTAAAACCTGAGTGCTAGTTCACAGCTGTTTTCTATGGTACAAGCCTTTTCCTATAAACCCTACCATCTCCAGTATAGCATCAGATTGCGCTTTTAAAATGCAGCATTTAGTTGTATGTGTTAACCATAGTAGTAAATTATTAATTTTTCGTCATCTATTTCTGGATCCACTAAATGATACATCTATTAAATATTCATCTTCTGTAATTAATGTTTTTTTTAATTCAAAAATACAATCCATAAAACTTTATAATCCCAGGTGTGTCTGCAAGCCTTCTGAGCCAGAACATTTCTGCACAAGTGTGCCTTCTTCAAGTTCATTCACTTAATACTAAGTAAGCTCATTTAGCTATCTCAAGCAATGATTGTACTCATTCGAGAAATCATTATGATACATGAGGTTGGTGGTAGTGCTATAGGCGATTAGCGGACTGTAAATCTCTGGACACAAATTAATCTCTCATAAGACTGACTGTTGTATGGACAGGGATAGCTCGGAGAACTTGGCTAGTTTTAATTCTTGACCATATGAACAGTGCAGGGATCGTCTTCAGGGTGAGATGCGCGTGCATCCACTTTTTCATGAATTTCTGATGTCGCTGCTGCATTCTGTGGTATTTGTAGGAAGTGAAAACTGAACTGTCTTGAAGCACAACCTCTAATTGGCTGTTTTCCACTTGTGTTACCTACAGGGGAAGATCAAAGAAATTGGAGACAAGCAGCCAGAGAAGTAAGCGCTCATGGATTTCTATTTTTTTGTGCTTATTGGTGGGAAAATTGTTTTTGTTGGATTCTATCATGACAGCTTTCAGGAGTGAACTGGGTTAAAGGAAGAGTTGATTTGACATTCACTCCGCTCCAAGCCAGAAGGCAGAGCCTGCTAGGCCCACATTCAATGTCCCTGTAGGGCAGCCCAACTCTGACCATTACTCAGGGTATGCCTCCACTCTCTTCAAGCAGGCTGCCCTAATCCTGTTAATGTTGCTTCTTCTCACGCCTCTCCTTTTTCGCCTGTCAGGATTCCCGCTCTTGGGAGATCCGCCTCTTGTTTAAGTCTCCTCATAGCCATGTTATAGCTTCTACCGCTCTGCTGTTAACAAAATGCAGAATTCCAGTAAGTCTGAGATGGCTTAATGCCAAATACATGCATTCACACATTTAATGCATTTTCACAGTCAATACATTTGCTCATTCAGAGACGGACTTGGGAAATGCATGCACACTTGCAAAATGCCCCTAACAAATGTGCAGGCCGTGTTCCTGACCTGTTGGGCCCGATTCTGGACCTGTCGCAGAAGGATGGTGGGCCATTTTTTGTCTGACCACCTTGCATTCTAGAGCAGCGAAAGCATGCCCACAGCAATAATATGAATTGAGTCCCATGAGCCACGTGGGTTCAGTGACGAAGGCCTTCTAATGTTAACAGGCTGCCACCCCTTTGTCCAAATCATCCACAAGTGGCAATGACGTCTATGGGTCCTCAAGACTCTGTACATGTAAATGCCCTCACTGAATTATCCAACCACAACAAGATGATGGACGGAGTGCTGAAACTTTTCAACCACTCACTCCCAGTCAACAGATCTGGGTGTAATCCATCCTCCTTTTGCTCACTATTCCACCCCAGTTCAAACACAGCCATATGCAAATGAGTCTTGACCCTGTTTCCTCATGGGGACAGTCCAGCCCGAACTGCCAGGCCAGGTCCTCCCTGAACCAGAAACAAGCATCCTGGGACCGGTTTTGGGGTTTCACCCCTCATCAGCCAGGCTAGCTTGAATCCAGTGGCACAGCGAGCAAGGGACCCACGCCTGGGGATACCCTTGGCTACTTAGGGCAAACACAGCAAACACAACAAGATGATGGATGGAGTGATAAAACTTTTCAACCACTCACCCTAAGTCAAGAGAGCTGGGTAAAATCCATCATTCTTTTGCTCACTATGCCACCCCAGTTCAAACCAAGCCATCTGCAAATCATTCTTGACCCTTGGCCACTTCCCATGATTTCCTTAACAAAAAGCTGCCTGAACAATTATAGTTCCCAAGTTATTCTATGCAGCCCTGAGCGGTATCTTTTTTAAAGGCATGTATGTTTTTGAAACTATAAAAAATGTGAGAGGTATAAACACGTGGTGGTATACGAGCAATTTAGTGATACTTATGCTGTTGGATCTTCCTACACAGGATAGTCCCAGGATGCGGATCAAAAACACTGGTAGCTTCGGAAAGGGAGAGGACTTGACTATGGTGTATCATAAAAGGGACAGGGGTGAGGATTGACACGGGTGTACCATTATCATCATCTAATTGCTGCTCTGGGAAAGGTGGCACCTTTCTCTCCCTTGAAAGACTGCTCCTTAAACTTTGGACTAACCAAACTGAAGTATATCTGATAATAAGTCGGAGGCAGCTTGCCATCACTGTCATTGTGGTGTTTTAAAATTGACGAATCCCACTTCCCATTACCCAGTTTCTCTCTATTTTGAGCAAAGTTAAATCTCTGATTGTAATTCTCCCCCCAAAACTTTACAAAATAATCAAGGATGGTAATGCAATGTTCTACCCTCGTACACTAGTGCATTGAGAAGATAAAAGTAATGAGAGTCTGGCATAGTCTCTGACCCCACTGCAAATTCTTACCATGTGATGTTCTAGTCAGCAGGGCCAGAGTCAGGTTGGCTCGCTCAGTGTGGAGGACGTCGCCGCTGATCTTCAGCCCCTGATGCTCTGGATGGCCAACTCAATGGAGCTCTTGAACTTCGTGCAGAAGAAAGTGCTGGAGGTGGAGAAGGAGTGGGAGGCAGATGGTAAGAAATCGTTGACATTCCAAAAGCAAATTCATGGACTCTGCTTAAACAATTAGTGGTGTCAGTAATTTTGGAATAATCCTTCTAATTAGTTTGACTATACCGCGATCGTGGTAGGAAGCTTATGTGCGATGATATCCCTCATAGATAGAACATCTTGCTATCAATATCAGTAAGTATCTTGTGCATTTCATTCCTTTACGTGAAATGAAATACTTCTGACATTCATTGACAATACAGGTTATGGCAAAGACTTCACTCGTTTCTAAAATGAAATGATGGTTGTATGTCATAGGAAGGACATTGTGTCTGTGCATTTATTTATTTACAGGTTAATTTGTTTTAAGTACAGACCTACTTTAAACAAATTCAAGGTGGGTCTTCCAAACCTTCCTAAACAGAAATAAATCCAGTGTCAGTTCTATTAGAAGCTGTACCAAATTTGCCTTTTCTGCATGGTCACTATAGATTTTTCATCTTTTTCTTGACACTATTTTTGCTGGTATGAGGACTCTTTGCACTGATACACTGCTATTCAGTGCCAAAGAGTGTGTGTTCTGGCTGTAACACGATAACAGTAAAAATGGTTTCTCCAATTGGCCTCTTTAACTTTCCTGTAAGGCCATAGTAGACGGTGCAGAAAATGCACCAATGAAGTTAAATGCCTCATAACATAGGAGGGCTGCTGTGCGTATTTACACCACCCACATATATGACCGAAATATAGTTTAAAGGAATGCAGTAGCACATGGCAAGAAAAGTGCCGTTGCTATGTAGGAAAACCAGCAAGTCATTGGTAAAGTGTGACTTGGAAGGCAGATTGCCGTATACATAAAAAAAGTTGCACACTATAAATTTACAAAGAGTGCCTTCACAACACACTGAAGGCTTAATGGCTATTTCCACTGTGTAGGTTCATCTACATTTTCCATAAGACAAGCCTAGGTGTAATTAAAATATTTATTTTGCATCTTCCCTTGGGGGTAAGACTAGAAAAGTCATTCAAAATTATTTTCTTCTTAGTTTTAAAAATCTGATATTTGCTAACTTTAGTGGAAAAGTAATTAGATAAAAATGTACTCTTGGCTGCCTGAGCCAGAACTGGCTTAAAACCAGTTCTGTCACTCAACACACCTCCAGAATGAGAATACAAATCCCTGGCTGAGAGAGTTAACAGCTCTGGCTCAGAGGACAGTTGTCTGCCAGTGAGCCCAGGAAGACCACAGCCAATTAATAGGGATAAGCCTTTTGGGGGGCTGCAGGACAGCTGGTAGAACAAAGGACAAACTTAACTCTTGCTGATCCCAAATGGGGCTGACAGGATCTGATCCTGTTAATTCGCAGAACCCTCCCAGGCCATTTGGCTCCAACGCCAGCAAGAAGAAGGACCAGTTATAACACTGTCAGGTGGGAGGAGAGCTCATCAACATAGGGGTATGGCTAGGGAACTGGACAGATGTCCACCTGATGGCAGAAGGGTTCTGCTATCTTCAAACAAGGGGTTCCAGGACAATTTTACAGTAAGGCGAAGAGGAAGTGCTGCCAGAAAAAAGGTCAGAATAGGGCGAGACATTAGCCACAATTGGGTAAGAAAAATTCTCCTATCGGTGGCTAGTACAGATGATAACAATAGCACCTAGCCACTACCTCCTCAGAACATTCCTGAACATGAAAGCCAACACCTGAAGAAGAAGGCATTGCTGGAAGAAAGACAACTCCTCACATGACTCCTGCTGCAACAGAAGGAGTCAAGGAATCTGGCTTGCATCCAGGGACTGGAACTGTTCTACAATTGTTTAGTAGTTGGCCTCCCTTTTGCCTGCTCTATGGACATAAATATCAGAAAGACTCCAGGCTCTAAGAGGGCCCAGCTGACCACAGAGTACTGGGTCCTGCAGGAGCCCTGACTGGAGAGAGATCCCGTGTCTAGAAATCTGTCCTAAGGACCTAAGGATTGTAGAACTGGCCAAAGATCTCTTTCCCAGAGGGCCATGACAAGGTGCTAAAGCTTACCAAGGTAAGTTTCAACCAAGGTGGGCAAGAAAACCAAGTTCATGCTACTTGAGCTTTCTGCTGCAGAGAAAACTGATTCAGCTGGACTTGCAGTATAGGAAACTGGCCTTGTGGTGCCCTGCCCAGCCACAGCTTCCAGCCTTGTCCAGTTGGAACATTTAAAAAAAAAAAAAAAGAAGGGGAATACGTCTGAAGGTAAAACCTTAGACTGGCATGAGGCAGAAAATCTATATGAACAGCTAAGCGAACATACCGGCCATAAAATCCAACTTTGCCCGACTTGGAGCTTCTGGCACTAAACCCAATGATTTTGGCAGGAGCTCAACAATGACTTTTCCGACGCTGAGGAACCCTCACTGCCCACAGCTTTGGGCCTTGGACCTTGCCCTGCTAAAGGATTTTGACTTCCTTTTCAGAGACTAAGTCAAAAGGTAAAAGTTTTCACAGTGATGTCCATTTTGTGCGCCCGACGTCTGCTCTATGGTCCTCCTAAATTCACATCGAGCTCTCGGCTAACTGCAAACTGTTGTTTTTGAAAGGTGCTGTCATTTTTCTATGCACGTTTTGCCTTAAAACCTTAAAAATTCATATATATGGTTTATCTTATCTAATTATAATGATCTAGGTATATCTGTTTTAATTATATGTTTCTAAATTGGATAGGGAATTTTATTGTGGTGTGATCTTTGCTTTGGTACTGCTGAACCTAACAAGCATTTCTCTTTGGACTGTCTGCTGCTTGTAGCTTAGTTACCAGGGGTTGAGCAGAGATTCTCTAAGGACCATGTTTTGCTTACTCAGATTGTGTTTACTATGTTGGTAGAGGTCACACCATCCAAAATCAATGGCCCAATTTCTGACAAAAAGGCTTATCATAGAAGCCATGGTTTGCATACCTGCGGGATTCATAGTCTTGAAAATGTGCTTTTGCAAGTTGAAGGAATTCAGGCATTCATACATCGAGGGACGTGGCAAAGTTCAACATTGCCCTTACAAGAGTACTCACAGCTATAAATGTGTCCATCTATATTGTGACCCTTGGATATGGCTGGTACGCCTTCTGTAGAACTCTTATATGATGGAAGTTACAGCTTGTGACAGACTGTGCTTGAGGCAGAAGTGAATGGGGCGAATATTGATATATATTTTTGTAATAATTTATTGAGATTTTCGAATTTTGTTAACCCATTATGCATACATAAACATAGTAAAACATTATTCACAAAAGAAGCACTTATACAAATCACAGCTCCTTTAACATCTTGATGTGAATTTTCAGACGTTTTGTTTTACAGGAAAAAAGACAACAGAATATTATTTACATTCAAGATTCCATATTGTTCATTAATGTACATTGCCCATTTAGACCTCTTCTGGTTGTCCAGTCGGATTCTAATAATGTTTATGAAATGTGTTCAATGGCCCTCGTACTTTTCAAATTACCGAGGACGGCCTTCACTAGCCTATATTACTCCAAACACCATTCTACGATTACAAACTATTCCTCAAGTGTGGGAACAAGGGGTAGAATTTCCCTTTCCTCAATTGTGGTAACACAATGGCATCCATCTTTCTTTGCTATTCCTCCCCTAGCAATCATTAGGCTTATATTAAAAACTGCAGATTTAGGGTCGGGCTGGCCTATCAGGCAGTTTGGCAGTGCCAGCAGGACTGGTGTAACAGGTCAGAATGTGAGCAGTTTTTTGGCTGTTTGTGGGACTGTTTTAAGGTCTGCTGGGGCAGCGAGCTCAAATCCATGCAGTCTTCCATACCTTGCAAAACACATACAGCTTGACTTTACAAGGTCAAAAAAGCCCCAATTTGCAGGCATGATCTATTTTTTTTAGCTATCTAATTCACCAATGGGGCCACTTTTATTCAGGTGCCTGGACCAATTTCCTATCCTAGTCTGACCCTGTGCAGATCTACCTTCAATCCCAGTTTCCTCACCAACCACACTGGGGAGGGGCAATAGCCCTCATCATTCACTGGCGGTAAATTCTCACGCTTACATTTCATTTTTGTCTGGCTTTGGTTTTACATTTCAAAACCAAAAAAGGGAAAAGAGAGGTAATTAAAGTAGAATCATCCTCCCAAGTAATGTATATAAACAATAAGATTCTACCTAGATCCTAATAATGTGTATTATTATGTTGAGAACAATTCTCGTGAAAGTGATTCAAGGTTCTTGTGTCCCTGTGAGTTGTCACGGGAAACACTCTATGTTTTTAAAATACCCCTCACACACTAAGTATCCCTCAGTGTCATGCTTCATCATTGGGGTCTTCCCGTCCCTCTACGGGGCGGGGCGTGCTACAACCTACAGAGATGCGGGAGCACTTAGTCCAGTGAAAAAGGCTATGTGTGGTGCAAGAGTGATAGGGAAAGAAATAGTGATGTGAATAGAATACTCTAAAAGTTACCTGGCTAGTGGAAAAAAAACACTTTATTCACTTCCCTAGCTGGTAGCATTAAAAATGGGGATAGATAGTAGGGAGCCTAATGCAATATGTGGCCACCTACTTGGTCGACATGTTTCTAAAGCCAAACCCCTAGGCTTTTTCTTCAGGACCTAAACAGGGGCCTATATCACTCTAATCTAATTGATATGATATGTATGCCTAATATGTCAAATCGCATGTTCAGTCTATCATGCGTGTATTTAAGTTTGCCCTGTGAACAAGAGAAAAATAAAATATTGCATTATTTTGAACACATAGTACCAACACGGGGTATTGTACACGTGGTGGGATTAACCTCCGTGATATATTTTTCAAAAGTGAAGTTCACGATTTGCCACACACTACCATTATCTAGTGTTGTGCGGGTGATTCCGGGCACCATTATGCATCAATGCTGAAACACGTTACCTTAAAAGCAAAAACACACAAATACTCACACACGTACACACACATGGCACATAAAATACATATTGACTGAATCGACATGCAGCTAGTAATAGTTCTTAATGATACATACTCTCTTGTGGAGGGTTAGTTTACTCCATGAGCTCTCACGGGGGAAGAAAAGGCGTCCGTAAGGCAACACTGCGTAAAAAGTAATGAAAAAATTGAATGCCTTATGACAAACTCGGGAAGCACTGTTGGCTTTATTTAAAGACCCGCCTGATCATCTGGAGTGGAGATGAGAGGACGGCAAAACAATTCATTACATGGCTGAACTACCAGGACGATTTCCTCAATTTTACAAGCACCATATCTAATCAGGAAATGGTTTTCCTAAACTTAAACATCCATCCAAGAGAGGGGAGACTGGTGACCACTACACACTTTAAGCCCACATCAAAAAACTGCCTGCTGCTTTATGAAAGCTTCCACCCGAGGCATCTCCGCGACAATCTTCCTTATGGCCAATTTTTACGCCTTAGAAGAAACTGTACGGAGACCAATGACTTCAAGGCACAATCCAAAGATCTGAAGAAAAAACTGGAGAAGAGGTTATATCCCAAGGAAGTAGTAGATCGAGCTTATAAAAGAGCAAGGAACAACTGCAGGGAAAGTCTGCTTGAAAAGTCACCAGCTAAAGAGGAGGAAAAACGCCCCTTTTGTATCACAACATTCAACACCAAGTCTAATCAAATAACCAAGATTGTGAACAAGCACTTGCGCATCCTCAATAGTGGTGGCTTGTCATTACCAAAACTAGTCTTTTCACACAGAAGAGGGAAAAGCATAAGAGACATGGTAGTCCACACGAGACCTAGAACTGAGACAGGATTCAACATACCGACAACCATGTCTCCCATTCAAGGACATCACCCATGTGGCAGATGCAAAGCCTGCCCACAGACAAAGAAGAGTAAAGAACTCACGTTCCAGGATGGTACCAAGTGGGAACAAAGAAATTTTACGACATGCAACAGTAAGCACGTCGTATATTTGATCACCTGTCCGTACCTGTTGGAATATGTGGGCATGACTACACGACCAGTTAAAACAAGGATTTGCATAAAAGCATAAAAGCAATGTCAAGTGCAAAAAGAATACTACAAAAATGGCTAGACATTTCTTGGAAAAAGGGCATGCCCCAGAAGAAATAGCATGGACAGTCATTGAGCAAGTGAGTAATGAGAGATATTTATTTGAGAAAGAACAACGATGGGTGTTCCGTTTAAAAACCTTTGACACTGGATTGAACGACGAGATTCCCTGGGGACAACTGTAGGGTTCTTAGTCTCCTATGACTTCCAATTATGAGAACCTGGTGACTTTTGTAGGGCAACTAAGAGCTGGGGAACATACGTTAATAACTGGTGTGCTCCCGAACACTGAATGTGACGAGGGGAATGACTTTGTTTAGGATACTGGCAGGGGGCACATTGACCTACTCAGTGGAGCAATTAAGCCATCGTACGAAGAGAAAGTTTGGAACAACAGGATACACACTATGTTTTAGCTCACCATGCTATCTGAATGCTGCAACTATCATGTACATAACCATTGGGCGAGAACAATATGTTGGGATCTCCCACATGCGCTACTAGTGTTCCACCCCAAGCGCGACCCGATCATTAGTTAGATGGGAGTCCCTATTTTTTATTTTTAAATTTTTATTTTTTATTTTTTCAGACTTACAATCAACCCTGATTATCACATCAGGTCTCAAGTGTTCCTAGGACATTGTAAAGTGCACCCCAGGGAGCGCGATCACCTTTACATAAACGGCTGCAGAGCTCGCGCCACTTTCTCGTCTTGCCTACAGGAAGAGTATCAATTGATAAACTCCAACAGGCACATCAAAGGCGGCCATTTTGGAAAATCGCACGCTCTAGTGTTTGCCCACCCCGTATTTTCTTCCCGCGCTGCAAGGCAGTCATATAAATAAATAGAGCTCCGCAGCTCACGAGTAAACATTACGGAGCAGCACGGAGGCATTGACCGGCGAGAGCGTACCAGGTTACATGTGAGTAAGACCCAGGTGGGTCTTTAAATAAAGCCAACAGTGCTTCCCGAGTTTGTCATAAGGCATTCAATTTTTTCATTACTTTTTACGCAGTGTTGCCTTACGGACGCCTTTTCTTCCCCCGTGAGAGCTCATGGAGTAAACTAACCCTCCACAAGAGAGTATGTATCATTAAGAACTATTACTAGCTGCATGTCGATTCAGTCAATAGGTATTTTATGTGCCATGTGTGTGTACGTGTGTGAGTATTTGTGTGTTTTTGCTTTTAAGGTAACGTGTTTCAGCATTGATGCATAATGGTGCCCGGAATCACCCGCACAACACTAGATAATGGTAGTGTGTGGCAAATCGTGAACTTCACTTTTGAAAAATATATCACGGAGGTTGATCCCACCACGTGTACAATTCCCCGTGTTGGTACTATGTGTTCAAAATAATGCAATATTTTATTTTTCTCATGTTCACAAGGCAAACTTAAATACACGCATGATAGACTGAACATGCGATTTGACATATTAGGCATACATATCATATCAATTAGATTAGAGTGATATAGGGGCCCTGTTTAGGTCCTGAAGAAAAAGCCTAGGGGTTTGGCTTTAGAAACATGTCGACCAAGTAGGTGGCCACATATTGCATTAGGCTCCCTACTATCTATCCCCATTTTTAATGCTACCAGCTAGGGAAGTGAATAAAGTGTTTTTTTTCCACTAGCCAGGTAACTTTTAGAGTATTCTATTCACATCACTATTTCTTACCCTATCACTCTTGCACCACACATAGCCTTTTTCACTGGACTAAGTGCTCCCGCATCTCTGTAGGTTGTAGCACGCCCCGCCCCGTAGAGGGACGGGAAGACCCCAATGATGAAGCATGACACTGAGGGATACTTAGTGTGTGAGGGGTATTTTAAAAACATAGAGTGTTTCCCGTGACAACTCACAGGGACACAAGAACCTTGAATCACTTTCACGAGAATTGTTCTCAACATAATAATACACATTATTAGGATCTAGGTAGAATCTTTTGGTTTTACATTGCCAAGTTCACATGGTGCCGGGTTCCTGATTATTTGCCTGCATGGACTACTTGAGTGTGACAAAATGCTCAATTGTTTAAGGTGGCCAAGTAGTTTATTTCGTACATGCTTCATCAGGATATGTGGTAACATGGGGCAGTATTTGTGTAAACCGGTCATTAATAACATCCAGGTCATTATTATGCTTGACTATGCCATGTGTGCAGGTCACTTACACTCAGAGGGGTTTCTGATCTGAATAAAAACAGAAAAACGAATTATCTGACTCAATTATAGGAACTTCCCCAAGGCTAGAACGAGATCCGGTGAGGCAAATTCTGTGTGCAAAGTGCCCCAATTACTTTTTGGAGAGATGCATTCTAAATTGGAGATGATGTCCTGAAGATGACATCTGAAGCTGTCCCTTATATCACATGTTTTACCATAATCGAGAAACTTAAAAAAACACAACCTAAAACAATAGTACGTCATATAAAAAACAGAATGAGAACTTCTGTTTTGTGTTTCACTTATTTCCACCCAGGGTTTATGGCTCTCGTGGTTCGACCAGTGGCGTTATAGTACTGTAGTACACTATTTCACATCTGTTCTCTTGGACCAAACATAATTAACAGCAATGAATGTATCCACTGAGTAAGAGCTTTAATGAAATAGTAAATCTGCTAACAAGATTTCTTTCTCCGAAACTGCATTTCTTCCGAACTTTTCGGAATTATTATCCTGTCATACTACGCTTAACCATTTACAATATGCCCCTGATATCATGATCCACACTGCAACTTTCCTTAAGTAACAAGGCTTCTCCTGCCACGTGATACCAGTCCCCAGTGTCTACTACATGAATGAACTAATGAATAAAATAATATAGCCTGAAACATGAAGGCAGAACTAACTTTAAAGCGATCTGACGGGTTTTTGCTTGTCCTACAGAAACGCTAGGGTCTGGAACACATCAAAATAGAGCCAGCAGTAAAATGTGTCCCCAACACTATTCTAATTCAAGTGTTTGTTTATTTAAATAATCAGGGATGCCCAATCGGCAGCTCATTTATATGTCCCACCCATACCTGAGTGTGTGTGTCACAGAGCATGTCTTCTCAGTGTCTGCAGCTCCTAGGTACACGACACACAGACTGATCCCTGCACTACGCGCACAGGGCATCACACAGCACCCACGCTGCACAAGAACAGCTCTCCCACCCCAACTCACTGAGAACCCACAGCACTTACAAAGCACATCACCACAACCTCATCCTTCAGCTTCTAACATTCACAGAGCACTGCACAGCTCTTGCACCTCAGACTGCACCTTGCAGTCCTCCCACTGTAACCTTCAGCTCTTGGACTGCACCCCCAGACACTGCCACCACCAGGAACTTAGGAAGTTAGTTATTCAAATACTGCATGGGTCTGGAGCCCTTCATCAACTCCATCGCCACAGCTGCTCAACTTCTGTTGCTGAAACATAACAAAAAGAACCTTTACTATAGCCATAAGGCCTTTAACTTTGCCACCATAGTCTATAAAACCTTCCACTGAAAAGCTCCAATCTATCTGCCCCAAGTGGAGTCACGGCCCTGCTCACTCTCTGTGATCTGCTAAACAGAATTTTCTAACCATACCAAGGGCTCACAAAAGCAACCTACCAGTTGCCTGTTACATGACTATGTTCACCAGCTTTGCTGCTTTGAGCTACTCACAACATGGCAGGTGCTTAGAGTAAACAGTTTTCTTTCACTAAGAGAGGCAACACTGCAGTGGAGCACACTGGTGTCATAAAATGCATGAGAGTCCCTCTCTGAGTACCGAAGAAGGAAACTATTCCTCAAAGCCAGTTAGCTCAGAAGATAGGACATGGCTTTTTGAAGCCACTTTGAAGAAACAAAACTTCAAATCTAGTCATTTTTTTTGTTCGGATTAAAAGTAGCGGGATTTGTGCAGGGACATACTATGTCATTGAGTTTTGTAACTCCTAATGTGGCAAAACATGCAGTATTACCGTGTTTTCCCCCAAACCGAAGGTGCAGAATGTCAAATAGTGATGCATTACCTTACCCTGTAAATAATGTACACTGCAAAATAGGATTTACTGGGTACAGTATTATTTCAACAAATAATATGAATGAAATAATTTTATAATGCGCGCAATACCCAAAGGTGTCTTAGCGCTAGACGGATCAAAATCCAGGAAGGCCATCAGCCTAAGGGCATACCTTTGGATTGGCTCAGTGACCTCTTGCGAAAATAGCCAGGTGTTCAACTGTTTTCTGAATTGCTGCATGATGGGTTGCGAGCGTAGGGCAAGAGGAAAGGAGTTCCATAGTTTCCCTCCACGGTACGAGAGCATTCTTCCACCCCGTTTTGCTTTGCTAATTCTTGGAACCGTGATCATTTGCGCAGAGCTCGATCTGAGGTTCCTATCGGGAATATACCAGGAGAAACGATCCTGAAAGAAGGTCGGACCGGCTCTGTAGAGGGCCTTGTGAATTAAACACAGAGCCTTAAATTAAATCCTCTTTTCCACTGGCAACCAATGGAGGCCAAGCATTAGATGAGAGATTGGTCCGAATTTGGGGACCTTCTGTAACGTTCTTGCTACAGCGTTCTGCAAGGACTGTAGTTTTTTTTTATCAGATATTTAGAAGTGCCTAGAATAATGAGCATTGCAGTAATCCATCTTCGAGGAGATGAGTGCCATCATCACCGTCTTCTGTAAGTCAAACGGAATAAACTGGAGAATTTTCTTAAGAACCCTCAACATAAAAAAACCTGCTGTGGTCACAGCATTGATTTGTTCCGAGAAACATAGTTTGGTGTCAAAAATGACTCCCAGATTTCTTGCCTTCTGCACTGGCCTCAGTAGAAAGCCCAGCTCCGAGGGCCATCAAGATCCCAAAAGGAGGTCTCCTTTCCAAAAAGCAGAACCTCCGTTTTGTCTGAGTTTAGTTTGAGACAATTTCTCTGCATCCAGCCTGCAACCTGGGCCATGCATCTGCAGAAATTGTTTGCATCCTTTTCCACCTGTGATGAAATAGATACCACTATCTGTGTATCATCAGCGTAGGAGAATACAGCCAGGCCAAACTGTGAATAAGATTAACAAGAGGGGTGACATACATATTAAATAAGGTGGGGCTGAGCGCAGAGCCCTGAGGTACCCCACAGGGGAGAGAGAAAGGTCTGGAACTTGCGTCTCCCATCTCTACCCACTGTTATCTATCGTTGAGAAAGGAGCTCAGCAAAGTTAGTGCAGTGTTCCTAAAACCGAGTGAATGAAGTCGTTCAACGAGAAGTGCGTGATGAACCGTATCAAAGGCGGCAGAGAGATCCAATAGGATTAATGCAGCTCTGCCGCCCTTGTCCACAACTCCTTTTATTTCCTCAGATGCTGCCATCAGTGCTGATTCAGTACAATGGTTTGCTCTAAAACCGTATTGAGAGGAATCGAGCAACTGGTTGGTATCTAAAAAGGATAGTATTTTTTCGTTCATTGCCTTCTCTAAAATCTTGGCTGGAAACGGAAGACCGGAAATGGGTCTATAACTTTCCACCTGCTTAGGGTGCAGGGAGGGTTTTTTCACCAGAGGGAGGATGGAAGTTCTTTTCCAAATAGTTGGATATTGCCCAGAGCTAAGTGTCTCATTTAATAGATCCATGAGTGGACCAGCCACCGTGCTGGCTGCAAGATTGACGACCAAAGGGGGACAGGGGTCCGAAGGGGCCCCGGATTTAATGGAGCTTTTGAGACCATAATAGGCCAAATGTAATGAAACACTATTGTAAGTGTGTTATTCAGAAGATTTTTGTGGCTCGGTTCAAATGCAATAGAAATCAAACAACGGTGTTCATCCAAGAATCAAAGTATGTGTTAGATATAGAAAGGCTCACTGTGAAATGCCTAAGCTCTAACTTCATCAGGTGAAGTCAATTTATAGCTCTATATATTACTGTCTCATCAAAAGAGGCAGATTTGCGTGTTACGATTCATAACATGACCTACAAGGGGTCTTATCTGAAGTGTGCCCTTGAAAAGGTAGTAGGGCGAGGTCAGATTCAGTGACGTGGCTTATTAGGCAACAAACAATCCCCGTTGCAAGTGGAGTTCAGCAAACTAAACTGATACATATGTATATTGACTTATCTTGTTAATATTTTGGTAGCACAGTATTCTGGAGTCGATACTAAGGCCGACTACCCCTCCTTACCTTCTCGAATTATAGTAGTACGAACATGATTTAGCTGGCTTGAGGTATGTGCTGTGACGGGTCATCCTGTATGCTGTTTGGAATTCCCTGTGCCCTTCATGTGACCTTTATGGATTGCTATGATGGTTCATGATTGGTCATGTTGTGGTAGGCTGGACTGGGAACCCAAAGCAGCCCTGGCAATTTTTTCGGACCAGGCCCTGGGGGAGCACTGCCTGGCCCAGAGAGGCTGAAAGCCTGCTAGCCTGTCTGCTGTTTTTGTTACTGGGGGCCATATTGCAGCACCGCTGCAAAACCGGCCCCCAGTATCAAAAACGACCCCCACCCTTCCGGCCTCCCAGGTAAACGTCCGATGTCCGGTACGGCCAGTTCGGCCCTTAGGCCAGAATGTAGGCCTAAATTGTATTGGTCCCAAAGCAGCCAATTCAAATGGCTGATGCCCCAGTTTCTTTTTTGCACCAACCCAGTAAGACAGAGAGGGGGCAATTTCAGACACGAATTTTAATTTCATAAATAACTTAATTGTCAAACAACTGACAGATTCTGCCCACTGCTCATTTAGGCGAACTAATTCTTCCAATCCTGTTCTGAGTATTTCTAAAAGCTGCACATTTATTAAAGAGACTTGAGCAGTAGCTGAAATGAACCTTGTCTGTTACTGTATTTTTGCAGGGATCTCCCATGATGCATTGGTCTCCAGTGACCTTGAAGCCTGTGAAGAGGCCATGGCACTTCTTGATGAGGTTATTATGTACACGTTTCAGCAATGTGTATACTACCTTACCAAGGTAAGTCGATGACATTTTCAGGCTGCGTAGAGAAGTGCTATTTTTCTGCAAGCGAAATTATGTTTATTTAAAAAGCTTTCTGAAGTTGCAAAGGTTTTAAACATTTGCTCCCGGTTCCATTGGAAAACTTTTACTAATACAAACTTTGATGTAGTACTCAATAATAGAATTACCTGAAATTGTTTCTGCAAAAGGAACATTTTTTAAACAAATGTACACTATGCAAACAACTTCAACTATATTCGTTTATAATGTTTAATAAGCATGCCCCTTTTTAAAAAAAAATATAAGTTATAGGAATTCTGAAAAGTCGAAAATGTAAATTAAAAAATTATGAAAAGTATTAAGAAGTTTATAAACTTTGAAAATGTCAATTGAAAAGTTATAAAAATATATAGGATTGAAGTTCCACACCAAATGAAAGAAACGTTGCACATTACACCAGGAAGTAAATATTCTTTTGAAACAAGATAGTAGTTTTATTCCTGCACAGATCTCATTGAGCGTGAAGTTTTTAGGAGATGCAATTGTACTGCTATTGTACATCCTTAGCTGTTACAGAGAGTCTGGGGTGTGCTGATAGGTTAAAGAAATTGTTTTTATGTTGTCTGACTTCTAGACCCTTTACATGGCCCTGCCAGCCCTTCTGGACAGCAACCCATTCACGGAAGCCACAGACCTCTCCGACGTGGAGGAGCTCAGCAGCATGCCAAAGGGCACCCGGGGCACCCTGGCGATTTACCAAGCCACGCTGGACTTGACCCGGGAATGTGAGCTGCACCCGGATTTGGTCTCCCAAACCTTTGGCTACCTCTTCTTCTTCTCTAATGCCTCGCTGTTCAACACCCTCATGGAGAAAGGTGGGTAGGTGCAGTGAGAGCGTGAATAAAAACATGGTAGTGCGGAAGGGGTGGGGTTGTGGTACAAAAACACCTTTTGTAAAACATCTAGCTATATTTACTAGGATATCTTATCACCCTACAATGGGCCTAATAGAGGAAATAATTCACATGACTGTAAACTATGGGGCTGATTTAAAAAAAAAAAGAAAAATAGAAATAAATTGTTATTTATGAAGTTAGTATGTTCTGCCTACAAATGTGAGTATGGTATGACTGTTTTCTAATTCGTAAACAATTCCATAGGCACCTAATCTGTTCTGTGGTGACATTAGCATTGAGCAAAAAATAGAAGAAGAGATATTTCTGTACTCCTACAGATCGAGTAAAATGCTCATATACAACTTACTAATGCCTAGGGTTAGACAATAAAACAATTGTACTTGCATTTCTACTATTTTCTTCTTTTGCCCAATACAAAAATAAATAACTTCCCATGCATGCCAGTCCTCCGTCCACACATCTTATAATTGTTTAACTGATTGGAGATCTTTACCCCCGTCCTCCACAGAAAATTATGGCATGTTCATTTAATTACTAAGATAGGTGTCCTCGAAATTTCCACGGTGCACTTAAAAATGTTTGTGAATATCCCATAAATCTATTATTTTCTGTGGATTTACAAATTATGCATGGTCTGTCGTTGCCCACTGATTGGCATGCCCCTTTTTAATTATTACACCAGTCGAATTTGCCTCCCCGTCACGTTCAATACTTGACAAATTGTACATGAGTAAAGTACCCCTATCTGACTTTAAACATAGGCGTCTTAAACATTTCTGACTTTGTGAAACATAAGCTACTGCGTTTCTAAAAAAGAATCTTTATGAAGTGGTCCTGATATCTTCAGAAGCAAACTTGTCTTTAGGTAAACGTCCCTGTGCTGCTCTGGCAACCCTATAAGGAAGGTAGGGCTAAAACACATTCAGGCACAGCTTCATTTTTAGGTGGAAGCCAACCAGACCGCACACAGATGTCTGCTTTGCTAAAGGCATCTTGAGGACATTCAGAAAGCTTCCCTTTGAATGCATTCGACACGTTGCTTAACATAGCCTTTGTGGTTTGTAACTCGCATTTTCTGGCTTTCTATTCGCTGACTTTATTTGTATTAGGCTGCCCAGCATGAGTTTGTCCCTCCCAAGGAGCAAAGCCTATTCACACTACCTCCACAGGCCTGTAAATCTTGTTTTTATCTTGTCACATTTGTTGTGCTTTCAAAGACAGAGTTCAAACATCAGGCTCTGTCTTCCGAGGGAGCTCGGTGTTACTTTTCTTTCTCTGACTTCAAAGTGAGAGGATTTATTTGACAAACGTAACTGAATTCTATGCAGCTGCACTCTACACCACTATGCTCTACAATACTGTACGCCAATGCATTCTACACCAGTCCACTCTACGCCACTCTATGTGACTCCACTCTATGCCACTCCAATACACGACACTCTATGCCACTCCACTCTACTCTTTGCCGTTCCACTCTACAACACTCCACGCCACTCTCCTCTATGTCACTAACTTTTAGCCATGCTGAACAGCAGCCACACTGGTGTACAACATGGCTAAAACACATTGACAAAGCCAATAGCTCTTGCATGGGTGAGACCTATTGGCTTTGCCAATGCTTGTTACTCTCAAGATTTTACTCATAATTCATCACAAGTAAGTGAACTTCAGATCTAGGTCTATCTTTTTTAACATGACTATTTTCCTAGTCTTCTCAATCGGTTGCTGTTGTATAGATAGAGTTTAGATGAATCACCTCTATGTCACTGCAATGATCCAGACCTCTAGGTTGGAATGTTTGCTCTAGAGCCAGAGAGCAATTGCAGGTTGGTCGATTGGGAGGATGCTCATGATTATAACTGGAGAATACATAATACCTTCTTACTTAACTTACCTGAAGTGCCCTGGTGGTTCCAATAGGAAGGGTGAACCTCACAGTTGCACTTGCTGAAGAGATCTGAATAACACTAAACTTACGGGGTTGAATCTCAGCAGGACCAACTCAGCATTCCAGACCCTACACCACAGTGTATACTTTTACCACATACTGTAGATACATCTTCCAATATAGACTGCTAGATGTCCACTACATAGAACAATCTAAGTATAAAGAGTTCAATATTTGCAAGAAGATACATTCTTATTGTCCCAGTTTGCTTGTAGGCACACTTCATAAGCTATGAAGCCACCTTCTTGGGGCATTAAGGTCTCTGACTAGAATCACACCGTGTCCAAGTCAACTCTTTAAGGTCATAGAACCACAATTCAGTTGGCTTATGGTTACAGCTTAACTTGTGGGCTACCCAAAGGCAAAATCTGCTGAAGCAGACAATGAATAATAATAATACACACGAGTTACTACTTTTTTTTGTTACAGGCAAGCTTTTAATATTTTTTTATCAATGTAATGGCCCTATTGGCAGTTCCTTTCAAATCGCCCTGTAATAGTTTCATTTTACTTCCAATAATTCTGGCTGCCATATATTCTGTACTCACTCTATACAATCAACCTGTCGCACCTTTCCTTGTCAGGGATGGGGAGGGACTGGTCCACGCCTCGTTGCCTGGGAAGGGAGTTCCTGCCATTGTCTAAATCAGTTATCTGCAGGAAGCGCCACGTTTCCGCCTCTAAGGCCCTGCTTTCTGGATTGGCAGTGAACGCTCACTTCCTGCTCTCCTCGGGAAGCAGTCTGTCTAAGCGCGTGGGAGGCGCGATGACGTGGAATCATTTTCCACAACAGTGCGCGGTGCGTCCTCAAAGAAATGTGGGTGTAGGGTGTGGTGCGGTTGGAAGAAGAGAAGCGGGACGACAACAGAAAGAGAGAAGCGAGAGAAACAGGAAGGAAAATAAGTTATCATTCCAGTAAAATCTTCTTGGTGGTGCTGGCCTTTATCAAAAATGAAATTCCTCCTCACTCAACGAAAGTCTGCAGCCAAAGAGTTTGCTATTTTATTCTGTTTTTAAGTGGAATTATATGTGAGGGTTTTTGCGGTAAGCAGGTATGGAATTTTTGTGCGCATATATTCCTACGAAACTTGGTGGAAAATCGGAGATGGGAGTGGATTGTGATTTTGTTTTCAGCTTCCTTCTACCCCCAGAAGAATTCCATATTCTTAATCACTCCGACTTTCATTCTTTGAGCTTTTTCTGTTTGATACCCCACTTTCTGCCCCTTCCCTTATTTTCTGCGCCAGGTTCACCAAATTATTGGCAGACGCATGTGTAAAACATAGTTTCTTAGTTTTCTCTAACACCAACCAACCAGGAAAGCTTGGAACAAGTCCTAAATATCACAGGCTTAGGGCTAATTAGCATAGGAAAGGTCGTCAACTCAAGATCAGAAGCCATGCCCCAACTAGTGTTGCCACCTGGCCGGTTTTCAGCCGGCACCTTCTGTATTTTAATGACCCGGTGTCTTGTGGATTGTTGCCTGCCTTGTTATGTTGGCCTAGGCCTGGCTGCCATGCTGCTTTTCTTTGCGCACGTTACACTGAGCCGGGACTCCCTCGCCCTTTGCTCGTGCCAAGTTCTTTTGCACTGTCTGCATTTTCTGTTGTTCACCTTTTTGGGCTCGGTCTGCACAAACATGTACAAGGTCACATAACAATGTATTTTGGTTCTTCCTGATATGGCCAGTCTCGCGCACCCAGACATAACATTAGGTGCAATTGCCATGAAGAATTTTGTGTGCTTTTAATACTGCGGTTTCCTAGCGCTTAACACACTTGGAGAAATCCCTTTCAGTGAGAAGAGCTATGATGTCCTGCTGATGTAATTCTGCATCTAGAGACTGAGGTATGGGGGTTCGCTAGTCAAAGCCCAGAGGTCTTCTATTATTATAATGAACTATCTTACTGCAAGGGGAGGGTGGTAATGTTATTTATACGTTTATCCACTGAGCTCTGAGATGCTTTCCCCGTTTGTATTCTATGGAATTGTAACCATGCTGCTGATATTAGTCATATGTATTATGCTATTAGTACTGACACGTGTACTGTATATTAGAGCACGTAAGTTGGAATAAACATTTTAACCTACCCAGTGTCTCTTTCTACGCACCTTGTGGACAAGTACGAGTGAGTGACGAAAGAGTGTTCTTGCTTCTGCGAGTCCTGAGATAAAGATACCGTGTTCTGGGTTGTCTAATCATTGGTACTTGGGTGCTAATGGGATGCTAAGCTAGTTGGGTTGGGGTTTTTGGGTGCTACGGTATATGGTGGCAAACCACTGTATTCCGGGGTCCCATTTTCCTGTGCATAGCTCTGTGTATGTGCAGAAACCTTATGACATGGCGCGACCACCGTGGGGCGGCTTATCTGCGAGACGCTTGAGTAGTACTTGTGCTTGTCCACAAACCCCTCGCGTACGCTTCCGGAGGCGTAAGTGACGGTGATACCTCCTATATTGAATGTTTTATAGGTTCTTTCAAGCTTGATGTTATTAAAAAAGGTTAGTTAACAGACCCATTTTTGTGCTCCCTGTTAGGTTGTCGAATATAACTGTTTAGTCATGGCTGGTGTGGCGATTGCTGCACATAGTCGAGGAGCACTCCGAGATCACTTACGGGTGTATGGAGTGCCTGATACAGGGATCGATTTGGTCTTTGTGGTTCAAGCCGATCCGGCTTACCACTTTGAGGTGTTTTACACTTGGATCACTTTTGAAGCGGTGGAGGCAGATGATAATCTGTTTCATGAATATAAACCCACCGCTATTCCTGCTGCCTATCGACCCTATACCAATCTTGAAGTACCTCTCACGGCTTGGCAGCACCGTGTTTGGTTCAATGGCGCCCTACCACAACCAACTACCGCAGTTCGTTTAGGCCCCTTATCAATTCAGGGGGCCACTTGGCCTGTATTGGCCGGGTATACCCCGCATCCAAATTATCTGGCATTACCGCTTGCGGAACTGCGCACTATGCATACCGAATTGGTACGAGTGCATCGAGCCCTAGTGACATACGTTACAGGTAGCCTCCATGGAGCTGCTCCTGTAGTCGCAGGCCAACCAGCTATTGCAGCTGGAGTGACCATAAGTCCTGTCATGGTAAATTCTGTGATGGGCAAACGTCCACAAAATAAGGACGACTATCCTTACTGGCTTGCAGAAAAGTTCGATCAGATAGAAGCAGTGTTTCCACATACATCCCCAGTAGATAAACACCGCATCCTCACGATAAGTTTGCCAAAAGACATAATCCCCGATTTGACATCATGTGAAAACTGGGGTAAGGTATTCGCAGCAGTTTATTCAAAATGTTTTGGAACTCCTTCCATGACGGTTCTACCCTCTGTAATTAAAAAAGTACAGGATGAACATGGCCCTGAAGCGGCTGTGGAATTAGGGATGAGACTAGTGGGAGTGTTTGATGTAGTAGCTGAGCTGATCCTTGGAAATGTCAAGGGCGATGCTATGAACTTTCAAGTAGCGAATGCTTTGGCTTTGGTCCCAGAGTTGGACAGGCCCCGCGAATTACCGAAAATTATTGCCCGGGCTTATAAAACAATTGGAAGAAATAGCCTAGGCAACAAGCCTTTTGTAAAAATGCAAACTCAATCGCAAACACAAGTTACACAAACAAAAAGTGCATCTGAGAAAGATGATAAACCAGTCTTCACTAAAAAGAGTTGGAGACAGAAAAAACAGGGTAAGCAACAAAAGAAGCCGGGGTCGAGAGGCGCTTCCCCAGTTTCGGTTTCTTCTGAACGTACTTATGATTTACGTGATAGGTCGAGGATTAAATCACCAGAAAGGTTTCAGAGCTCTGATACGCGTTCTCCTCGTTCTTCACAGGCCCAGACGTCGTCACAGGCTGGTGGAGGAGGACGGCAAGATAGAGGAAGGGGCCGAGAGGCTCCCCAGGAGCGAGACCAACCTCGACAACAAGTCAGAGGGAAAGCAGAAGACTTTCACCTTCCCCGACCGCAATTTCAGAAGAAAAAGGTTGCCGCTGTCACAGCGAAATATGCCTCAGACCGTGAGAACGAGACTCCAGAATTGGACGTGGGCAGTGACCCTCCTAGACAGCGCCGCGGAAGTTACCATAGTGCGGGAGGCGCTACGTCCTCATATGGAGGCGACAGCAACTGAAACATTCGTTACTGTAGAGACAGCTGACACGAGAGTGGCACCCCCTGACAGACTTTACAACATAGTCATACAAATTGAAGGTGACATACCGCGTGAAATAAAAGGGATTTTTTGGGAAAATCTAACCTCTTCATATGACATTTTGTTAGCGGAGGTGGATTGGCCACCCCCATTCGTTTTAGCTGCACATAAAGGAGAGGAGGTAATCCTTCCAAGCTTTTCACGGCATGTCCCAAAAGACAAAGCTGAAGCACTTGCAGCTGAGTGGGCTGTGTACCTGGCACCAGCGTTATACCGCAACCATGTGGGATGGGATGAAGAATCACCTCCTCATGCAATACCTTTGCGGTCACTACCGCAGCCACAACCCCAATATCCCATCAAACGGCAGGCAAAAGGCCCCGTCTCCGAAATTCTGACACAGTTGGAATATCAGGGAGTAATTGAACCATGCGTATCACCTATGAACAATCCCCTTTTCGTGGTTTCTAAACCCGATGGATCGTACCGCTTAGTTTTGGATTACCGGCATTTAAATACTCATTGTCGGAACTTTGCGGTGCAAAATACACACAGTTCTGCGCTTGTAGACAGTCTTGTTCGTAAAAAATACAAAACGACACTTGACCTTTCAAACGGTTTCTACACGCACAACCTAGCCCCGGAGAGTGGTCAATGGACCGCATTCACTTCCGGTGGTAAATTATTCCAGTTCCGGCGTTTACCCATGGGCTACAAAAATAGTCCGGGTATATTCGCCGCTCGTGTTGTTTCTTTGTTAAATGACATTGATCAAGATGCATGTTCGTACGTAGATGACATTTATTTGACAGACGACGAATTATTCCTGCATCTGTCCCGTGTGGACCGCATTATTCTTGAATTTGCGGAGCAGGGTTACAAATTTAACTTTGCTAAGTCACACATTGCTGAATTTACCGTTCTGTTCCTGGGCTATGAGCTCAATAACGAAGGTAAGGGCTTAGCCCCCATTTCTTGGAAAAATGTGCACATTTGTGCCCCCCAAATACTCTGAAGAAACTTCAGTCTTTGCTGGGTTTCTTGAATTTCGGGCGTACCTACATTCCCGAATATGCCCAGCGTATCAAGCCTTTGTATGCTCTGATACAACCAACTTATTCAAGGTCTTGCTGGCTGCCTGAGCATACCTCAATTCTGCAGTCTTTGCAGACAGACCTATTGGAGTCTAAATATCTTTTGACTCGTGATAACCACACAAACCTGGTGATTAGAATAATTCCGGGGGCGGTGGGATTCACATACTTAACCTTTAATGAAGGTGATACAGTACCCATCGCATACAAGTCACATCTGTACACTTCCGCTGAATTGCGCTTTACATCTGTCGAAAAAGTTCTAACTGCAGTGCAAATGGCGATTCTAAAAGAGCGCGCACTGGCACAGGGAAAGCGGATTCTGGTGGTAACACCCTGTCCTGCCCTAGAGGCAGTAACAAAGGCAAGTGTACCGAACTCAAAAGCAATGCATCCCCGTTGGATACAATGGGCTACATCCTTGACGTCTTCGGACGTCACTTTTGTTTTTGATTCTTCTCTGCAGACTCAGGAGTTTTTGCAGTATGAATTCGTTCATCCTCCTCCTTTGTTTTTACTACCGCTTGAGGATTACAAATGTGTGATCTACACCGATGGTTCGGCGCAACCGGCCACTGGGTCCAAGCACGCTTATTCAGCTGCATGTGCTATTGTTGCGGGTTCCTTTGTAAATGGAACGTTCAAATCCTCTGTAGTGCACACTCGCACACTTGGAGATAGTACCGCACAATTGGCCGAGCTGCATGCATTGCTACTTGCACTTGAGTTCGCTTCTCAGGATGAGACAACTCTTATTGTATGTGATTCCTTCTACTGTGTACAGTCTTACAATGACAATCTGTTTTTCTGGTCGAAAAACGACTACAAGGACGCAAAAGGGAGCACAATTAAGCATAAAATGCTTTGGGTTCGAGTGGCAGAATTGCAACAACGTCTGCCCCTCACACAGGTGGTTCACACCTTAGGCCATCAGCGGGTGGGCGCACACGCTATTGGTAACGATCTGGCAGATGAGGCTGCCCGTTCAGCAGTAGTCACGTGTTCAGTAGCAGCGGTTACCAGGTCCATGTCTAAAATAGACCCTGTTATATTAGCAGCTATTGCTGCAACCAAGGAAGGTAATAATTACCCTACAGGTTTCCCTTCCAAGTATTCTTACACATTAAGTCCCGATCAGGTTCCTTATGTAACTATACCTGACGTTGGAGATCGGCTGATCCCCAACGCGGACCGCAGGATTGCCTTGATATCAGCTGCACACGAAGGCATGGCTTCTGCTCATGCAGGTGTGTCAGCTACGGTTTCCATCTTGCAGCAGCGTTATTGGTGGCGTGGGTTATATAAAGACACCCGTGCTTTTGTGCTTTCTTGCGACGTTTGTCAACAGATTAAGCCTTCCACGGTAACACGTCCACCACAAACACCGCTCTGCATTGCTAACAGACCCTTTGGGTGTGTTTACTTGGATCACTGCGGTCCATTCTCATCAGACACTGCCTATAAATACATCTTAGTGGCAGTGGACTCGTGCACACGGTTTCTCTGGGTCTGGCCACAACGGAGTGCTGACGCCCGAAATGTAATCAGGGATTTGCGTGTCTTTGTGGGAATTTTCGCATGCGGCACCTTCCATTCGGACCAAGGTCCAGCGTTTGCCTCTAGGGCTTACAAGGATGCAATGGCTTCGCTTGGGGTGCGGGTGAAATTTTCGTCTCCGTATAGGCCTGAGGGCAACTCTATCGTTGAACGAATGAACCGTGACTTAAAGCAATCCTTAACAGCTAGGGTTATAGGTACTGGCAGGAACTGGCTGGCCCATTTGTATACCGTTCAGCGTGCACTTAATAATCTCCCTAGAAGACCTCTGGGTGGGCGGACCCCATACGAAATGCTCTTTGGCATAAGAATGTTTGTGCCTGACCTTGAGGGTCCAGACATCGCGGCGCAATCCGCCAAGTTTGATGTAGATAACCATTCTGCTATGTTACAGGACTTACAAGAAGCCCGAGACAAACTTGCAACTACACATTTGCCTTCAGCCACAGATCCTGCGTTGCAGATTCCGGTAGCCGGCTGGCTTCCAAAAGTTGGAGAACTGGTTCGAGAGAAGGTTGAAAACAAAAAGAATTTGGCCCCTCTTTTCGTGCACCGGTTCCAGTTCTTGGCCTGAAGGGAACACGTACAGTCATTTTACCACCGCTTCCTGGTCGCAAAGAGAACAGATACATCTCAGTTGAAAATGTCAAGCTACAGCGCCTGGCCGATCCTGAATAGTGTCACACCAGCGGTCTCTTGTCCTGCCATTTATCGGACATATGTTCATAGTCCATCTGCGCGAACGATCGCTGATGCTGTAATTGAGATGGTTGATTTGCCTGAATCCTCTACTTTGCCTGAACCTATAATTGATCCCCAACTCTCCACCAACATCGACGAGGACGAGTATACCTATCCTGCATCTGAATCGGTGGCGCATCAACCAACAACGCCACTTGGCCCGACTCGTTATTCCTTTGATTCGGATTCCACTTCTTCAAAAGTCCCATCCAAGTTCAGTATTTTTGTATCCTGGTTTAGAGACAATTTTTTGATTCCACCCTGGACATATATCTGGTTGGTACTTTTCTTGATTTTTTTGTTCATGTCCATTGGCTTTGTCACAGTGTTTTTTCTACTAATCAACGGTCACTATTTACCTGAACGCTCTGCTGTAGACTATGTTTCTGGAACTTTGGCTCCTCATTCCTCGTCTCACATCATGAAGCGTGACCACACATTTGTGAATATTTCAGCTTTCCCAGTTGCTGATGGCATCGTATGGGATGCAGTGAACTATCAAATCCATGGTCCGACGGAAATTATTAATGTACCTAATGTCCTTCGTGTTTCAATGGGTGATGTAGTACAAAATAATATTCATTCTGATGATTGGGATGTGCATGCCGTTGAAGCATTGTTTGCCGATTTAAAATATTATGCATCTTTTAATGCTGAAGATTTATATATGAATTCTGCTAATTATGCCGATTTGTATTGTTACCAACATTGGGGTAATCATTTTCTCCATAAGCCTAGTGCCCTGCGTAGTTTTGTTAACTATACCCAATGGGAACATTGTCCAAACCCCTTGCTAGGTAGCTCTCAAACTCTTCGAAATAAGTTTAATTATTTTACTGATTTTAATCGGTCGAACCCTGCATCCTATTATTTTAAACTTAATAACACATCAACTCAGAAAATTATGTTAACACACACCAAATTGCTTTATTCAGGTTCCTTTCTAAGTGCCCTAGCTGTGGGTGGTTATGAGTATTGGGATAATACAGTGGATTTAAAATCTATTTGGGGCTCCAAGCCATGGCAGGTACAGGGAACCGAGGCATTACATCGTGCTTGCCTCATCCCTGCCCAAATTATGTTCCTCAATGTCTCCATCTATCAGACTACATGTTGGGGCTTAGCAACCACTAAACAATTGAATACGCCATCAATACCATCCCTGTCGAGTTTTCCAAATGAAAGCTCACGGTTCAATCTGTCCCTCGTGTCCCTGCAGGCAATGTTACAAAATAATTTGTTTAATGTTTCTGAGCTGGTTCAGTCACCCTGGTTAGTATGGCCTATATCATCTAATGCATGCCAAATGCGTTTTCACGACTCAGGCACTAGCTACACACAGAATAGGCCTGATCCGAGATTTACTGCTTCCCGTACTGTCACTACATATTCTGTTGGTAAATTATGCAAACAATGGCTGCAACATTCGTCCCTTGATTCTGTTAAACAACATTTGTCCCTCCTTTCAGGCAATATTGATCTGTCCGATTTTGTTTTGGGACCTCGTGGTCCCCGACCTAAGAGATTCATTTATGAGACATATAATGAACTCTGGAAGCTATCACAAATGGAAGCTGCTTCCCGTCTTCGGGAAATAGATCAAGCAAATTTGGAAAAGGTGCTTGCTGTTGTTGACAATAGTATTAGTACCCTGTCTTCTCGCATTTACACTTTAGAGAATATTGTGTCCTCTGTTGTCGATATTGTACAAGATGATGTTTCTGTGTTATATCATGGTCAGAATCAATTGCGCTCAGTTATGCAGTTTGCATGGACTTTACAAACGCTTAAGTTAGGTAAAGTGCCTTGGCATTTTCTGAACACCTCTGCCTTGTTTCTACCTTTTAACTTAACTGACAAACAGCAATTCATGTCCATGAAAGATGCAACTTACACTTTATTACATATCGAAAAGATGGATCCTTTGCCGTTCTCTGTTGCAGAACTCGATTCTGCTGTATGGCTAGTTCATGGGGTTATAGCTTTACCTTTTTCCTTATTTGAATTTGACTCATGCATGAAACATTATCCTGTGGGCCGTTACCGGCCCTTGGGCAGTGCTTTCCTGCATGAACTCTGGTCCTTGCCTTTCATGTATAAATGCCCTAGGGACGGCAAGGAAGTCTTTCTCACGGGGGAGTACTGCGACTCGACCATGGGTCATTCGCTTATTTGTAAACACATTAAATTGCATGGCTCATGTAGCGTTTCCTCTCCTAATCTTGCTTGTGTGCTGAAAGGTATTCCTGCTCCTGTTATTTCACCTACTTTCACTCTCCTTTCCAATGGTAGTTATTTACTTTTAAATAACGAAAACTGTTGTGGCCTGCAGGCTGGCATTCCTTACATTGTAACAGTTTCGCACAGGGTTGTCTGCTGCAAAAATGTGCTTTTTCCTCCCCCTCATGGCAAGGTTGATATCTCTATTTGGCCTTCCATCCCTACCATGGAGGCAGATTTCAATAGACTGAGCAGAATAAAGGCACTATTATTAAACGAGGAAGTTATGCTCACGTCCGCCCGGGAGACATTCATTCTCCAGGTGGCGAGTACCCACAGTGAAATACAGGCCCTTTTAAACACTAATCTCCCCCAACATTTTGGGGAGTTAATACATCGTATTTTTAACGCATCTAACACTGAAGGCCTAGTACACTTTTTTAAGGTTGTGGGGTCGGGCTTGGTGTCCTCCTTCCAAACTATTTTTGGTGTCATCCCGGCTTTCATACATTCTATTTTTTCCAGTGTCTTTGGCGGTTTCCCGTTGATCCTCGCTTTAGCGGCTGGTGTCCTGCTCTTAATTTGCTTTCTGCGCAATGGCTGCTCCCCGATGGGACCTGCTCGATCCAGAACGCCTACAGCTGCTCCGTGAGCGCCTCTTGGCTGGTTTTGGTGTACTGCCATTGGCGACACTGAGTGTGTCATATACTCTTTCATTCCGCTTTGCGTATTTCACTTGCGTGCAACCTGTGATGACTTGTATCCGCTGTCCTTTCACCTGGACTCTGGATTATTGCCTCTCCAATTCGTCATTGTCTGTTCCGGATTTTGTTCAGTTGATGGGTCCCTTAGAGGCCCATGAACAGGACTGTTCCGTTGCTGGCTGTATGGCGCGTGCGGCTGCACTGGGGATTTTGGCGCAATGGGATATCTGGGCGGCTGCCCAGGATCTCCTACAACGAAGCTGTTTCAATTATCACGCAAGCTGTCCCGCATTGCTTCTGGATGCTCCCTTTGCTGAGGAGCATTCCTGCTCTTTTAATCTCATGGATTGGATGGCATCTATGTTTTTTGACGATTCCAATGATGTCCTTTTGGAGGGTATGGCTTTTTTCTGCACCTACACTATCATGGATTGACTTGTTCCTCGCCGTTTGGGCGCTCCCTCTGCAAAACTGAAATTTTTTCCTCTGTCTTGGACGCCGGACTGTCCAGGGGAGGGTGTCTTGTGGATTGTTGCCTGCCTTGTTATGTTGGCCTAGGCCTGGCTGCCATGCTGCTTTTCTTTGCGCACGTTACACTGAGCCGGGACTCCCTCGCCCTTTGCTCGTGCCAAGTTCTTTTGCACTGTCTGCATTTTCTGTTGTTCACCTTTTTGGGCTCGGTCTGCACAAACATGTACAAGGTCACATAACAATGTATTTTGGTTCTTCCTGATATGGCCAGTCTCGCGCACCCAGACATAACATTAGGTGCAATTGCCATGAAGAATTTTGTGTGCTTTTAATACTGCGGTTTCCTAGCGCTTAACACACTTGGAGAAATCCCTTTCAGTGAGAAGAGCTATGATGTCCTGCTGATGTAATTCTGCATCTAGAGACTGAGGTATGGGGGTTCGCTAGTCAAAGCCCAGAGGTCTTCTATTATTATAATGAACTATCTTACTGCAAGGGGAGGGTGGTAATGTTATTTATACGTTTATCCACTGAGCTCTGAGATGCTTTCCCCGTTTGTATTCTATGGAATTGTAACCATGCTGCTGATATTAGTCATATGTATTATGCTATTAGTACTGACACGTGTACTGTATATTAGAGCACGTAAGTTGGAATAAACATTTTAACCTACCCAGTGTCTCTTTCTACGCACCTTGTGGACAAGTACGAGTGAGTGACGAAAGAGTGTTCTTGCTTCTGCGAGTCATGAGATAAAGATACCGTGTTCTGGGTTGTCTAATCATTGGTACTTGGGTGCTAATGGGATGCTAAGCTAGTTGGGTTGGGGTTTTTGGGTGCTACGGTATATGGTGGCAAACCACTGTATTCCGGGGTCCCATTTTCCTGTGCATAGCTCTGTGTATGTGCAGAAACCTTATGACACCGGGTGGTACAAAAATAATCAAATCACAATTTTTTTTTTTTTTTAACTCTTTTTATTGAACATATACAAGCTTCATTCCAGTGACAGTACAATATGTTATACATAATGAGACAGCCGGGACAGATTACACAGTGCATGGTATATTTCTCATATATTCGTCCTCTTCCCTCTCCCTGCATCCCGTAGTCATACTGCGCGGCACCAGTTCTCCCCCACCTTCGCCCCCTATACCCCACGGCCCTCAATTGTATCCTCTGTACTTGGCCCATGCAGCCCATATTTTCCCACCTTTCCGTGGGCATCCCCGGCTCTGGTATATCACCCGTTCTGCCCCATAGCACCAGTCTAGGTCTTTTTCCATGCTGCTAGCGTGGGGGGGGTTTCTGCTCCCCACGCTCGGGCAATGTTCCTCTTAGCCACTCCACCCGCCAGAGCTAGCCAGATCTTGGTGTGAGAAGTTGGCCTGGCATATGCTGTCCACTAGTTATAGTGGGCACCTTGCACCAGTCCAAACGACCCTTATTGATGATAGGTTTAAAGACAACCTTTATTGAAAGCTATCCTAGTGGTAGCTATGGAGAGCAGCCTTCAGGCCAAGTCTTGAAGGAGTGTAAAGCAGCTTGGTTTACCAGATTATAGCCTCTTGAATGACTAAATGAAAGGAGAACCACACAAGATATATATAAAATATATGTATTTATTTCTAAACACTAACTACTAATCTCTTTATGAGATTAGAGTTCAAGATACACAGTATCACAGTATAAAAACGACAGTAAATAGCACAATACACAGTGGGCTCCAGGGGGAGACCAAACCATATACTAAGAAAGTGGTATAAGAACCACGACTTGACTAGACACAGTGCCTAGAGCACGTAGAATCGCTGGGACCCCAAGGAACCACCCAAGGTAGTGACACACGAGACCCACGGGGGACGTGTGCAGTGTGAGAACACAGCCGCGAGCGCCGTAGGATTCAATGCGGAAAGTCGCGGTTGGAATTTTAAAGATAAAGTACACTTAGGAGAGGACTTTCAGCAAACCCCTTTAGACTTAAGGGGTTCTAGGGCCAACACCCACGGGAGCACCGGAGTACTCGAGTTACCTCACCCAGGGAAGCCGGGTGCATAGGTGTCAAAGGGTGTCGGGAATCGTCGTCGTTTTCAATGGCGATCTGCTGCAAAGTGCTGCTGCCTTGAAGAAGAAAAGTGTCCGGGTAGATCCAAGCCTGGATCGAAGATGTGAAGAACCTGAAAGCAGAGGGGACAGAGTCTGGGTCACTAGCCAGTGTCCAGGAGCGGAGCAATCGAATGCCCACCGATGTCGGGTGCTTCAGGTGCAAAGAGGTGAAGCTTGACTCTGCAGCCACGGGATCCCGGAGACGTCGACGACAACCAGGAGCCGGATTCGAGCTGTCCCACGAAGGATGTCGAGTGCTGGGGTGTCGGTGATCGGATTGACCACAACAAGCCTTGGCAACAGCATCCCACGCAGGAAGAGAAAAGATGCTTCTGTGCGGACCAGCAAGGTCCTGAGGACTCCCCAAGCGATGGAGAGTCAGGGCACGTCTGGAGCAACCAGGGAAGCCCAATAAAAGTTAGAGTTGCCTTCTTGGGGACCCACAGGTCAACGGACCAGGGATCGCAAAGGGACCTCGAGAGGAATCACGAAATGGCGGCCCACGGAACACTCGTTGAGTGTAGGCCTGCAATCTTCGGTGCAATTACTGCTCGGGGTCAGGGCTACAAGTAACCCAAAGCTCAGCCTCAGGGGTCGCCGGAAAGCTGATGCTTCTGCAAATGGTTGCGGTGTCCAGGGGTTCAGGTTGCACGGTCTCCACGAGGGATACGGGCCTCAGACTTGCTGTGGGCACAGATCGACCTCAGAGACCTCGGGAACCCACCTCCTGTGTGGCAATATTCTTCGGAGTCCGCAGGAGCTTTGGAGATGCCAACCGGTCAGTTGCGTTAAAGGTGCCTGCCTTGCAGGGGAGTAACTCCTTTACTCCAAGGGAGATTCTTCAGTCGTCCAGCGTCGTGCAGATCGTCGAAGTACTTGGTTTCTGGTAACAGAGTTTAGTCCAGGTGTAATCTAAAGTCCTGTAGTCAGGGTTTCCTACTTTATACCCAAGGAAGGGGTTGGACAAACTCTGGGGACCCACCTATGGGAGGGTCAGGAAAGAGGGGTGGCTACACCCATTTCCTTTGTCCAGTTTCGCGCCAGAGCAGGGACTGTGTGCCCCTGCAACCGGTTTGAGCTGGACTATGCACAGGGACACCAAATGTGCTCCCAGTGCACCCACCCAGCTCCGATACACTAAAGCCTGTCTGGGAGGTGGTCACACCTCCCTGTGACAGGAAACCTATTGTCCAGGCCTTCCCTGCCGGAGTTTCGTCCAGCAGCAGGAGGGCAGACTCGTGTCTGTGGCTGCAGCATCCATTTTGTGATGCCAGGGTTCTGTTAAGCTGGTACCGGGTGTACCGGTGATGCCATGTTGCTCCCTCTAGAAGGGAGGAATCATACCTCCAGGTATGATTCCAAGGTGTTTGACACCAAACACGACATGTTTCCATGCAGCCGTTCTCACGTTAGCATTTACCGCGGGGTTATAATGCACTTAAGAGTATATGGTCTGGCTGCATCACAAACAACCCTGGAATAAAGATTCCGAAAGCTGCAGAGGGGCTCTGCTCATGCATGGGCACCCTCTCACATGAAACCCAGCACCCTGCCTTCAGGATTGTTAAGGCCTGCCATAGGGGTGACTGATAGATCTACATGTGCAGTGATATGGAGAGATATAGGGAACCTATATCTCAGTAAGGGGTGCATATACCACCTTACACAGGCTGCTGTAGAAGACCTGTTGTGTCATTTTAAAAGGCTTCCCAGGGGTGGCACAATACATGCTGCAGCTCCTGGTAGGCCTCTGGGGTACCTATGCCCTGGGTACATAGTATACCATATACTAGGGACTCACAAGGGTACCCCAGAATCCAATCTGGAGTGTACCTTAAGTACATACAATCAATTTAGAGTAGAAAGCAGATAGACTGGGGTCCTGATTAGCAGGGCCTCAGTCTGGCTAAGTCGAAAAACAGTGAAACATCAGCAAAAAGTGGGGGTAACTATAAGAAGCAGATCCTACTCTCCTACACATGGTCCATTGTGGCCACGTCACGTCGCCCGTCACACCTAGAATATGCCACCTTGGCTCAAGGGGACGTCCTCACCCACCACAGTCGTCATCACGCGAGTTATACCTTCCCAATATGTTTGGATCCTGGGGCAGGACCACAGTATATGGAAGAAAGACCCTCGCTCGCCAAAATAAAGCCGGTATTTTTAACCCTCATATGTACATACTTCAACCTGCAAATATAAATTGAAAACACTTTAAAACAAATTTTAGAGCGGAATTTACGGCCCCCGATTAAGAATTTAAAAGTAAACAAAGGCAGAAAAGTAATGTTACTAATGAATACATATAATTTTGTTTTGTCTATTTAGTAACATGTCCGGGCCTCTGCAGCTATTAAAACACCAACAAATGACTGGTATTTTTTTACTGGAAAGGTGGCAATCCCTAGCCGTAACCTTATCCCATCCTCCCATTTAGGGCCCTGATTACGTGTCTAGTGGAGCATGATTTACTGGGTGGAATTCCAACCCGCTCCATCACAATTGGCAGTATGTTTTCACACCCATTTTTAGGTCGAGCTTCGATCGACGTGTTATATTTGTTTTGTGGGGTTTGGCAAACCCACTAATTGCCATTGGTTACTATCTGTGGCATTCAGAAATGCTGGCTTCTTATTGGTGCATTTTTGTCAAAGTCCCTCCTTTATGTGTTTAGCTCTCTTTCCGACGATTTCACTCTGAGAACATTTTAGTTGGCCATCACACAATACAGCGTGTGATGGCCTCTCTTCCCTACTCCCATCTGGCTATTGCGGGTCAGGCGTTTTTGTTGTGTTAGTTTTATATAGCGCGAACTCGACCCAGGGGTATTGGTTCACTTTACAAGAGCACCAGTTACGTTCCAGACGGACACATTAATTTTTGGGTAGGCACGGGGAGATGCGCTTTATGTTTCTGCTTTTTTTTTAAACTTTAAAGGTGAGCGCAGCGCCCACTTCAGGGACACCTCGCTTTACGTTTCTGCTTTTTTTTTTTTACTTTTAAGGTGAGTGTGGCACCCGCTTCAGAGACACCGCACTATGTTTTAACTCTTTTGCCTCTGCCAATCCTCTGGAATATTACCAAACTTGATGGACATGCCATTCACCCAATGCCTGAAGGGGGAGGCCAATGGCTTGCGGGTAATTTTGCACGAATGCCACCCAGCTGTAATTGATTTGTTGGAGAAACTGCAGTTGGTGGTTTGAATAAATCATTACAGCATTATTGCACAATTAAAAGACCCGTTTGACAGAAATCTGGAATTTTGCCAACGATAGGAGCTTTCTCCATTGCGGGTAGGTGAGGTTTAAAATGAAAATGGGACACACAGACTTGGGGTGGGGTTTTGGAAACGAATCACGGTGTTCTTTTAAATGGTGTCGGTACACCTCCCGCCCTGTTTATTCCACCCCCTCCCCGGCCTCTTTCACGCCCTGCTTTCACATCCTACCATTCCCCACAGACTGTTGTTCCGTCGGCGCTGCCACCAGTCTGGCAGCGTTCTTTTAAAATGCTTAACTCCACAGACACCTTAGCGAAACACCCTCATACCCTGTAGGACACTGTTTGCGCTAAGTTTTCCACAGTGATTTCAATACTTTTCTCAGCTATCTAGCTGAGTATCTACAGCTCTAACATATGGCGAGGGCATTGCCTGCGTGCTCTTTTAGTGAATGTCAGGGCATAAATCCCACTCCCACCTCCCTCTGTCCCCAGCCTGCCCCTCGTTTTTGGTTCTCTTAGTTGAGGCTCTGCGCTGCAGCTGCTAGACAAGTTCCTAGGAACCAGGTCTGACTGCCCGAGGACATGCATAAAGTGCCTCTTGTTGGCCCCTGCCCTGCAGGCTCACACTGCCCTCCTGCATTTTTGCTAGGTGTTTTGTTGCACATGGCGGGATGTTGCCAACCTCACAGTGTTAGCAGCAGTGGTACATACTGAAGTACATTTTCGCAAATTATGGCACTTGGTGAGCACAGCTGATGGTCTCTGCCATCCTGGCACACTTTTCTCGTCACGAAGGGATGCCTTCTCAGCATCAGTCCAGTGGTGCATGCACGCGCAACAATGTTTGCTGCCCAGCGCGTGAACGGATTTCTGTCCCATCCAGTGCTTTAAATGGGCTACAACATTTCAGCAAACAGACAGGCGCTTCCTGTGATTACAGGAGATCAAACCGGACTCCTGCCTACGTTTATGGCCTTCATACCCCGTTCTGGCAGGAATGGCAGCCTGCTATAAAACTGCAAGTTCTTCTCAATGCCGTGCTATGTTAAAGATCAGTGGATGTGGCAGCAGCCAGGATAATGTGCTGCATGGCTAAATACCTATAAAGTCCCAAAGGCGAGACCGATTGCATTGCAAATGCTGGTTTTGTTTGGACACACCAAACACAATTTTACCGGCAGGAAAAAGCAGTCAACAAAAACACTTTAAAGGATTAGCCTGCAATAATAGCCACACCTTAACACCCCTCCCCCCCATAGCTGCCAAGGTTTCACATTATGTGTGACATTTCCATAATTTCAGGGTAATTATGAGTGACATTTCAACGACTATCAGTGACACGTTCTGGCAAGCAAAATCAAGTGATGAAGACAAGGGAAACATATAACTAGCTGAATTTACACCCATTTGACCAACGAGAAACAGTGTTGAAGTTGCTAGGCGGCTGCAGCAACAAATGGGGCCCGGGCTACGGCACTGGCAGAAAATTAAGCATGTGACCTTCCACAGCCTAGTGGGACACCTGTAGCTGGGTGGGGAAACAGGTCCTCCCTCAGCCCGCGCCGACCGGACCTCAGTGGCTCCTCCCAGACAAATAATCAGTCAAATTAATGGCTCTTTGGCAGTTTCATGTGGGACCCGAAAACAGGATGTGAGAGGCCCCAGTGCGGATCATGATCTCAGCTGCCTGATAGCTAAGCTCTGAGGTCGCAGCTGAGCTGTACCTTTACTCATGGTGACTCATCAGTCATGCGCACTTAATAATAAATTGAGAGGGGCGCCAGCTTTCAGGAAGCACCCTCACACAGCCTAAGGCCTGTGAGTGACCATCTGTGAGATAAAGAAGTATCAGAGACCTTCATCACATTCTGCGGGGGTGATAATTATGTGTTATACTTCGACCAAGTGCCTCATTTCATCCGCTGTAACCAGCTGAGCTACCTTCATCTTAACACAACTGAACCCCAGACCTCTGAGCTGGAACAAGCAGCCACGTAACTATCCTCCACGTTATCACAACCTCAGAACTGAGGATTGAAGGTACTAACTGACACTTACTGTTTCTCTAGCAAGCAGCGCTGTCACAGTACAGGCCAGGCCGCACAACGACTCCCCCCTGCATGGGCTTGGTGGCGGGCAGCGGCTGCGGTCAAGTACTCAAGTCGGTCAACGCCCACCTCATTCTGAAATTATGCCTGCTCAATGCAAGATCCCGGCCGCCCGCGGGTCGTCACAGTGTCATTTACTGCACAGTGGGCACAGCAAACAAAACGTGGTGTGAGCAGCGGCGGCCGGGCTGTGCTGACAAACTTAAACTGCCTGCCGCGCCGACTGCCCGCCTATGTGTGTGAGTAACAGAGTGTCTGTCCTTCCCTGGCTCTCTCAGCTGTAGTCATTGGGCTGCATTTGCAGACTGACTCACTCTGTGATGCACGTCACGTCAGTAAATCAAATTCCACGGGGGAATGAAGTTACTTGTTACATTATAGCCTGACTAAGCCAGCCCAGATCGAGTTCAGCCAGCCGCCCGAAAGTAGTGTGGACCGTGCGCTGCAGCAAGCTTTCTGACAGTGGTGCTAACAGCGCTCCAGCTTAATAGCTGAGGAGGCGCTATAATGTGTGACTTTGCATTTCACTGCGGTCATGCTGACCACCACATTGAAATACGTTAGTCTAACGATGGATGCGTGGTACATGGTTGTACTACCCTCCCCCCCCCAATTGCCGACTGTCCTTGTTTTCTGGCAAGAGGAAGCACAAAATGCCCCCTCCCTCACTTGTCATGTACAACCTACTATGCATTCTAATTATATACATCAATATATGATATACTAAGCATATGCTAGACATTAACTACCCATTTAAGTCGCATCACTTTACTGCAAAGTAGAAAATGCTTGAGTCGAATTACGTTTACATCTCAAAACCAACGTTTGCAATCATAAAAATTCAATTATACCTGCCAGGCAATAAAACAAAATAAGCAATGCATATGTTGTACTGCTGTTATCTTTTATATTGGAACTCGTCAAGTTAATAGTGATGACATATCATGTTAAATCCTCTTATTTGTGATACGTTACAGAAATTGTGCAGTTTTACTTCCATTCCTTTTCGGGCCGATCACGAGTTTTATATATCCAGAATTAGTTGGAAGGAGGGGTTAAGGGGTGTTACACATCTCTGCCATACTATGAGTGGTCTGGTATTTCTGGACGCAGTAATTACGGGACCAGAGACAACGGACCTGGTTTTACCAGTGTTATTCCGAACCTGGTGAAACCAGAGGAGAGGAAGTGGCAGGGATGTAGGGAAAAAAGCAAACACAAGGAGATGATGGACGGAGCGCTGAAACATTTCAGACACTCAACCCCAGTCACAGATCTGGGTTGAATCCATCATCGTTCTTTAGCTCACTTCGCCACCCCAGTTCAGACACAGCTATATGCAAATCAGTCTTGACCCTGTGCCTCAGGGATGTAGGGAAAGCACAGATTGGACCCCACCCAACCCCTGCAGCACTAACCTTGGGCGTTGGCTGAGCTAGGGACTTCTTATCCCCACGAGGCTGTGGCACACAGGGCCCTTCATGCAGACAGGACAGGGCAGATAGCATGCAACGCTGCCCCAGCTGAGCCCAACCCTGCCCTGTACCTCCCGCATCCAATCCTTGCCACACAATACTCTCTGCAGCCCCACACCCAAGGACTCTCCAAGCAGGCAGCAAATGGGTGCCGAGTTGGGCCCTTTATTCGACCCACAAAAGAAGAAAACGTGCAGAGTTGGAACTGGTATTCCTGTAGCTGTGTGTACAGGGGCGTAGCTTAAGGGGGATTGTTTGGGGTGTTACACCCCCGCTACTAAATGTATTTTCTGGTAAATAGTTGGGTCCAGATGCTTTCAGTCGGGTATGGTGCCATGTATAACGGATTTCAACAGGAATATTAACATACACACAAAAACACACACACTCTCTCCCTCTCTGTTTTGAAAGTCATCAAAATATTGGTTATTTTACAAAATATTGGGCCAGATGTACGACGGTTTTTGCATGCGCAAACGGGTTTGCGAACCCGTTTGCGCATGCAAAAACCTATAGGGGTATGTACCATTCCAAAATAGCGAGTCGCAATATATTTGCGACTCGCTATTTTGGAATTGCGAGGCGCTAATAGCGAGCGCAACCCCATGTACAAATGTTTTGCGACCGCAATTGCGGTTGCAAAACACTCGCAAATTACCACCCTCTCCAAGAGGGTGGTAATGCACTCGCAAAAGGGAAGGGGACCCCTTCTCCTTTGCAAATGCAGGGGAAAATATTTTTTAAGGGCAGCCAGTGGTCCCAGGGACCACTGCCTGCCCTTAAAAAATGAAACGAAAACGTTTCATTATTTCCTTTAAGGAAAACGGGCTGCATTAAAAAAAAAAAAATGCTTTATTTAAAAGCAGTCCCAGACATGGTGGTCTGCTGAGCCCAGCAGGCCACCATACCTGGGAGGGCCTGCCATTCCCAATGGGGTCGCAAATTGCGAGAGGCTCATTAATATTCATGAGCCTCTCAATTTGTGACCCCATTGGGAATCGCTAACAGTGTGAAAAACACTGTTGTACATTGGAAATAGCGCCTCGCAAATTGCGAGTCGCAAAAAACTCGCAATTTGCGAGGCGCTATTTCCACGGTCGTACATCTGGCCCATTGTGTTGTCTCTATTAGTACTCCTACCAATCCGCATTCCTCTCCCTTTCCACTGCCCATTAGGCCCCTTTCATGCACCCTGCTTGTCGTATATTCACGAAAGCCATATAGCTGCACTTAATGCAAGGACATATACCATGGGTGCACTTTTGAGAGTTTCTTTAACAATTGGGCCCCAAATTTGGTCTGGCGTTAACCTTGACCTTTTGTGTTTATTAAAATTCTCTCTCTCTCTCTCTGTATCGGCTGGCTTCACTGTGAGTGACAGCATTCTACTTTTTCACAAGGAGCATATCGGCACACAAAGTAGTTGTGTTCAGTGCCAGTAACTACTGTGGCAGTGTGTGCTGTTTGAGACCAAAAACAATTTTTGCTTTTACCAATGTTTGTTATATTGGTGAGGGCCCAGCAGCTCCCAGCAATAAAGTTTTACAAAAACCATGACAAAACAAGTCACACATTGACAAAATTAAAAAGCTGACCACCAGTTTCAGACCTACTGGCTTTGCCAATGCTTGTTTATTTTTGTTTCCCATAATCTTATTGAAACTGGTTACACTAATTTTCCATTATGAATATTTTTGGGAAATTCAAGCGTGCACCAACACATGTTACTAAATGATGTTGCGAAGAAATGGTACCTGAAATTTTACAGTAGTTTAGCCAAATGTTTTTTTTCCTGCTTTCATTTTTTTTATGAACATTTTATTTTGGAAGCAAAGAATCATCAATCTTGCTTTCAAGCTTCTGCAAATATTTGCATCAAATCAGAGAGCATTCTGGGAGCATTATACATAGCCTCATATTGCTAAACTTTGAAAATGTGTGTACACATTTTTATACTGGAACCACTGTCAGTAGTGCAGTCAGAGCTTACAACTTTTACTTAGTGCGCTCACCCTAATAATAAAGGCTTTCAATTAATGAACCATAAATACAAGTTAGAACAGCATTAACATATGGACAAAAATATTACCTTAACTGCAGACAGTGGCCTTCCCTGATCCATAATGTGGTGCCTCAAACTGGCAGCCAAAGGGTTTGTGCTGCAGGGGGTTGAGCCTACTTGTCCCAAGGACAAAATACAGATGAAACCTTGTTGCCCTTGACCCCAAACAATATGTCCTGGGCATCCGGCTATAGGAATTCCACATCCCTGATTATTACTCTCAAATGTGCAGAGTTTATGTGCTGAGCTCTCTGAATCATCTTGTCCTTGACACAAAACATGGAACAAGATTGCAGAACAGTTTCCAGCTCCTCCTCTGGTTTCACTCCCAGGATATGGAAAAACATCCCCCTTGGAAAAAGACTGGGGTCTCTCTTTTGTCTTCTTTAAAGCTCGAATGAAAAACCAGTTGCTATTGACTCAACTCAGCACACCTTAAAACCTACTGGTTATCAAATGTGTCAGTATGAATGTAAATGTAGATGAAACCTTTCTCGCTAATGTTTCATCTTTCAGTTCACGGACCCATTGTAAATATATGTGTTATTATTTTCATATACTCTTTTATGGTATCTTTGAAAATGTCAAAATGTAAGATTGCCCGTTTCTCTTATTTGCAAGTTGCTTAAAGGACCACTTGAATTGTGTCCACACTGTAGAAAAACTGAAATAAATTTAAAAAATGTGGGCGTCACGCTCTGGTAAGAGTTTACACTTATCAGAGTATAAGTGTCTTCTTCTCCAGCAGCCTTTAGTCATGCTACTCACCCAATGTAAAACGTTTCAGCAGTCTGTCAGAAGGCAGGTGACCAGCGTCTGACGAGCTGATGATGAAAGGGTGTCCTTGTATCAGCCTCATCTGTCTCATCCCCGGTTCCTTGGCTCACAATATCGCCGGCAGGCAGGTCATGCCAGAATAAACAATATAAAATAAGTTAATTGCTGGAGCATGTTCCAACAGGCCATACTTCTTTGGTACCTATGGATTTATTACTTCCTTACTGACATTCAATCTCTCTTGTTTTCTGTGCCTTAATCTCTCTCTCCTTATTGGCTTTTCTTACCTCTCTTTCTTATTTTCTCACCTTCCTCCAATCTCTCTCTCCCATTAGCATTTCTTTTCATTCTTTATTTAATGTGTTTTATATAGCGCTAACATGTCCCCCTATGGTCACTTCAAAGCACAATTGTTAGTTAGGAACAGGACTGACTTAAGGTATTGTAATGTATAAAGATTTCTTAGGTCAACAGTGAGGTCTGGATGGACAACAGAGCAAGGGATCTGGGTCTGCTTAGGGAACAGATGGCTTTGGGTTAATTTAATAGGGATTACGGCACAGCTTCTGTATGGGGAGGCGAATCATAAACTAGCTCATTTATGTTTTTTCCTGTGTTTTTTTCAGGTAATGGAGAGCCTTTCTATCAGTGGTCAAAAGCAGTCCAGATCCGAACAAATCTTGATCTCCTTCTTGATTGGCTGCAGGGTGTCGGACTTGGTGACATCGCTGCTGAATTCTTCCGAAAACTGTCAACCACAGTCAATCTGCTATGCATTCCTAAAACCAGTCTGCTGAAGGTAAGATGACAGCCAAGGTGAGCAAGCATAATTGCCCAGGTGGATGTGACTGGAGGCAAATTGGGCAGATACAGGCTTAAATGACGCAGACTTTGCCAGCTTCTCTACATCTTGCAGTGGGCACATGCTGTCTCCCTATGGATAGATGTACTGGTTATACAAACTGCTAATTATTTATATATTAATCAATTCATTGTAAGTTGTATACAGCGCTATGTGTCACCTTTTAGTTACTTCAGAGTGCTAGATGAATTGAGAGTTTGCCGTGCAAGACCAGTCTAAAAAAAAGCCTGGTATTTTCTAATCATGACCAAGTGGTCATGCATACTCCATTATTATTCGTGTGTACTTCTAGTATCCTTGCACATGTTTTCTGTCCACAGAGAAACAAGTGCTGCCAGGAAAAGCTGTATCTAAATAACAACTCTGAGACAAGGGAGATTGGGCTGTAACTGAATGCCCGTATCTTTTGTTCATCCATTCTGCCCTTTGATTGGTGAGTCGGTTTATTAGAAAGCAGGTCAGAGGAATTTAACCTGTAGTAGTTTCGTGAAGCATAAAGAGTTGGGTTCAGAGCTCACAGGGGAGTTGATGGCAGTCCACTAACTGGGACCTCTCACTTCCTGGATGCAGAAAAGAACCCTAGGAAAGGACAATTAAGCACAGCGATTAGATTAGAGGCTCTAAACCCCAGAGGGAAGCCTTGCATACCTAGTAGAGCTAGAATAAAAATACTTTAGTCTTGAAGTCACCCTTTTCAATTAGGTGAGCCGCAGTGAGTTTTATCTCTGGGACAGAGCGTGGAGGCATGTCTCTTTATTGTTCATATTTGCGATTTGGAACCAACATCTAACCTGTTGGTGCAATATCTCCAATAGAAACAACAACGTTTATTTGAGTAAAAGGAGAAATTTCTTTGAGATGTGTGCACTAGATTTTGATGCAGAATCCTGAAGCCATGTACAATTTTCCCTGGAATCCTATCTTGGTGTTTTGAGGAAACCTCAACATTACTGTATACCTCCATTATTCAACTGTAGACTGCGAACTTAAGGTTTTGACAGATGTGGGCATGTGGCACAAAATGTTAAACTGGTTTGTCAAATATCATACAATTTTGTCAAATTGGTAGGCAGGCTGGGATTCAAACCTAAGCCTGAAGCCTAGCAGCTGCACCACATTTATTGAAAATGAGAGGCAAACAAGATTTCAGCATGTCACATTTAACCACTCTGTAGATAGCCATTTGTAATTGTATTTATCAATGATGTTCTTTCTTTTCATTCCTCTACCCCACAAAACAGCTCTCGTGGACACGCCTACACAGTGACTACTCTATTATTTCTGCTGCCCAGCTAAACCACCTATTGCGAAACTACCACTTGGGAGTAGGAAGAGCCCACCCAATGGCGTGGGATCCGCCAGAAGAAGAGAAGGAGGAGATTGCAAACAGTAAGTACCCTCTTGTATTGTTCTCCCTACACTACGATAAGTAGGGCTTATCCAGTGGAACCCACCAGAGGAGAAGAATGAGCACACTGTCTCAAAACACTTTAAGGGACAATGATCAAAAGTTATTCCGGTACAAAGTGTTAAAAATATATGTGCCCTCCAAACACTACCTAGAAACGGGTGTGGCTGATGCATGTTATCAGTGTTGTTGCCGGAACAGTGAGAGAGCCCACTGGATACCAGAAGATAAATCTGTGCTAGGATGTATTGTGTAATTTTACCATATTTCTCATCTCCCCTGACTGGACTGGCCTTTAGGGTGATAGTGAGATTTCTTGAAGAGAGGCTGAAGTCTATCAATGCCTTCTATGGATAGGGCAGAGTCAGCAAGCCTAATATGTGACTGCCTTTGCCTTAACTTAAAGTCTTTTGCAAGACACAGCTATTGGAGTAGCTCCTGTTTTCCCAGTTGGCCAATATGCTCTGACCTGACCCTGCATACACGTGGTAGTTTGTAAATGTTTTGCTACAGCTTGGATTATCTTGAGATCAGACTGCTCTTCCATGGTTTGTTCCATGCTGAATAATCGAGCAGAGTCTACCTCCGGTTTCATAGCGGGAGCTGTTTTTCTTGGCACCTTTCACTCATGTGTGACCATCTGTGTAGTTCTGTAAGGGATCCAAAGGAGAGTGGGAAAAGATTCAACCAAACACAGAGTGACCTTTTCCCTTTATGGAACTTTGAGGAGAGAGAATGGAAACAGGTGTCAAGCAGAGAACAGCTTAGAACATTACACAAGCCACAGACCCTTTCAGCTGTTGCGTGTTCTGAAATGTTGAGAGATTCTGTCCCCAGTAATTTCAACTTTGAAATGCATGCACTGGATGTGCTATGGTTTTAAATACCCCAAGAAGTTCGAACCAAGACATCAGTCTTTTATGTATGTATGTATGTATGAATGTATTTGCCAAGAATTGTTTTTCTATTTATTTTATCTCTCTAACAGATAGTGTTGTTTTGAGTTACGAACAACCCATCAATTTAGTCAATCATTTTTGTGACAAAGCTTTCTATAATTTTTAGAGATGAAGTCCTGATTGAATTGCCATGACTGTTGAGCAGGTTTTCCTGGCAGGATCGCCAGGTTCACAGTGCCCTTTCCAACCTCTTCACGAGTCAAGTTTCCTCACCATCCCTGGAGTCTCTATTTGCTTCCAGTACTTACAAGATTATGAATTTACTTTTACACTTTAGCCTGACCTAGTTAGACAGGCAGCCCCTTTCTGTTTGCTCACATAGGTGCTTAGATTAAAAACCTCCACTCTCCATTGCAGAACATTTAATTCTGTAGATTTATAAAATTGGGGTTATCTAATTATTAAGAAAACCTTATTAGATTCTATTTTTTGGGGTGATTATCAGCCTGTCACCAATCTGACCCCTAAATTCATGTGAAAGATTGTAGTCAAGGTATTCCACAATCACCCGGATGTTATCTGCTGTCTTTCTTCCACCCACTTAGGGTTATGCCCTATTTCAATTTATTGATCTATTTGGGATTGATGTGAAAACTATGGTTATGCTTTAGGATTGTCCGTCAGATTTGACATTGTGTATCAACCCACTTTCCTGCAGTATCTGTGAAAAGATTATCCTGTAGCAAACCATTGGCTTTATTGGTCACATTAAGTTTTGTAATATGAGTGAAGTTGGGTCCATTCCTTTCTGCTTGCCCTAAAGGGTTCCATAGTGGTCCATTCTCATTACAATATGGCTTATTTTCAGAGTTACCTAGGAAGTTGGGTTTCTGTGTCTCTCTCGTATTCCCTGACACACTAATGTATCTTTAGATTTCTCCCACCTCCCATTGCCTTTGTGGGTTGTGATTGTTGAGATGATCCTACTGCACTGACATCTGTTTGAGAAATAGTTGATTCCAGCTCAGCGCTGCCAAAACTGAGGTCATCCTGTTTGTGTGCTGGCTTCTTTTTACACCTAAGGGACTACCTCTTCTCTGTGGCAAGCCCACAGTTACTATTCCTAAATTTTAGAAATTAGGGTTCTGATGCACCCAGACATGTCAAAAATGTTGACGGTCATGAACAAATGATTTTTGTGGTTTGTTTGGAATATAATGTGATGTGGAATGCCTATCAAGAAATTGATTGTAATCACCCGCTCAAACAAAGTTACAGTCTGGATGTTGTAAGAGTTTTTAAGTGATATTTGGCCAAAACTGACAATCCGGAGCATTAGGTCGCCATAAATTAAAGATAACAATTGGAACTTTATCGATCAACAGTTTAAGCAATAACGAGCGTCCATCTGCATCTGTTTCCTGGGATACTAGCTGAATATGGAGGGATTTATGACAAAGAATTATAACTCAGTTTTTTCACCGGTTGCCGTGGGAAAAATAGTTCATCCACCCACCCCCTCTTTAATTTCAGAGATTCACCCTCTGTGAGATGTGACTCTTGCAAAAAAGCAAGATGTGCACTAAGTTTTCATAAATGAGTTTGAACTCTACGTCATGTGATTAGGGAATTTGAACCTCTGACATTCCAAGAAACAATTTTTAAAACCACAGGAAAGAGAGAGTATGAAGAATAGAATCAGACAGAATACTAGAATAGTTAAGTGAGAGCCATGCAAAAAGGAATAAAAATAGCATTGTGAAGAAGTGCTGCATTGATAAAACTAAAACAATAGATAAAATATAAACAGAGGAAGAAAATAAAACCGAAATAGTAGAACAGAGAGAAAAAAGAAGATTGTTTCAAACATGGAAAAAGAAGGAAATGACCATAATAATAAAAGGAAAGGGAAGCATACCAAAAAATACTGTGATGAGGGTGGTGGGGAAGACCACATGGAAAAAGACGGCATGTCCGGTCCTCAGAGGGAGACAAGGCGCAAGAAGATTTGTAGGAGATGGATCGGGGAATGAGCACAGGCACAAACAGGGAGACAACACCTGTAGGTAGAAAGCATGAAGGAAAGTCGACATTAAGGAGACAATTAATCTACCTATGTTATAATACTACAACTCTGCAATGAGAGAACAACAGATAAAATATAAATATACCATAAGGACTTTTAACGTCAAAATTGAAACATGTGAAGGGTATGAAAGAATAATTGTAAGATGTAGTAGGTGTAGAAATATCCATAGTCTCAATTCTACATGTTCCAAGAAAAGTTTTCAGGTGACTGAGGTTGTTGTTTTGTTCCTGTAGGTGACTTTGGAAAGCCAAGGGTGAAATAACCCAAAATGAGCGCCAAGAGAGCGAAGTGTTGGTCTCATGCTTAAAAAGTCTTTACGTCTATCTGCTGTGCTTTTGGCGTAATCCTGGGAGAAATAAATATTATGACCTGACCACTAAATACATTTCATCTGTTTGGCAGCAGAAATGACCTGGATTAATTCTGTATATTTAAAAAAATAAAGAATAATTCCTCTGTTTTTTTTTTTAGAAGTAGAAGCAATTGTAGAATGGCCTATCCTGTAGGCATGCTGAATGTTAATTTCAATTAATATTATCATGTCCTGCAATTAATTGAAATCAATATTATCACATCCTGAAGAAAGCCATGGACCAGATAGGCCGTAGAATAGGGGCTAAAACAAGTTGGCGATTATTTTAAGGTAATAGGACCATTATATCCTAAAAACCCCACTAACAGATAATTTTTTACATATCCCCACTCAGACCATCAATAAAGCTATACCTAGGTCTGTTTGAGGTATTTTGATTCGTTTATAGTCTCCCCGGTAAAAACAATATCAAAAGAGCTCACTGGAATATGGCTGAGCCCATCCTGGATTTTAGGGGCCAGGGTGGACCCGAAGATGAAGAATGCCACTATCAGAGTGGGTGAGGGTCATCTTAAAAAAGAAAGAGCTTCCCCCTGCTTCACTAAACTTGGACCGGGTTCCCACATGGGATAGGAACTTCTCTTGTAGTTGTATTACCTGGTTAGAGAGAGTCTATCCCTTGGGCATTTGTTTTCCTATAAGGTATCTCCCTCCTTCCTGATAGGCCGGGTTCCATTTGGACCCCTTCCCTGTTTTTGTGTAAGAGAAGTTGCAGGACATCCATGGAAAACTGAAAGTCTCTTGAGCACAAGTATTCAAGATACTGAAGCGATTTCTCATTGCGCAAAAAAAAGTGAAGTAAAAATGAGCAACTGGCAAACAAAATGCTATGTATGACACAACAATACTTGACATACTTATGTTCCAGGTACACAGAAAATTACAACACCACATATCAAATATTATCGTAAAAAACCACCTATCACTTCAATTTGCCCAATGAGGACCGCCTGTAGCCACAGTCCTCCATTATTGTCTTACAGAGATTCCAGAAGACACCGATAAAAAACACATTAAGTCAGTAGGACTCAAAATAAAATTAATTATCAATAAGGTATCAAAGTGATAGGTTCTTGTCCCTCTTCCCTATCACAGTTCTTGTTTCAAGTGGGTTTACAAACCAGGGACTACCTACAGAGACGTCCATCATGGATCACAAAAGTCAAAACCTGACTGGAAATTACGTGTAGTCTGAATTCAGAAGGGAAAGCACTGCTTTTATTGGCAAAGTAACCTTTGCAGTCGAATAAATAGTAAAGGCAGAAAGGGTCCGAACAGCATAGGGAAACCTGCCCGAGGCCTGCCAGATAAGGGCAGTTCTTTTACATTCCAACCTTTGATTTGTATCAGACTAATCATTTAAAGAGACAGTTACGACATTGATTGTACTATAACAGTGTCCAAGGAAATCCAGTGCCAGAAGCACCCTAAACTCAAATAAGAAGCATTGGTAATTGTTGGAAGTCAGAGGACCATGCACTGGTTAGAATGACAGTGCTTTTGAACCCTGCAGTGAATCAGGTCATGGTAGTGGGAAAACTGGAAGAAGTAACGTAACTAAGGAAGATATGTTGTGGAGAAACAAGCAGCATTCAACTGGTTTCATAAAGCAATGGTGCATGCAGTATTGAGGAACTCAATGCAAAACATCAAAAACCCTATAACAGCATGACATGCCATTTTATTTTAAAATATATGAAATGAAATTAAATGAAATATGAGTTTTTATGGAGCGCATGTATGCCGTGGCGTCTTAGCGCTTGCTACCATGGAGGGTAACCGGGAAATCAACCATCCAGTTTAGTACGAGTGAATAACCAGGTTTTGAGTTCTTTCCTGAACTGTAGTAGATTGTTTTGGTTTCTAAGATGCAGGGGCAGGGAATTCCATAGCCTAGGGGCTAGATGTCGGAAACTTCTACCACCCCACTTCAACGTTTTTACCCTCGGTACTGCAAGCAGAGACGCCGATGCCGAGCGGAGGCTTCTCTGTGGGGTATATCGCTTAATGTGTTGGCTGATCTGGGCAGGTCCTGCCCCATGCAGGGTCTTGTGTACGATACACATAGATTTAAACTGGATCCTCGCCGGAATGGGCAGCCAATGCAGTTGTTCCCGGATGACTTGACTTATAGGATTGAATTTAGGGAGTTTTAGTAGTAGCCGGGCGGCAGCATTTTGCAGAGTCTGCAGCTTATGTATCACACTCTTTTTGGCTCCAAGGTAGAGCGAATTACAGTAGTCGATTTTTGACAAAATCAAGGCAGTCACAACCGTTTTCCTGAGGGGCATAGGAATAAAAGGAAGGATCTTCCGAAGGATTTTTAAAGTGTAAAAGCACGAAGAGGTGATGCTGTTGACCTGGTCTGACAGTGAAAGATGGTCGTCGATCAGGACTCCAAGGTTTTTTACCTTCTTTACGGGCTGGGGGCAGGGCCCTGCTGTCCCCGGCCACCAGGCGGAATTCCAAAGGGAGGTGTCCCTTCCAAACATAACCACTTCAGTCTTCCCGGTATTCAATTTTAAGCAGTTATCCTGCATCCAGCTGATGATATGGCTCATGCAAAGGTTAAAACGTGCTGCCACGATCTCTGGTTTTGAGGCTAGGGAGACAACAATTTGCGTGTCGTCAGCGTAGCAAATGGCAGTGAAACCGAGGGAGCGTATAAGTTTGGCCAATGGGGTAACATATACGTTAAACAGGGTCGGGGAAAGAGATGATCCCTGAGGTACCCCACACGGCATAGCATAGGGGAGTGATTTATGCTCGTCCAGCATTACAGATTGTTCTCTGTTAATTAGATATGACCGAAGGATATCTGCTGCTTTATCAACTATCCCTATTTCGGCCAGCCGCTGAAGAAGTATACGGTGGTCCACCGTATCAAACGCGGCTGATAAGTCGAGCAAAATTAGTATGGCCTTCCCTCCCTGATCTAATTGGACACGTAGATTTTCAGTAGCTGCGATCAATGCAGATTCAGTACTGTGCCGCGGCCTAAATCCATGTTGTGCTGGGTCAAGTTTGTCATTTGTTTCTATAAAAGACAACAGTTCCTCGTTTAGTGCTTTTTCTAGAATTTTTGACGGAAATTGTAAGCAGGTGATGGGACGGTAATTAGCAACTTCCGAGGGGTCAAGAGTCGGCTTTTTTAAAATAGGTCTTACCAGGGACTTTTTCCACTCAACAGGGAAATGTCCTAAGTTGAGGATGTTATTCAGAAGAGGTGTCAGGTAAATTGCGACAGTATTGGGGACCATATGAAGGACCATGGCCGGGCAGGGGTCCAAAGGAGAACCTGACTTAGTTGCCATAATGATCTTTTCGACTCTATCCTGTGTTAGGGGACTAAACTCTTGTAAGTGGACTTGGTTGTTTGATCTGTCCTTTTTATGTTCGGCTGGTCTGATTCCATTGGTGTTATTAAAGAACTCATCGTATACTTTGACCACCTTATCGTGAAAGAACTTAGCAAGTTTGTCGCAGAACTGTCTGGTGGAATTGAACGGTTTGATATTGCCGAAGGTGGCTAATTTGGAGACTGTCTTAAACAGTTCTCTGGGTATATTTTTAGAGGCCATGATTTTCTCAGTAAAGAAAGTGGATTTTGCAGCAATTGTAGCTTCTTTGTACTTTACTAACGCCTCGCTATACTGTTTTTTGCCTGACTCTGAGTAATCCTTCCTCCAGAGTCGTTCTTTGGCTCTGCAAATTTTCTTTAGATCTTTTAGCTTAGTATTGTACCATGGGGCTGATGTCAATCTTTTACTTGTTCGTGTACAAGTTTCTGGGGCTAGCCTTGAGACTGCCTGATCAATCCAGCGGTTAAAATTTACCGCTGCTTGATCGGGATTGGTGTCCATAAGGGGGCTCTGAGATTGCAAAGCGGTTTCAAGATCAAGACTGTTTATTTGCTTCCAAGGGCCCTGTCCTGTTTGTACACTGGGTTCTAATAGGAGATCCGTTAGTGTGAACTTCGAAGAAGACAGCAATGTGGTCCGTCCAGGGCGGGCTATTGTTTTAGTAAAACTTATCTGTGCATGAGTGGTAAAGATGCCATCCAGGGTATGTTTGCCAGTATGTGTGTGCATAGTAACAATTTGATTTAAGCCTAGGCTATTTAGCCGATCTGTTAAATTCTTTGTGTCAGCACTTTCGGTAGATTCTAAATGAAAATTAAAATCACCCAGCACAGAGAAATTAGAGTGTACCATACAAGATTCCATGGCTGTTGTAATGGATTCAATGAAAGGTTTTCTGGGCCCAGGTGGTCTGTAGACTAGCAGTCCATTAAAGACGGAGGTATTGGTAGACTTGAAGGTGAACAAGATGGTCTCCTCCTCTAATTGGGGAATATCAGAGACAGTGGCTTTGATGTGAGAACGATAAGCAATGGCCACCCCTCCCCCTCTTTGTCCTTCGCTGTCAATTCTGAACAGATCATAGCCCGAAGGTATGGCCACGTTTAGATCTGGTACATTCACATGAAGTAACTCTAGTTAAATAGGTGAACACAGATGACTTCATTGAGCTTTATGCCATTCATTACAATGACTTGGAAATCATAGAGTGACACAAAGAGACTACTTTTGTCTCAAGATCCCACACTAAAGAAATATAGTACTTCTTGCCAATATCATGGAGAACAAAAATCTTTGTGAGGCATCATGACTCTGAAACCCAAAAACACAGTGACCTATCCAAGCGTGTATCTACCCTCTCCACTCCCTTCCTGCCCCACAGGAACAATCCTACAAAAACTCCATACCTTTGGTACATAAGTAGATAAGCCAGCGCTTCTTCTACAAATATCTTTAGGTTCAGATAATGCTTTTTTCAAGGATTTTAGTTTTCATTTTTCATTTGTATTTGAGTATTTGCAAGACAAATGCATATTAAATCACCTCTAGGTTCCAACAAAACTGGGATGACAGAAGAGCAAATGATTTAGAATATGCCTCATTAATGCTTCAAGATTTGAACTTTTCTCATGAAAAATGAGACAATTAGCAGTGGTCCTTGCTGTGGGCTACCCTGAATCTTGTTGCTCTCTGAAAAGTACCAATATGGCAGACGTTGGCAGAAGGATGCATGTAATTTTTAGTTTTAGCCACATTTACTTTGAAAGATCCCTTATAAGCCTTGCAACCATTGTTCTCAGGCTCAGAAAGAAGATATTGAGGGGTTACAGAAAAAGTGGTAGTTTGATTGAATTCATTCTCAGAAAGAATGGCAGGGTTGATAGCGTCAAAATCAGTAGCACTAGTCAGCTACTATAGACCGTGACAGAGCTATAGACTAAGAGTCTGTGGTGTTGCATTTGCAAGGAATATGTATGGAATGGATGGGCTTGGTGGTCCTTGTCAGTTTCTATTGTCAAACATGATTTGACACAGCATCTTTTAGTTGATCATCAGCCACAACCAATTCCTATTCTTGCCAAAAGAAGAGTACCACACATCCTGCAGGAAACTTTGCTGGGTCTATTCCGAAGGCTGGGTCAGAAAGCATCTGCCTGTTGGTGACATTGTTGCAGGGGCACTGTGCAACGATGAGTGACAGTAATTGTTTTTCTGATTTTTTGTCAGACTTGTGGTCCTTGGAATGAAATGCTCCTGCATGGCCCGGAAAAGCTGTGCCGCCCTACCCTGTACATTGTTTTCTAGCTGGCCCTTTGTTTTTAGTTCCAATGAACTCCACAGTCCGTGAGTTGTCGGGCGGTGCACCATTTGTTCCCGTTCTGTTCGTCATCTGAGTATGTGACGTGGCTGTATTAAAGTAACCACCATTCTAGGCAGTGAGACCATGCAGATGGTCTCTTTGACTAGGTTCAGAGACGACGGGCAATGGTGGGAGTATGATTATAGTTCTCCATCTTGTGATTCTGTCTGATAGCCATAAGCTGTAAATTGTCTCTGTGCACACCACTGTTCACCTTTTTTAAATAAAAAAGAAAAAGAAACATTTAGCTTCTAACATAGGCTATAAACGGCTGTAGGGCAGAAAATAGTCTACAGAAATATCATCTTACAGAAATATTGTGTCTTCAATATCTTTTACAAAAATATTGTTACAATGGATGCAGATTTTCTGTAATTCACTGTAATGAGGGGATACTGTTTTAAACAATATTGCACCAATTTCTCCAAAGTAGGTCCCTTCTTGCCTCAGTTTTTTAAAAGGTTAACTCGCCTCAGCCAGTCTCTCAGTCACCATGCTGTCTCTCTTTCAGAGATGTCCTTCTTGTGGGGAAAAGAAGTCTGGGAAGGATGAGCATGGCATTTGCTTTATTTGTTGCCGGATTCTCACTCTAACAAGAAGTAGAGAATGTGTCTTGAAATGCTATACAAGCCACTGAGACACAGACATATTGAAACAAGTGGAAGTGGGGAGCGTGCTTTCAGGATCCTCCTGATCCTGCAAGGCAAGGAAACTTTCAACTGTTCTGGCATTGGTGTGACCGGTTCTGAGTCAACCTCAATGTCCCTGAAACACTTTTGAACTTTGTTGCTTTCTAGAAAGATCAATCCAAGTGCCTGTACTGGAGGACATGCTTATTCCTGTGCCCGGAGAAGTTTTGCCTCCTTCAAAAAATTATACCTTTGGGAGCTCAGACGAGCTATTAGCTCCGCTCTCGCTCGTTGCACACTGCACCTTTAGTAATCTGCTGCACTTTGTCTTAACGAACTGTAATTGAATCTGAATCTGTTTTTAATAACAGTGGTTCTTACTTTTTAACCGGCGTTCTGGTGTTATATTGTTTTTATCTATTGGCCCTTTAAACTCATTTGCTCCTACCGGTTCCGAGGGATTGAGGGCAATCTCGCTTCCCTCCCGGTCCAGCCGGGTGGGGTGGAGACTCTGGGGAGGCGCCATCTTGGTAGAGTCACCCGCTCTAGTGGTCCTGCCCTCCCCGCACTCATGCACATAAATGGGGCCGCAGCGCAGACGCACGCAGTGGCGCGCCAAAGGCAAGCCCGTCTGCGCCCGTCAGCGTCCTGGATGCGGCCAGCGCCAGCCACTATGTCGATTTATCGCCTGCTGGCCCAGAGCGTGTATGCTATGATAGGGCAGCATTATTCAGTCTAGCGAAAGAAATGAAATGTCCAACTAGTTGGTCCCCATACACCCACTGTGAAGAGTTTGTCTGTCCTAACTGCGCTTGGACTCTTGCTCTACCGGCCCCTCATCGGCTGGTCTATAGCTCCACAGTCACTGAGACCACTCAGATAATGTTTAGGGCAGCCCTACTCAATACGAGATTGCTTCAGAGACATGAAAATCTTATATTTGATCTACTTAGGGATATGGATCTAGATGTACTCTTCTTCACAGAGACCTGGCTGTCGGCTACAGCCAACCCCACACTAGCTTCAGCCATCCCTACCAACTATAGAATCCTCAGGAAGGACCGCGACTCAGGTAGAGGAGGAGGGATTGCAATCATATTAAAAAAAGATTACGAGTGCGCCTGTTTTGAACTAGCAGACCTCCACGAGATAGAAGCTCTAGGCTTCTGCCTCACCCTCTCGCCGAATCAGTCATTAGCGGGGGTCCTTGTCTACCGACCTCCGGGCTCGGCCAGCAAGTGCCTCCGCTCACTGGAAAACGCACTGGAACCTTGGGCAACGAGATACACTAATTTCATGGTGTTGGGTGATTTTAATATTCACTTAGACAATGTCATTGGGCCAGAAACCATTACTTTACAGGAGATTATGAGTCCTCTGGGACTGAAACAAGAGGTTTTTGGGCCCACCCATCTGGCGGGACATACTCTTGATCAGGTTTTCTCCAATTTGAATTCAGTTATTACCCTGTCTACTCCTCTCCCTTGGACAGATCATTATCTTGTCACTTTCGCTTGGTTTCTGATGCGCAGTAAGTCGCCCATAAGAAGTAGTGGTCCCTCCACTTATCGGGTCTATCATAAACTACAACCAGAGTTCATTAATCAGGCCCTGTCTTCTTTCTCCCCAGTCATGACAGGGAATGTAGATTGCAACATTGTCCTTCTAAATAACTGGATCTGCGAGACAGTGATCGCACAAGCACCTATAAAAATGTCCTCTCAAACAAGATCCTGCCCGACGGCTCCTTGGTATAGTACCGAGCTTAGCCTCTGTAAGGGCCAATGCAAGAAGCTGGAGAGAATATGGAGACGACAGTACTCCACTGATGATAAAATTGCTTATAAAGCTGCGTTAAAGCTATCCCAAGTGAAACTACACCTTGCAAAAAAAAGTTTTTTTGATACTAGGGTTATGGAAGCGGACAATAAAGCAAAGGCAATTTTTAAAATTGTTGATTCCTTCCTGCGTCCTCTGGTCTCCTCGAGAGCCTGCACCCCCTCGATGGATTGGTGCAAAGAGCTTGACCAATTTTTTCATGGCAAAATTATGTCCCTTCAAAAAAGTTTTGGGATTCCAGCACCCTCTTTGCAGAAGCAGGGGCTGAGATTAGCTCCCCCTCCACTCACGTTTGCTACCTTAGACGCCTTCACCCCTATCCCCCTGGCTCATTCCTTAGCAGCATTAAAAAGCCTTAAGTCTGGCTCCCCCCTTGATCCTTGCCCTATTACGGTTCTAAATATGGTGGCACCAGCGATTAATCCTTCTATAAACCATATTTTTAACACTTCATTGGCTACGGGGGTAGTTCCCTCTATATGGAAAAAAGCGAAATTCCTGCCACTGCTAAAAAAAACCTACGGCAGACCCCAAGCAAGCAATAAACTATAGGCCTATTTGCCTTCTTCCTGCCTTCTCCAAAATTCTGGAGAAAGAAGTCAATCGTCAACTGTCCATATATCTGGAAGCAACCGGCATTCTTCCTCCTACGCAATCTGGCTTCCGTCCCCAGTTTAGTACTGAGACAGCACTCTTGGAGGTGACGGAGCACATCCGAAACATCCTTGACAGGGGAGGCAAAGCAATGCTGATACTGCTTGACCTCACAGTAGCATTTGACACAGTACCTCACCTCAAGCTGCTGGAACGACTACATGAAATAGGAATCAGACATCAGGCTTATAGCTGGCTGGCATCATTCCTGGACAGACGGTCGCTGGAAGTCTGGCTGCCTCCTTTTACAGCTCAGGCCAGGCCCCTGTTGGTGGGAGTGCCACAGGGGTCGGTTCTTAGCCCTACGCTGTTTAATGTTTACTTGACACCCCTTGCAACGTTGGCAGAGGCCCTTGGCGTGAAGGTCATCTTGTATGCAGATGACACACAGCTGTTGTTTACATGTGACAAAGACACGGATTTAGATGAGAAGGAGATTGCCGACTGTCTTACCAATGTCTTTCAATGGCTGGAGTTGCATCACCTTAGATTCAACCCAAATAAAACGGAGATTGTGACCTTTGGAGCTGTCTCTCACAACTTTGTGTAAAACTGCTGGCCAAGCAATTGACCGCATCTGGGATCCTCGAAAAATTGTGTCAAGAACCTAGGAATTAAAATTGACAGCTCACTTTCCTTCCTCCCGCAGATCCAAGCCTTGACGGTGTCATGCTTCAGCATGCTCAGCATGCTGAAAAAATTCCTACCACTCCTCTCTGAGGCAGCGGGTAGAAAGGTGGTGCAGGCCTTGATCACTTCCAGACTGGACTACGGGAATGCTCTGTACCTAGGTCTCCCTGACTACCTCTTTAACAGACTTCAAGTGGTATAGAATGCTGCAACAAGGCTTCTGCTTTCTCTTCCTCCTAGATCTCACATGACCCCACACCTAAAGGCCCTCCATTGGCTCCCGATGAAACAAAGGGTGACGTTTAAAGCCCTGGTCCTTATGCACAAGTCCTTGAACGGGACCGGTCCATCATATCTCAAAGAAAGAATTAGTTCCTATATTCCCACCCATACTCTTTGCTCTTCCTCGGCTCACATGGCAAGGGTCCCTCGAATTAACCGCCTCCGTATGGGTGGGAGATCCTTTCCATATCTTGGTCCCCGTGCCTGGAATAGCCTCCCTCCCTACTTGAGGCTGATAGACAGTCTAGAACTGTTCAAGAAGAAACTCTTTAATAACTAGTACCCTTCCTGTGTCTGCCCTCCCTCTGCCAGCACCGGGACACTCTGTTGAGTAGCCGCGCGCTTTATAAATGGTTATAACATAACATACCATGGATGGACATATATAGAACAGATATAGGACGCATTCTGTCAGCGCATCTTTTTTCTCATCAATTGATGATGTGGTTTGACGTTGATAATTCATAAAATGCAAACAAAGAAACAAAGACTATGAAATGTAGCTTAAAACTTCTAAAAGGAACTTCTTGGAAAAACAAAGCCAAGTAATTGTAACTGCATTTATGTAGTGCTTAATACCCCTGACGAGGCGTCAAAGCCCTTTTTCCGCAAGTAACACGCTACTCCGGACCCAAAGAGGATTAGTGGTGAATTAGTCAAGGGAGATATGAAATTAATTTGAGCAGTGGAGATGTTAGTTTGTTAGTTGGATTGAAAAGAATAGTGGAGGGATAGAAGGGGGAAGGGTCTATAAAGTTTTTTTTTTTTTAACTCATAGCAGTAGGAGGAGGTTTGGGATGAGTAATGGGGAGGGGGAGAGTTAGAGGGAAGGGTTTAGAAAGGCTTGTTTGGGATATCTGAATACTAAGAGGTATGAGATGATGCAAGGAGGGGTAGAGAAGGAAGAGTCTAGAGAGGGTTATTTTATGTATCATACTAGTAGAATGGGGTTTGGAACGAGTCAGAGAGTGGAGGTGTAGGATATATTGAGAGAGGTATAGGGTGAGATATAGGGTAGTACATAGGAAATGGTGAATTTGAAGTAAAGTATTAAATATAAAAATACATGGGGGCGTGGCTTAGCTGAGACTAAAAATGGCCGCACTTTAGGAGAGCTCTGTAAACTCCAGGAGCTGACCCTGTAATCTGACCACTATCCAGGCCAGCAGACATCCCCCCCCCCGACAGGAAGAACGTCGGAGAGGTGCGGGACCGTTCTAGGGTGATATCGAGAACCAAATCCTGCTCTGGACCTGAGAGACGGGGTGCCATGAGCGAAGCGGCTACAGTGGGAGGCGGCCTGCCCCTAAGAGCGGCGTGACTGAGCCGTGAAAATGAGAGGCCAGGGAAGAGGCTTGCAGCGCCTGGAACGACGGTGAGGGTAGGGCCCTGCACCCGCTGCCGCCGAGGGAACTCGGACCGAGAAAAGATCCAAATTAACAGCAAGAGGGCGACGGTGGTGTTGAGACGGAGCTGTAGGCTAAGGCCTGGTCCGGCCTAATAAAATGGGGGGGGGGCTCACACACAGACACAATCTGAGGTGATCAAGAGGACAATTGAACCACAGTCAAAGACGCCCAGCAGTACACAGAGGGGGCCTATCGAGGGTAAGCAGCCCATTTCCAGCCCTGTGGGTCCCTGCGGTGCAGGGATCTCTACAATCAGGGAAAGAGATGGGACTGAATGGCCTACCTGTGGAACTGTTTAAATGCATGCTGAGCAAAATGGCGGACCACTTCCTGGCTATGCTCGCGGAGGTGGGAGAGAAGGGTGCCCTGCTGCACGACCAAAGAAAAGCACTGATAGTGATCATCCCCAAGGAAGAGAAACTGCCAACAAACTGTGGGTCCTATAGGCCGATCTCCCTGCTTAATTACAAAGTGAAGGGATTAGCCAAGATCCTATCCATATGTTTATGGAAAGTGATCTCCTCTCTAATACACCGGATCAATCCGGATTCATGCCCCTTAGAGGCACCACACCGAACCTGAGACGCTTGTTTGGGATCCATCACATATTGGGTGGGGATGTAGCAGACCCCGCGGCCCTTTTGTCCCTAGACGCAAGGATGGCCTTTGATAGTGAGGGATTGGGCCTACCTCTTTGCTGTGTTAAGTCATCTGGGATTCGGACGAAAATTTATTGGCTGGGTGAAACTGCTTTATCACCAGCCATTGGCGAGAGTATGAGTCAACGACACGGTGTCCGGAGTGTTCCCTATGCAGAAAGGGACTAGACAGTGTTGCCCCCTCTCACCATTGCTGTTTGCCTTAGCGCTGGAGCCACTCGCGGCCTGGACGCAACAAGACCCCTTGATATGTGGTATCCCAGTGGGTGGGAAATGGGAAGAACGCATTTCCCTTTATGCAGACGACATTTTACTGTATGTTCTTAGACCACGGCAATCAGTAGACAGGACACTGCAGATTTTCCGCATCTTCGGGGATTATTCAGGCTACCAAATTAATTAGGATAAATCTCTGCTGTTCCCATTGACGGAGGGAGTCCCTGACCTGACTACTAGATGCAGGGTTCCAGTGGAGACATGGGGTTTTACATATTTGGGGATCGACGTTACCAGAGACCCGCAAGACTTCTATCAACGAAATCTGGAGTCTCAATTAGATAGCTTCATAAATGACGTGAAGAGTTGGCGAGCACTTCCTCTCACACTGATGGGTCGGGCAGCCTTATAAAAAATGATGGCACTCCCCCACCTCATATATGTTCCGCAAAACACACCCTATGAGGTCCCTCACACCTTTTTTCAAAGGGTGAAAAGGGAGCTAAACTCCCCTGCTCTGGAGCAGTGGTGCCTCACGCATAACACTTCGCAAACTGCAAAAAAGGGTCTATGAAGGGAGTTTAGCAATTTCTGACATTAAAAGTTATTACTGGGCCTCGTAGTTGGTGTCAGTCAATGACTGGATGTTTGGAAACCAGCCTGACCCGGCGTGGAGAGTAGACAGAGCGGCCATGGGAGAAGGAGGGTGCCTTCCCCTTCTATATGACTCGAGGCGACCAAAGGGATTTCCAATCCACACTCGAACTGTAGTAAAAGTGTGGAGCACAGCGGACAAATATCTGGGTTGGGAGGGGAAACTCACAAAAATGACCCCACTCTGGGACTGTAGCTGGCTCCGACATGTGAAAGAGCTGAAGAACTTTGGCAAATGGAAACTATTGCGATTAGAGAAGCTTGGGGATGTATGGAGAGACCAGGCATACATTAAATTCGAAGCGCTACAGCAAGAATATGAAATGAGAAAGGGTGAGTAGTTAAAATATCTACAATTAGGACATGCCCTCTGGAATCATATCTCCGAAGGAGAGGCCTTGGAAGAGGCTTCCCCCTTGGAGGACCGATTGTTAACGGACCTCTTGACGACCAAAGCGATATCGCTAATATATACAAAAATAATGAATAACTCCCCAGACCTGCTTGGACCGTTGAGGACAACATGGGATGGCGACCTGAGAAACTTAGATGATGATGACTGGGTAGAAGAAATACAGAGCCCAAGGATAGGTAGCGATACGATGCAGGTTCAGATTAATTCAACAGAAAATCTTACATTGGACCTATTATGCCAGAACGGTACTGCACCGATTGGGCCACGCAGAGACAGCCAGAGGGGATGTGTCTACCATCTGTTGTGGGATTGCCCCATCAATCAAGATTACTGGCAAAGGATCGGGAGGGTTATGGCCAGGGTGGTGGGACAAGAGGTCCCAGTTGAACCCAAATGGTTTTTATTACAAATCTCAGGGGAGGAGGCTTGGCCTAGATATACAAAAATGTGGTTGACTCTAGCGGAAGTGGTGGCAGAACAAAACGTCGCAAAAGTTTGGGGTGTGGACGCCCCTCCACGAGTAGCAGAATGGAAGTCCGAACTAGATCAGTGTAGATTAGCGAATAAAACCATATACTTGCGTAGGGCTTCCTGTGGAAATGGGAAAAAATCTGGGGAAGCTGGTAAACCTACAGAGGGTTTTAGAGTGCGGGAAACATTTGTGCTAAATACCTAAATATTTATGAACATAGTTATTATACACATTTATACAAAGCAGTACACGTGTCTAGGTACACACATGCAGTTCAAGTAAATGCTCATATGCATAGGGATATGCTATATACTTATGTTTGAGTATGGTGGTTATGTAGGGAAGAGCCAACTTTTGAGTAGTCTTCTGAAGATAAGGTAGTTTGTTATCCGTGTATCTTATGTTTGGGGCTAAAGAGTTCCATAGTTTGGCTGCTTGAACTGAGAAGGATGTGCCACCTATTTTTTTTTCTATAGTGGTGGAATTTTGAGATGAGGTGCCAATATAGAGCGGAGGTTCCTTTATTGAATGTATTTGGCGATTTTATTCCTGATGAAGAGTGGTCCTGTTCCATGTATCGCTTTGTGTGTGATACAAAGCAGCTTGAATGTGGATCTTCTGGCAACCGGTAACCAATGTAGGGCCTTCAAGGCACTGGAGATGAGGGCTTGTGGCTTTATATGTAGGAGTAGTCTGGCAGCAGTGTTCTTAATCCGTTGTGGTCTTTACATAGTTGTTAAAGATGATCCGTGCTAGAGGCTATTGGTGTAATCGAGTTTAGACAGGTGGGGGAGATGCGTCGCAGAGTTTTTATAGTAACGAAGCTTGAACTTGCTAGTTTGTCCGCTTGGACATTCATTGATAGCTTGGAGTCCATTGTAATTCCGAGGTTTCTTACTTCATTTGATACTTCAGGCTGTGTTCCCAGATCGTCAGGCCATGCGGTGAGTAGGACATAATTTTTCCAATCACCACATGTGAGTATTTCTGTTTTGGAGCATTCAGTTTGAGATGGCTCCATGTCATCCACTGATCCACGGCTCTGAGGCAATGAAAAATTTGAGAGTTTCCAGTGTCTGTGGGGCTTTCCAGTTTAAGGAGTATTTGTGTGTCATCCGCATAGTTATAACTTGTGAGGTGAAATTGATTGATCAGTGCCGGTAATGACTTCATGTAGATTTTGAAAAGCATGTGTGAGATGATAGAGCATTGAGGGACCCCTGCTTTTGTGAAATACGGTTTGGACGAGAAAGGGGGGGTATGCCGGCTTCTTAGAGTCTTTGTATTAGAGTGTCATGGTCAACCATGTCAAAGGCAGCTGAGAGGTCCAATATAAGTAGTGCAGCAACCCCATTCCGGTCAACTGTGCTTAAGGTCATCCCAGTTGGCAATGGTTGCAGATTCTGTGCCTCTTCCTGGACGGAATCCTGTTTGGAAGTCTGAAAGTATGGAATTATCTTCAATGAACTGTGACATCTGGGTGAATGCTGCTCTTTCTAGCAGTTTGCCCAGGAAAGATCCATTTGTAATTGGTCTGTAGTTGTCGGGGCTAAGCGGGTCCATGTTTGTTTTCTTTAGTAATGGGCATATGTATGACTTTTTTTTAGATCTTCTGGAAATATTCCAGTAGTTAAGGAATTGTTGATGAATCTTCTTACTGGTGTGGCAGCATAGGTAGTTAGAAGAAGTTTTTTGAAGGGTTGTGGTGGACATGGGTCAGAAGGGCTGCGGGCAGGCCTGCTTGCTTTGACCAGGCCCATAAATTCATTGTGTGATATTTTTTTGGGAGGGAATGCAGAAGCCGGGTTAGCACACTCTTGGAGGTTTTTCTTTGTTTTAAATAGGAGTCCAAAGTGTCGGCTTTTGTCGTGTAATGATTAGCTAGTTTGTCTGTTAAATCTTGAGTAATGAGATGAGCTCCTTCGAGGCAAGTTGGTTTCTGAAATTCTGTGAGAATTTTATAGAATTCTTTATTTGCACATTTAGCATTTTGAATTCTGTGTGAATAGTATTTTTCCTGTGGGTTTGTGGATGATCTGATGTAGGTTCAGTGTGCCTAGGCCAGTGATGATTGTTTTTGGATGGGGCATATTGGGTTTGTGAAGGCAAATGTTTAGGTCACCTGTGCCTAGAAATGTGTCTGGGAATGGTGCATTGCTAGGTGGAGGTCTGTAAAGGAGCAGGATGTTATAGGAGGAAGATGGTGTAGGGCTACATCTGGTGAAGAGGGCCTCACAACCTTGTATCAAGACATCGCCAGCTTTAGTGATATTTAATGTTTGTTTGAATACACCAGCTAGGCCAACTCCTCTTTTGACAAGACTTTTTTGTGTGAAAGTTTGTTGGTGACAGAAATTGGCCTGTTAGGAGTAATTAAAGCAGGCGGTATGTGTCTGGATGGGGTATAGTTACGTATGGTGTGGGTTTGGGTTGTGTTTGTGATTAGTAAATTGGTTAGTGAGATAGTATAGAGTGGTGTTTTGTGTGTGAGTAAAGGTGCAAATGTGTGGTTGGGGTAGAAGGGTGTAAAGGTGTGGTTTGTGGGGTTTTGTAGTGGGTGCTGAGATAGTGAAGTGTGTTTAGGGTTTGTTTGTAGTAAAGTGAGTAGTGTACATTTGCTGTGTGTTAATCTGGTTGTGGATGGGGTAGGGTTGGTACTGGTGAAAGGGAAAATGGGCAGCATCTCTGGCCCTAGGCCCGACCAGGCCCAAACATTCAGCTGCCCTTGTCCTCTCCGCCCTTAGCCTCGACACCTGGGCTGAGACGTCCTGAACCCTATCCTTAAATAGCCCTAGTGGTCAAGTGACCTCTTCAGCCAATGGGAGCCCTAACCAATCAAACCACTAGCCCTAAGACCAATAGGAGACCAGGCCCTTACAACCAATCACAGCCCTAGTCCTAGCAGCCAATAAGAAATGAAACCCTTAGCAAGTCCTGGCACACATATATACAGTGTAACAAGTATATGACTTATATTGAGAGAAACAAAACATATCATAAGTGACTCGTTTTAATAATTTCTTGTTGATGAGAACTCCAGCCAACACGTGTTTCGTCGTTCGGGACAAAAGACCCGCGACTTCTTCAGGGCTTTGTTGATATAACAAAGTCTTTTGAGCCTTCTAGCTGGTTGTACTTCCGTCCCAGCCTAACTACGGCTGGGAAATTTCACGTGAAGTAGTAGCTTCAATGTGATGATTTTAAATGTGCACGATTCTGAGTGCAGTCCGTGCAAGAATCTCCGGCTTTATATCTAGTCAGTCTCCGGTGCGCTGTGTGTGGCAGCGTCCTGACTGTATCCGACCGCGGCCCCTCCGAATGTCCACTTACAGCGGACGCCTGGGCGTCAATGACCAGCTCGCGGGGTTTGAGGAAGGAGTTGACCACCTTAAAGATAGCCTTGCCCGGTTTATCGGAGGTGTCAATACACTTGGCAATGTGATCTCTCCTAGCCTCCTTCATGAGTTTGGGCATACCCTTCAAAGATTTCTTAAATGTCATTTTGGCAGAGGTATCATAGTCCATCCTCCATTGTCGTTCCAAGCGCTTACACTTGCTTTTCATAGCCCTAAGTGACTCGGAAAACCAAGGGGCTGAGGGAGATTTCCTCATAGATTTTGTAACTCTGGCTGGTGCCGTAGATTCTACTGCAGTGGCAATCCAATTATGTAGGGCCAGAGTATCTATATTAGGGTCTAGCGATAGAGACGGTTTGTTGGCTAGCAGAATTGGGTTTAGGCATTCGGCTGTCAGCTTCTTCCAGTTTCTCTTTAGAAAGTATCTGGCACTCTCAGGCGAGTCAGGTTTTGCCAGATTGAAAGAGAAAGGAATGAGAAAATGGTCTGACCAGACCACCTGGTTTGGCATATCGGTTCTCATGGACAAGATATTAGAAAATATCAGGTCCAGGGTGTGCCCTGCTTTATGGGTAGGGGATTTCACAAGTTGGGGCAAATTCGCGCCTTCCAGCGAGGAGACCATCTGCCTGGCTTGACCACAAGTGGGATCGTTTACATGCAAATTAAAATCCCCTAATGCGGTGAAATTAGAGGATAAGAGGGATTTCTGTGCAATAAAATTACATAATTCCAGATGTAAATTGGGTGGGCAGTCAGGAGGCCTATATACCATCAGCCCCGAGAAAGAGGTTGTGGGGCCAGTCTTAATGCAAAAATGTAGGCCCTCGACCATGCCCATATTCACTAATGCTGAGGTGGTTATGTCCCAGGAGTCCTAGAGGATAATCGCTACCCCCCTCCTCTTTTGTCTCCCACCCTATTTGCACAGCAAATTTTAAACCCAGAAGGCATAGCTAATGCCACTGCTGCAAGGGTATCATCCTTCAGCCAAGTTTCAGTTAAAAACATGACCTCCAACTAATTTTCTGCCAATAGCAGCCACAAGTCCTCTGCATGTTTTGATAAGGATCTACAATTTATTAGGCATGCCCTAATGAGATCACACGCCTCCCTCTGCTCGCTTTTAACCCAGGCACCAATCAGAATCATAGACCTATCAGCCAATCAGAACACTAACCCTAAGCCCAATAGAAACACCAGATACAGCAGAAAATCAGTAGCAGCCTATATAAGTTATGTGTGACCTCAAGTTCAGGCAGCTGGGCAGGGGGCTTGTATCTGTTCCTTAATTCAGAATCTCCTTGGAGACAGACAGACTCAATCCAAACTCTGGAGTTCTGCAGGTAAAAGCCTAAATTAGACCTCTAACAAAACTGCTTTTCCCTCACTTAAACAACTCACTCTCCTAGCCCAAAACGAGTGCTAAATACACTTTCCAAACACAGTTTAAACACTAAGAGCAGATTATTGCAGTCTCAGAGCCTCTGAGGTATAATATGTCTGTTTTTTTTATCTTTTACTAAGACAAAAGGGAGCTGGGGGTGAATTGCTTACTCAAAGTTCGGAGCACAGATTAGGGGAGAAACTAGGAGGGAAAATTAAGCGGTAACAGGCAGGTGAACACAGCAGATTTCGGACTAGAAAGCCCACACATAAGCAAGTGAAATTGAGACAGTCACGGTCAGGTGAAAACAGCAGATTTTGAACTACAATACCCACAATGCAACAGGTAAATTGAGGCAGTCACGGGCAAGTAAACAGCAGATATTAAACTATGAAGCCCACGAAAAGGTGAAAATGAGGCAGTCACGGGTAGAGGAAAATCACTTTTAAAGTTTCAGGATGGTAGTAGTGATGGAGGAGGTAAAAAACACATTTTTAAGGCCAAAGAGGTTAGGTTGCTTTCTGAATTCATGAAGGCGATAGATACAGAGTTTCAGAACAAACTATGAAAAAGCTTACCCACCACTGCAGGGGAAGCTGATAACTGGAATGTTAAGAAGGTTGGCAAATAATATAGAAATGCTGCAAGTATGAGTGTTACTACTTGACTGCAATCAAAGAAGTCAAAAGTGGTTGATGGCTTTCCAGTGAGTCACACACCTATTTTACCAAGCCTACTAAGCACACCATGCACATTTGCTCGAATTTATTCTCCTTGAAAGAAGAATGGAGAAAAATAATAAGCTCCAGACTCGTATCCCTTCTTGTTCTGAGATACTCTACCACCAGTTCAGCGCCCATCAAGAAGCAGAATAGAAAGAAAGATGAGTATAAAGGTTTGCAAACCGGAGCAACCTCTATTAGAATAACAATCTCTCTGCCCTCCAAGTAATAAACAGGAGATCTTATGGGACTGTCATCCTTTATGACTCATGACTTTAAAGAAATCATGAAAGAGAGTATGATTGCCTCCAATCAGTCCATCATTGGAGAAAATATGTGGTAATCCAGGCAATATAAGTATGTTGCTATGGAGTGTCAATGAGTCACACTTATGTTCAGTTGCAACAAAATAAGCTTAGGCCTCCCACTCACCTGCTCATCTTGTTTTGGATCGCATGCAGAGGATGATATGAACATATGCAAAAAAGACCTATTCTCCTGGTGCAGGAGGATCAATCTCTCTCATTAATGAATTTGGTAAATGTGGCTCATAAACATCAAAAGGACAAGGGTGTTCACTCCTGGCAATTTATAGTCACAAAAAGGGACCAAATCTACAATATGATCACATCTGAAATGTAAAGGTCAGTAATAGATTGGTCCACTTTGGTCTACTTCAGACCAGAAATAATACATCAGCATGCTGTAGCTTAAAGCAGTCAAACCTAGAACCTCAACTCCTTCCATTTCTTTTAGCAGGATCCTCCGTCTTTAGATAAACAACCCGCAATGGTGCATCATCTCAACAAGCAGCAGGAACCTAGATCCATAGTACTTTGAAGAAAGCACAGATGACATGGAACTGTTCTCTGGTAAAGACTATGCCTCTTACCGTGGTGCATTTTCCAGGTTTGCACAGTTATAAGACGGTTGAGCTCAGAAGACATCTTATGGAGGAACATGAGTGGCTACCTAATTATGACATTCTGTCAAACATCTTCAAAGTCTGGGAGACTGGACGTCTTTCTATTCATTACCACAGAAACACAAAATGTCATGACTTTGCATCCAGATTCCCAGAGCCCCTATCCATGGAGAATGATCTTTTGTTGAGCACATTTGCTTACACTTTTCCTCCAACTGAACTCCTTCTCAAGTGTGATTGTCAAGCTGAGAAAAGCAGGATGACAATAAGACTCATTGCTTTGAACTGACTGAGGTATGAGGGCACTTGTGCTACCTAATGGTGAAACCGCGTAGTCAGCTTCCGTGCAGGCCAGATGTGGCAAGATCCTTATTTCCATCATGCCATCTTTGTAGTTTCCCCGTTTGACCCCTGAATACATGTAATATGGTCAAATTAGCCAGTCAGATGACTGTATGAGCATTTTGAGAGAATCAATATGTCTTCCACTGGCCCTTTATGTTTCTTAGTGGTAGAGATTCTTCATCTGGTTCCCCCAAAAAATAGAAGGATTGAAGAATTTGCCAAGAAGAAACATTACTACCTTAACTTCTCCAGCTAAATCTGGCCTTCAATTTTTTTGTGTTGAGGTAGCTTATACTTCTAGCCAGTTTAAGTAGCAGAAAAACTAATACTATAGAAACGTAAGCTTTGACTTGTTGGTGGGGAATTAACTATTTTAGGAAATGTGTATTGCAAATTGAATTTATCATTAGAACAGATCATTTTCCACTGGTGAAGGAAGAACAACTTCAAAAATCTCCAAACGTATGCTGCGCTTGCAAAAATTTGATTTCAGAATAGAACATATGCAAAGAAAAAAGTTTTGGCGGATTATCTGTCAAGATGACCAAGAGGGCTGTGATGAAATGCAAAGTGTAGATTAGGAAGATGATGGAAGCATGGCCACAGATGTTCATGAAGTGATGAGCTGGAGCATTTCATAGGAGGAATAGGTAGAAAGCCTTGAGCAGGATCCAATTCTATGTAAAGTAAAGAGTACCTGGTAGATAAAGGTTGTGCTGACTATGCTGAGGAGTGGTATCAAAATGTTAGTCTGGAGATGCCATATGTTAAAAGAATTTTTTTCAGATAAAAGCTTTAGTAGTGTTGGAGAGGTTGAGAGACAAGGTTTCAACATTCTCACATGATGGTCACCTAGGCATGAGCGCTAACAAAAGACGTGTTCTGATTTTTAGTGATCTGCATTGAATTGTAGTGTGGAAAAAACAAGTGCAATGAGTGATAAGTCTCAGGGGACAGTGAGTTATCCTCTGGTGGTGTCGAAGATGTCTGATGGCTTGTGAAAAAAGTGGATTGGACATTTTCAGACTGTATTGCACATTGGAAAATTTACACAAGTTTGCCATTGTTGCAGGGGATTACTTTTCCAAATAGTCAAATTTAAGCTCATCACCCCGCAAGCACCTTGATGTTTTAGAGTTCTTGAAAGAACTGTTCATTAGAGAAGGTTTTCCCAAGATCTTAGTAATGAATATTGGGGTACATTTGCTTTTTAAGGAATTACAAAAATACTTGTGGTTAAGGGTGATTGAGCACATTAAAGTATCAGCATATTATCATCAAGGGAAAGGATCAGTCAAAAGATGGAACAGGGTTCTTAGGGAGGGATTACAATAGGCAATTTGCTGAGGGACTGATTTGAAAGAAAGCGTGAAGAAACTGTTGTTGGCTTATAGAACTACCCCTACAGTGAAACTGGAAATAACTAATGAGGGGTAGGAAGCCATGTACTCTGTTGAAAATGGGATGGATGGAGGAAAAGATGAATATAAAATTCGGAGAACATCGAGAAGGCGGTTGCCTTAAGAAATCTCAGGAGTGGTATAATCGATTTGCAGTGGGCAACTGGGCAGAGTAAAGAACATAAGATTGGTGAGAAAAGGCCTGTCAGTAGTGTATTCCCAATCAAATAGAATAATAAGGGTGGATGACTTAACGGTCAAAATTAGTGACAGCAATGTGTGGAATCAAAGAAGCTGGTGAAGTTGTCTGGTTGTTTGATAAAAATATAGAAGGGTAGAAGGAATTGGCATCAAATGGAGATGTTATGGTAGGCGTAGGGGGAGTGAGGAAGAGTTTGAGGATACACAAGCGTCCTTTGTGGATGATGGATTTCCAGAGTGAGTATTTGTCTGTTCCTTCTGAAAATCTCATGCTTGTGCCACATTCATCAAAACAGATAAAAATATCTGTAATTAGTGTAGACATTACTGTTGCCTTTTGTGAGGTGGTACATTTTTGTATAGTCTTATTCCTCCATACTACTCACTGTGAAAACAATGGCTTATTGGTTGCATGGGGGGATGGCCCCTGTTCACACAACAGCGACAATCCCTGTCAGGGTGAACCACAAAGGTCACTAGATGAACCTGTGCTTGGCCCTTGATAGCTTGACACTAAAAGCAGTCAGCTTAACTTGAAGGCAATGTGTAAAGTATTTATGCAACACACACACTGTAATAAAGTGAAAACACAACACAAGAAAAATCCTACACCAATTTAGAAAAATAGAGTAAAATTTACTAAATTATTTGCCAGCAAAACGATAAAAACCCAATCAGTAGAACCGGAGTTATGATTTTAAAGTTTATATTTAAAAGGTTTTTATTAATTTTTGATGTTTGCAAACAAAGCCCCAACATACAACAGGACCCAATACCCTGGACCCCATTCCATAAGTAGGCTACCTATTCCAACAACATCGTGGGTACCCCCAGTTGTACCTCAAAGCGTTCGCATTGGTCTGGGTGTCCGTCAAAGTCCTGAGCCCATACGGCCCCTCTTATCTCGCATTGCTGGAGTGCAAAATAATTACAAAACAAAAAACACATGACTAACGTCCCTCCCTCCCCCCACCCCGTGCCGGCACTCTCCCTGATCCTACCACTCCATATCCGCCCACTCCTTTCTATCGCAGGGTCTACATATCGGGCCTTTGGGTTTGTTCGGGCCACAAACTAGGGAGACGAAGCACTCGCAGATATTTAGGCTGTGTGAGCTCATTAAACTCGGAGGAAAGTAGCGATATAAATGGCTGCCATGTTGTTGCAAACGCATCAGACGTACCATGGAGGGTGGCTGAGATTCTTTCCATCCCTAGAACAAACCACATTCTATGCAGCCATCCCGTATAGTTAGGTTGTGTGGTTGTACCCCAATGCGCCAGTATATTTTGTAATGCCGCCCCTATTGCTATCCCCATCTGGCGTCCGCGCAGACTTTTAAGAGGATACGTAATAGGATTAGGTAACCCTAGAACCACGTACACCGGAAGCCTCGGTATCTGAGTGCTAAAAAGTGCGTCCACCGTGTCCAATATCTTAGTCCAGTAGTCTCCTAGGAGCGGACATTCCCATAGTATATGCAGCAGGGTGCCCTCTTGATCGCACCCCCTCCAGCAAGTAGGACTCCTCTGTGGATTACCCCTATTCAACCTCGCCGGCGTAAGATACCAGTATGTTCCTATCTTCATAGCGGATTCCACACTGGCGACATTTCTAGCTGCGTGTTTTGCCCTGTAATAGATCCCCTCCCAGTCCTTACGTGTGAGTGCCCCCCCCTATTTCTTTCTCCCATCTCCTCTGACTAGGTGTTGCTTGCCCCGTGGGACCCTGTCGAATCATATTATACATATCTGTTATGAGGCTTTTGTCTGAGGTTTTAGTGATAAGCCATTTTTCGTATGCCGTCAATTTCCGGCCCCCCTGCATCCGGACCTCATCTTGGAGCACCCAGTGACGCAACTGTAGGTATCTCATACGTTCGGCCTCAGGAATCCCATAATCCGATTTCAGTTGGGGAAACTGGATAATACCCTCTAGATCGAAGAGGTGACCCACAGAGCGGCAAGGGGTAACCTTCCACGCCGCAAAGGCCGCCTCGGGCATCCCAGGGGTGAACTCACAGTTTCCAAATAGCGGAGTGAGTGGGGAAGGGAAGGTGGACAACTTCCTCTTCGTCACCACCGCATCCCATGCAGTCAATACCGACTTGGTGACTGGTGATCTCATCAATCCCTGTGGGCGTTGAGCTTTTTTCAGGAAGGGGACCTTCCAGAGTGGTATCTGCGCGATCGCCCTGTCCTGAAAGAGCCACCTCTTTTCTGACTCAGGCCGTGCCCATTCCACCAGGTACCGCAGCTGCGCCGCCCGGTGATAACTAAGTAAGTCAGGAATCCCCAGTCCACCCTCATCTGGCCTCATGTAGCCCAATGCTTTACTCATCCGGGGGCGCGCCCCTGCCCACACAAACTGGTTGAAATCCCTCTGTAACGCTACCAGGGATCCCGCCGGTGGCGGCACCGGTAGGGTCTGGAATAAGTATAGAGCTTTCGGCAATAGGGACATCTTGACCGCCGCCACCCGTCCCAGTAATGAGAGCCGGAGTTTACTCCACGCTCCCAAATCCCGTTTTGCCTGGCGTGCCAGCCTCCCATAGTTCAATTGAGCCGTGCGCTGCACCGAAGCAGCTAGTTCCAGTCCCAGGTAGGGGATGGAATCCTTCAATTGAATTCCCTGTAGGGCCGAAACCCCCTTCCCCGGGGATCCAGGCCGGGATTTAAGTGTAATATCAGTGACTTATCCACATTCACTCGATAGCCCGACAAGCGCCCGAACTCCAGCAATTCATCCAAAAAGCGGGTAATGAGTCATCAGGGTCTTTCAGCGCCGCTATCACATCGTCCGCGTACAGGCTAATTGGGTGTGACTCCCCTCCAAACGGAATCCCTGTAATCCGCGGGTTTTCCCTCACTCGCTGCGCCAAGGGCTCGATGTATAAGGCAAAGAGCAAGGGGGACAAAGGACACCCCTGCCTGGTGCCCCTCTGTATTGGAAAAGCCCTGGATGTAACTCCATTCACCCGAATGGTCGCAGTGGGAGCCCTATAGCAGCAACTCACCCATCCCCTGAAGCGCTCTCCCATGCCAACCGTACGTAGTGTATGGCCTAAGAACCCCCAATTGACACGATCGAACGCCTTTTCGGCATCCACCATCAGGAGCAGGGCATCCATCCCCGTACAGTGGGCTTTGTCAATCAAATGAAGTACTCTTTTCATGTTGTCCGCACACTGACGCGTCTGGATGAAGCCTGCCTGGTCCGGTTCGATCAAGGACAGCATATTAGGGCAGAGGCGGGTGGCCAAAATTCCGGTGAACAATTTGAAGTCGACATTTAATAAAGATATGGGGCGGTACGATCCGCATCTCTGGCCATCCTTACCAGGCTTGGGGAGCACCACTATAGCTGCAGGGAGCATCGAGGCGGGAATAGGTGTCTCCCCCCCCAAAGGAATTGAAGAGTTTAGTCAGGAGAGGGGCAATTATATGACAACATTTCTTATAAAAGAGGGCTGGAAACCCGTCTGGTCCTGGGGATTTAAGCAGCTTGAGGCGCGAGATCGCCACAATGACCTCCTCCACACGAATGGGAGCCTCTAGCGTTGCCGCTTGGTCGGGAGTTAAAGCCGACATAGAGACCGACTGGAGATAATCCAGTATATCTGCCTCTGGGACCGGCTCAGCCGCGTACAACTCCTCATAAAACTGTACGAACGTGTCCGCAATACCCTGGTCATCCGTGACCTCTCGCTGAGCATCACTGCGCAGGGAGGAAACCCTCGACCGTTGCTTACGGGCTCGAAGTCTATTAGCCAACAGGCGCCCCGTGCGGTCGCCCCCCACATAGTAAGCATGTTTTAAGCGTACCGCAACATATTCTGCCCTATCCAAATCAATGCCGGCGAGCTGTGCCCTAGCTGCCTTAAGTTGGCGCCAGACCCTCAGCGCTCCCATCCTACCATGGACTCTCTCCAGCTCCTGCACCCGATCGGCCAGGGCCTTCCGCGTCTCCCTGCGCTCCCTGTTTTCTGCCGCCGCGATCGCTATAAACTCCCCCCGGAGCACCGCCTTCATTGCTTCCCAAAGTGTAGTGATGTGGGTATCGGGCGTGTCGTGTGCGAGGTAGTCTTGAGCGCACCTAGTGAGCTGCTGTATCACCTGGTCCTTATAAAGCAACGCCTCCCTGAGTCTCCAGCACCCCTGTTGCCGTGGGCCTGTCGGCAACGCAAGCTGGACGACCACTGCATCATGATCTGAAAGAGCCATCGGTTCAATCTCTATCCCGACCACCCTCCCCTGGATATCTCTGGTGCCCAGCAAGTGGTCGAGGCGAGCATATGACTTATGAGCATTAGAGAAAAACGTATACTGAGTCGCGTGTGGGTGCGCTTCCCTCCAGAGATCTAAGAACCCCAGTTCCGCGAGCCACTGCTTACCCTCCCCAGAAAGTTCCCCCTTGTGCCAGTATGATGTTTGTGACCTGTCCCTATGTGCCTCCATAACCAAGTTCAGGTCGCCCCCAATAAGAGTCATATTATTCTGGGGTGCCACAGCGTCCGACAAAGCTACTTTTAAAAACTCCTCTTGCCCCGAGTTAAGTGCGTACAGGGATCCCACTACCATCGTCTGTGACCCAAATTGAATCGTATAGGCCAGCAATCTACCCCTTATTTCAGCGACCTTTTCCTTCACCACCCCCTTACATCTTTGCGAAATCAGGAGGGCCACTCCAGCTCTCTTGTCCCCAGCACAGGAAAAGTATTGTTGCGGGAATGCCCTGGAGCGCAAATGACGGCAGTCCTTAGTCAATAAATGCGTCTCCTGCAGGAGGCAGATGTCCGCCTCCACCCGCTCTAAGAAGGAAAGCACTGCTCTACGTTTAACCGGGTTATTGAGGCCCTTGACATTTAAGGTTAGAATGGACACATCCCCCCTAACCATACCACTGTCGTCCCCACTGAGCTGTGTCAATCCCCTGAAGGACACCCCGGAGATAGACCCCAGCATCTCTGCCCTCAAGGATTAATTGCCCCCTTTCACTCACGGGCCTCCCCTCCCTCGGATTCTCCACCGTCGATGGACCATGAAGTGCCGGCACCCCACCCTTCCCCCCCTCCCAACTCCCCAAAACAAAAACACAAAACCCAACTAGTAAAACCTTAGGACATTGTCTGGGAGGTGCGGGTGGCCTCCGCAGCTCCCTGGTGAGAAAGTCAGTGGGGTGCATTCGGTGGCCACTGGATACCCCCCGCCGCCCCCCGGCCGCCCCCAGCATGCTGTGAGTCACTTATCTGCCCCTGTGAAGCATCATCATCCCTCTTATCAAGCGGGCAGTCCCGAAGCCAGCGTCTGCAGTACTCCTCGCCATTCCTGCGCCATCGTCTCAGGGTCAGGCTTGGCCGGAGTCCCTCGCCTCCGTCGTTGTCGGCTCACCCTCTGCCATCCGTCGCGAGTGTCTCTGCCGAGTGTTCCCTCGGGCTCCGCCTCCTTCGTAGGCAAGTCACTGTTCAAGATCCGACAAGCCTCCATCACCGAACGGACCTGGCAGAGCTTGTCCTCTATTTTGAAAATAAGGCGAAATGGGTGCCCCCAGGAATAGCTAACCCCTTGGCTGCGCAGGTGCGAGGTGACGGGCCGGAAGGCCCTTCTCTTTTGAAGCGTGATCGCAGCCAAGTCTTGGTAAAGTGCAATGTCATGGCCACCATGCTGCAGTGGCTGTGTCTCCCTGGCCTTTCTCATAATACGCTCTTTCAATTGGAAGTCCGGCAGGTAAGCCAGGATGTCCGGTGGCGGAGCAGGAGCCCTCCTCGGCAAACCCACCCTGTGGGCCCGATCGATTTTGATGGGGAAGTCCGTGGTCTCTTGCAGGATACCGCGGAAGAGCCCCTGGAGAAACAGCGTAATGTCCGGGCCCTCCTCTTGCCATGGAATGCCCTTCACCCGAATGTTGTTCCTCCGGGAACGATTCTCCAGGTCCTCCGCATGGGCCTGGAGGTCCACCTGTTGGTCCTGCAGCCGCAGTACCTCCTGCTTCAGGTGTTCAATTTCTTCCTCCCTGGAGTCCTCCTTCTCTTCAATCGAGGCCACCCGTTCGCCAATGGCATCCATGTCTCTACGCACCTCCTTGACCTCAGTGGCTACCTCCTGGCGGAGATTCTGGATGTCGTCTCTCAAAGTGGAAAACAGCTGGGTGAGGAATGTCCGGGTCACCGGCTCCTCCACGGCCTCAGCCTCTGCCCCCCCTGACGTCAGGGACGGGGCCCTGCTTTCTCCTCCGGCCTGTCCCCCCACCTTAGCGAACATGTCCTTCACTGTCCTGTCTTTCTTGCCTCTAGTGAAAGACATGATGGACGCTCTCAAGCCGGGGTCATCGCGATTGGCTCCTATCACCTCCACCACTCCACCACCGCCCTTCTGCTGAGTCGACGGGCCTCGCCTCCGCACCCCCGGGCCCAGTCCGGCCCTATCCAGGGGCCGCCAGCTACAAGGCAGTCCAGTTCCAGCCCTCCTCGTGCTCCCTCACATACTTGCGGACTCCGGGCCCCGCGCAATGTCCTCCACGGGATCTGACCGGATGGGCCTCTTCGCTCCCCGGGCCCCCTCCAATCACTCGACCTGCTCCCTCAGATCTGGCCACCTCCGGGCATCAACCGGGCCGCACCCGGGCTCCTGTACCAACTGCCGCCTTAGAACCCGAGCACCCCCCTGGGTCCCCTGCAGCATAGGAAGATCTCCCTCAGGCACCGCTCACCTTCCCTGGGCCTCGGAGATCTTCTGCCTTCTGCCGCCACTCAGGCCAGGAAACACCGCTGACTCTCCTTGCACCGTGTCCCCAGAGTCAGTATCCTGCCTCTAGACCCCCTCCAGTGTCACTGCCCGCTCTTTCTGTGCGACGGGCCCCTCCGCCAAAGCTCCCCGGGGCCTCACCTCGCCTCCAGCCGACTCAAGCAACGGCAATCAGCTCCAGGCCGCCTCTCTCCCTACAGCGCCTCGCAGCTCCTCCAGGGTCCTCTCGACTCCCAGCTCGCTGCCCCTGCGGGTTACAGGCAGGTCTTCTCGCCTCCAAGCATAGTCACCGGTGCTCCGCAAGCCCCACGGGACCCCCGGTCTTCCTCGCTCTCACCAGTAGCGCTCGCCAGGCCGAGTCAAGGCAGCAGCTTCTCTGCCCGGGCCCCCCGTTATAGTGAGTACGCCGGTCACCGCAGCCCTCCGCAGTCGGGGATTCCGCCGTCTCCAATCCTACCCACAGCTGCTCGATGAGTCCGCCTCTCCGGCGATCACGGGAGTGCGTCTCCTGTGCGCACGGCCTCTCCGTCACTCCCTGTATGGCGCCGCATCCGCCATCTTAGGTGCTCCGACAGTCCGCCCCCGGCTGGTTTCCTAGCCGCCGTGAGCTGCGGGGGGGGCACTATTCACACCCCAGGACTGGCCCTCACGCTCCCGCCACTATCAAGCGGCGGCTCAGGGGGCTTTCTCCGCTTTAGGCAGCCGGGGCGACCATGGGCAGCCGACGGGAGCGGGGAGACGAACAGGACACGTCTTACCCGCTCGCCATCCCGGCCACGCCCCCTGATTTTTAAAGTTTAAGGTAAAAACTAGCACCTAAAACAATAAAGCTCCAACTGAGGACATCTAGTCCCGCGAGACTGGGTCAAAGTCTCAAAATATGGTTGACCGCGATGGAGCGCTGTTCGGACACAAGAAGTGGGGCCGGTCGGCGCTTATCTTTAGACTTAGCAGAAATTTGGGCGAAAATGTTCTGAGAAGGTAAAATTCAGCCAGCTGCAGGTGGTATCCGAGGAGGAGGTGTTGTTGTCGAGGCGACGCTGCGCGAAGTTGCAGTGAAGATTTCTACGTTTGGACTTAGCCTCTTTTTTGACGAAAATATCCAGCGGGATGAGACAGGAGGCTGTAGCCGACAAGAGTTCCAGGAGGCTGGCTACCCCTTTAGCAAAGGACTGCTGAACAGGACTTACTAATGCAGAGAAGAACATAGAGGGAGCTACTGCGGAGTCAGGCCGACCGGTTATGCACCTTGGGGGAGGGAGGGATAGACAGGCGGATTGGTCCCGGTCTTCCCTCTTTTCTCAGAGCAGTTTTTAGCCAAAAAGATTTGGATATTTGGCTATCTGGGCACCTTTAACACCACAACCAAGGGTCCAGGACTGGAGGGGCACCACTTGGGGGTTAAAAACTCACTCAGGCTGGTGCCAGGTGTGGGTTCAACATAATGGGAGCCTTATATGTCCTTGATGCTCTGATCGTCAGGCCAACAATCTAGCTCTTGGAGCCACTCTAGTAGTCCTGGGTTCAAGTGATGAAGCAGGATTGAAGCAGCAGGGCAGGCCTCTGAAAGTCCACGGGTGGCTCCAGGCAGAAAAGCAGGCCTTCAAGGTGTAGCAAAGCAGTCTTGTGGAGTACACAGCAGCCCATAGCAGCAGGCAGTCCTCTGAGAGTCTTTCTGCAGTTCTATTGTGTGACTGTCTGGGAGGAATTAACAAAGTCCAACTGCCGACTACACCCATTTTTGTGGCCTAGGATAGGCTACATGCACCATATAGCCATGGCAGGAAAATGTTAACTTTCTAAAAGTGGCATTTTCAAAATTGTAATTTAAAATTCAACTTTATCATTAAAGAGGATTTTTAATTACAATTTCATATATACCAAATATGAAATGCTTACCTGCTCCCAAACAAAGGTTAGCACTTATTAAATGTAATAAGGCAACACAATGTTATTGTATGGTACAGGTAGGCCTAACAGTAATGAAAAACAAAATTTGGGAGTTTTTCACTATCAGGACATGCAAAACTTAAATGTTCCTGTCCAAACTTTTAATTCCAATGAACTCTGCCCTATGGGCAACCTAGGGCCTAACTTAGGGGTGGCGTATATGCAATAAAAGGAGAGTTTAAAGCTGGGCAAGGGGGTTATATTGCCAAGTCGAATTGGCAGTTTAAAACTGCATTCAGGCTGCAATGGCAGACCTGGGACATGTCTAAGGGGCTACGTAAATGGTTAGCTGCAGGCCCACTAATATCATTTAATTTACAGGACCTGCGTAAATAGTATGGCACTCTACAAGGGACTTCTAAGTAAATTAAATATGCCAATTAGCCAATCAGGTGTAAGCCAATTTCCCCATGTTTAGAGGAGAGAGTACAAACACTTTAGCTCTGGTTAGCAGTGGTAAAGTGCACAAAGTCTTAGAGCCAAAAATAGGAGTGGTGAAGGCAAAAGGTTTGGGGGTGACCCTGCAGAGAGGGCCAAGCCCAACACTCACCTTTTTATTTTGTTTTATTCCGTATATGTATCTTTTCCATTGTTATTTCATTTTCTGTGAAACTCTCATAGCGGGGGAACTTTGTTGCATCCACATCTGTGAAGTGCATTGTATAAGATGGTAAGATAGTTATAGAGAAATCTCTAGGAAGAGTCGAATGTTCTAAGGTTGCTAGTTGGCTAGAGGTTCCCTCTGCTTATGCTTTTTTTTTTAAACGTTTTTATTGGAAGTAAGAAGAATATAAGAATTTACAGACATCAGAAGAGAAGAATAAAACAATGTGGAAGAATATAACTCTTAGAGGTTGAGGCATAAAACCATAACATTAGCATGGAAAAACTATAATATGCAATCTAATAAGGAAATACAGAAAAATAGATAAGATATATGTCCTACAATAATTAATTTTATGTTTTATATAAAAAGATAGAAAAAGAAGATAAAAGAATGAAGAGGAAAAGAATAGGGGAAAGGAGAAGAAAGGAAGAGAGAGATGAGGAAAAGAAAAGAGGGAGGTATAGAAGTTAGGACAAAGGTGAGTGCGAAGAAAAGAAAGTAGTGAAAGGTAACCATAGTAATTCGGACTTAATTTTCTGAGATAACGAAGAAGAAGAAACAGTGATATTCTATGTTCATCACAGATAAAATTCCACCCTGTTAACAAACATAATTTAGAATTATCTTTCCAACAAGTAAGTATAACCTTTAAGGCAAGTGCAATAAAAAGGTCTAATAACATACGTTTCGGGGAATTGTTTTGGAAATAATTTGACATAGCACCAAGAAATACATTTTGAATTGAAAGAGGAATGCTACATTGAAATATTGCTGAACATTTGGACCAAATAGATTTCCAGAAAGTAAAAACACTAGGACAATAATGTAATAGGTGCAATAGTGTACCATTGGAGGAAAGACAGGACCAACATAAAGGTGAAGCAGAAGAGTTAAGTTTATGAATAAAAGTAGGAGTAAACACAACTCTATTATACACAAAAAATAAAGATTGAGTGATATTGGCAGCTTTGGAGGTAGTAAAAATGTATGCCATAGTTTATCCCACTGTTGAGTAGATAGTAATATAGGAAGGTCTTGCTCCCATGCCAATTCGATAGAGGATTTAAGTCTACCAGAGACAGTAGCAGATAAAAGCTTATATATGCGAGATGCTTTAGAATTAGAATCACATACAATATTGTATAAAGGTGTTGAAGGAATAAAAGGAGTAGAGTTAGGGGGAAAGTTATTGGTTAGTAAAAAATGATTGAAGTACATGTGAAAGCTGAGAAGCAAGAGTTGGGTAAGTCATAGCGTTCTTGTAGTACAGTAAAAGGGGTAACAGAACTTTGGGAGATTAATTGATGAACGTATAGGATACCCTTTTCTTTCCATTATTTAAAATAGATTGATTTGTGACGAAACGTAATAAATTTATTGTACCAAATAGAGGAGGCAAGAAAAGATGAATAAAAATCAGAACCATGGGTGAACAGTGAATGCAATAAATGTTGGGAGTATTTTAGAATAGGGTTTTTAGAAATAAAAGTACAATTAGTCATAAAGATAACATCCTGAAAAGAGAATTCATGTAATAAAGAACGTTCAAAGTTAATCCAGTTAGGTATAGGGGAGTCCAGATAATATCTGGTCAGGGCATAACATTGTCGGATTAAAAAAGCAGCATGATATAACTTAAAATTACAAGAGTGGACTTCAGCTTCATTTTTAGGTCTAATTAATTTGGTTAAGGCAATACTACCATTTTTATTATTCCAGAAAAATTTGGTACAAAGGGAGTTAATTTGGGAAAAGTAATAATTAAGATGAAAGCATAGAAATTAGAAAAAGGACATGCGGGACAATCATCATTTTAATAGTTTCCAATCTACCCCACCAGGATAAAAGGAGAGGGGACCAGGTATTAAGTAAGTTTTGGATTTTAAGTTTTAAAGCATTAAAGTTATGAGTAAGAGTGTGGGAGATAGATGACGAGAACCAAATACCTAAGTATTTAATCTTGGAGGGACACCACATAAAGTCGGTATTAGAGAACATACATTAATAGCATAAGGAATTTAATGGTAACATTTCCTTTTTAGAAAAGTTTAATCTATAACCAGATATTTCACAGTATAAATCAATCTCTTGCAAAAAGGGAAGTAAGGAGGTCAGTGGATTAGTTATATAGACCAAAATATAGTCCGCATAAGCAGAGAGTTTGATTCCGAGGGAATTGTATTGAAATCCTGATATAGAAGGATTACAACGAATACGTTCAAGAAAAGGTTCTAAACAAAGAAGAAATAGCAAAGGCGAAAGGGGACAGCACTGTCTAGTGCCTCTATGTAAATTGAAATAGGGGAAGAACATCCATTGACAAAAACACAAGCACGTGGTTCTGAGTATAGTAGCTTAATAAAGGTAATACATTTAGGGCCAAAACCAAACCATTGAAGAGTTTTAAACATAAATTGCCAATTTATACGATCAAATGCTTTTTCAGCATCAAGTGATAATGCAGCAAGAGGAGAGGGATATTTTTTCCCCAATGTAAGAATATTAGGGACCTTCCTAGTATTATCCGAGGCAAGTCTGCCTTTAATAAAACCAGACTGCTCAGGTTTAATAAGAGAGGGAATAACACTTTCAAGTCTAGAGGCAAGGATTTTAGCAAAGATTTTACAGTCATAGTTAATTAGTGAAATTGGATGATAATTTTTATAGAGGGTATGGTCTTTATCTGGTTTAGGAATGATAATGATAAGAGCATCTAAGAAAGAGCCTTCAGGTTTAGATTTCAATAAAAAGGAAGTAAAGAGTTCAAGCAATTTAGGAGCAAAAAGAGATGAGAAATAAGAAAAAAGTTCAATAGAGAAACCATCAGGGCCAGGGGCTTTGGCTTTCTTTACAGATTTAATAGCATCTAAAATCTCTTGGAGAGTTATGTCCTTTTCAAGAATATCCATCGTGTCCGGCATAGATAAAGGATTAGGGAGGCCGTTGAAAAATTCTTGGGTATTATGTTCAGATGGATAAGTATCTTACGTATATAATGTTTCATAATAAGATTGAAAAGCATGAACAATATCAGAGTCAGAGTGCAATAAAGCAGTGGTTCCCAAACTTTTGACTCCTGAGGACCCCAATCGAGTCCCTACTGGATGCCGGGGAACCCCCCAAGCAATTTATATGATTTAAATTTCAAACATTAAAACAGTATTTCGCAAAAAATACTCAAACAAGTGCACAGCAAACAAATACTCTAATTACTAGAGATTTTATTATTTCATATTGAAAACATTTGCAAAATTTGAAACATTTTAATGGGAAGGTTGGTGCTACATCTCAGTGACTAACTTTTCAATTTTTTTTATTTCGCGGTACAAGTCTCCTGTTCCTACCAGGGCCAGACTGGAAACCCAAAGCAGCCTTGGCAAATGTTGTCAGACCAGTTCCCATACGGTGCACACCAGGTGCAACGAGTGAGCCAGACCACTACAAAAGGGACGTTGGGGGGGCTCTCCCCTCAAGAAAATTTGGGGAAAAATTGTGCATTCTACAACACATTTGTCATTATATATTGAATTGTATTAGCTTTTAAAGCATAGTAAATGACGACCTTACTGTGCACCAGGATGCGACAGTCTTTGTTGGGGCTCTTCAATGAATCCCTCACTATCACCCTCCAACAGTGCCTCTCATCTCTCCATAGCCCCTCTGTCACATGTTTTTCATTTGTTTTATAGCACCTCTCATACCAGTGTAGGGTGTCCGAGCACTTTGCATCACACACATATGTGTAAATCAGTGTATAGAAAATGTTGCATAAGGCAAAGAGGACTACAAAGTGTAGGATTCGCATGTCATCCATACTGGTAGGCGTTTTTTAAGAGTGCTTGGTCTGGAGAAGGACAAATTCAGGATTCAGAACATAACACAGTGGTTAGCACTGACTTTAAAAATAAGAATTTATTTCTACCCAAACAATTCTTTTTTAGCAGCATCAGGATAATGAAAGACTGCAAAAAAAAACAACTTACTAACTTGTACCATGCAGTTTGCATGCAGCTCTGATGGCATTTCATAGCTCACTGCGCTAGATTACGATAGTAACTTGTGAACTGCACAGTAACAAAAGAATCTCTGTGATAAAAGCAGTAACCCACTGAGGAGTTCACATAAAATACTGTTTTTTGAAATGTATGGTACAAGTTCTTTGAAGCAGGCATATTAACCATCTGCGCTACCTCAGATGAGTCAAAGCTGCAACTGGGCAAGACTCCCATCTCTCTCCAGCAGGTACATTTTTCATCGGTGTTATCGTGACACTTTTATTGTTGTGCCAAAACCTGCTGGTTATACAAGGAACTTTGCATTGCTTAAAAAAACTGCTGCCTGTAGACACCCTGGGTATGTTTCACAGACCCCTGGGGGTCCGCGGACCACAGTTTGGGAACCACTGCTTATTTGTATGGTCATTTCGAATAGGTCCAATATTTTTCTTTTCTGATTTAACTTTTAGATAATTTGCCAACATTTTGCCAGCTTTATTTTGACCCCCATGATATTATGGGCCCCATTACGATGGCGGACGGACTTTGCCCGCCCGCCACCGTAACAGAAAACGGGACCGACCGCCAGAGGTGCGGCGGTCCCGCCAGGCCAATTAGGATGCGCCCGCCACACTGGCGGGCGCATCCTCGACTTTAACATTGCGGCGGGCGGTGCTGTGAGCAGCACCCGCTGCAATGTTAAAGTCCATGTTGTGCATTGCCATGCACAACGTGACAGGCACCGCGCGGTGCCTGCCACCTTGTGCATGGCAATGAAGGGGGTACCATAGGTACCCCCCAGTGCAGCCCCCCACCCCCCCTGGGGGCCCGCAATGGGCCCCCAAAGTAATTTCCCGCATGCCTTTCCATGGCGGAGTCTCCGCCATGGAAAGGCATTCCCACCGCAGGCATCATAATATGGATGGCGGTGCCTACAAGGCACCGCCACCATATTATGGGCTTTTTGCGCACGGCCGGCAATCGTAACGATTGCCGACCAGCGGAAATGCGGCGGACGGTCTTTCCGTCCGCCACGGTACCCCTCGTCATACTAATATGGCGGGGGGTAAAACAGGAACAGATGGCGGGCAGATGGCCACCGCCGGGCCGGCGGGAGCGATCCGCCCGCCATCCTAATAGGCCCCTTAGATTTTATTTTGAGGAGGATGTTACACACATCAACAGTAGCTAGTTTATTTAGTGAGGATTTAGCTTCGATTAGATCCCTTAAATGAGAGGGTGATTTAGAAGTGAAATAAGTATGTTCAAGTGTCTTCATATGTTGTAAAGTAGATTGATATTGGGAGTTAATAAAAATCCTGGCAGTATAAGCAATAGTGAAGGCTCTAAATGAAGCTTTAAAAGTGTCAAAATTATTATGAACGGAAGTGTCAATAGATTGATTAAATTAAACAAATTCATTAAAGAAAGATGTAGATTCCAAGATAAAAGTTGGATCAGATAGTAGAGAATTATTAAATCTCCAACCAACATGTTTAGTAGTATTAAGGGATAAATCAAAAGTACATAAAATAGGGGCTTGATCAGAAATGAAAATAGAACCAATTTCAGAAGATTGGATAGAATGAAGTAAAGATTTAGAAGTTAAAATATAATCAATTCTAGACATAGTATGGTGAACATTACAGAAAAATTTAAATTCATATGTAGCAGGATTACAAGTTTTCCATGCATCGAAGAATGGACGAGAGGTAATAACAGATTGGAATGCTTTATGCGATTTATCTGATTTAAATTTACACTTAGATTTTCAATCAGAAAATGGGTCTAACCAATCATTGAAGTCACCTGGCACAATAATGTTTGGATTAGTAATGGAAGATAATTTTAATTGAACATTATGTCAGAAATCCGGGTCAGATTTAACAGGGTCATAAATATTGAAAAAGGAATTTGTTTTTTTAAAGATAATAGCATTAAGCAATACCCATGGTCCATTGGTATCACATCCGGTTGATAAAATTAGAATATCTAACGATTTATGACATCAAATAGCAACACCACCCTTGCGATTAACGGCATGAGAAAAAACATCTTCACCATCCCATTGACGTTTAGGCTTAAGTGATTCAGCATCATTATAATGAGTTTCTTGCAAAAGAGCAATGTGACAATTAACTTTCGATAAATGTGAAATTACCGTTTGACGCTTGACAGGATGACCCAAACCACGAACGTTCCACGAGACAACATTAAACATGCTGTTGGGGAGGAAAAAGGATACAGGAACAAAGAAGACATACTGCCAAACCAATGAGGGAAACAAAAAGACACCATAAACCAACAATAAAATAACATGAAGATGCTGTCAAAAAAATAAGGAAAAGACACAAATAAACACTCATACAATTATATAGAAAACAGGAAGAGGAAGAAGCAAAAAAGGAAGACAGGATGTGATTAAAAATAGGGAAGGAAAGGAAAACTAAGAATTAGGAAAAGAAAGGAGTAAAGAAACAGATCAAGGACTAAAAGCTAGATCTGAAGTAAAGAGGAAGAAGAATGAGTACAAGGCATGTCAGCACCAAAACCAAGAAAGACAACGGAGAGAGAAATAGATGTAGATAAGAAAAAAAAGAGTAGAGCCATGTAGATATGGATCAAGAAATCAACAAAAAGAAAAGGAGAGAAGCCATTCAAAAAATGAGCAGTCGAAGAACATTCTGTATGTGTATCCATAGGTTACTTAGTAATATTTTGAAGGAACATTTTTAGTTTAGCTGGATCATCAAATGAACGAGAGACACCCATATAAGTACTTTTACAATGACAAGGATGTAGAATGCCATAGCGAATATCCAAATGTCTCAGTTGAGGAAGAAGAGCCAGAAATTCTTTACGCCTAGTGTTTGTTGCATTGGAGATATCTTGAGAAATGAAAATGTTGTGACCAGACCATACTAGACGACGCTTTTACCTTGCAGCTTTCAAGACTTGCATCAAATCAGTGAATTCCAAAAAGAGCATTATGATAACTCGAGGTCTAGTAGAATGAGGTTGAAGGTGGCCCAGACAGTGCGTTCTTTCAATATTTAGAGGAGAAGAAGACTAAAGGTCAGGTAAAAATGTTTTCAAGAAGGTTAGAAGGTCAGGGCCTTCAATATTTTCAGGTAGACCATAAAGACGAAGATAATTCCTTCTATTTCGGTTTTCGAGGTCTTCAGTATGTAATTTAAGTTTTTGTATTTCTTGTTCCATCATGGGAATTTTGGTAGCTATATCTTGAAGGTGACCAACACGTTATTCCATATCAAGCATTTTGTCCTTTATAACAATCCAACGATCCTCAATTTGTTGTAATTCCTCATTGGTGGCAGTCATGAAAGGTTTAAGGGCATGCACCTTGTCTAAAATAGTATCTAGAACAAGATTGTGAGGGTCATTTTTTCCTCTCTTAGGTTTAGTGCCAGAAGAGGATGGTTTAGCGGGAATATGCAAGTCACTAGCCATTTTGATAAAATGTACAGAGCGTTGAGAAAGTTTTTGAAAGGATCGAATCCTGTCCATACAATATAATGGAATGGGAAGATACCTGGCTACAGTTAAGATATCACTCACATTTGACTGGAAGACAACCTAACAGCAACAGGAAGGAGAGAGGGGGTCCCTGATAATTCCCACCGGCCTGCGAGCGTGCAGGAAAGCAAGGGAACAAGAGACCTGATAAGAACCGCTTAATAATCAAGAACTCTACATCCTAATAGCAGCGGTAGCGTTGGAGAGGCAGACTTAAACTTGAAGCGAAGGTCCCGCTCAGCACCAGTGCATGAAGTGATAACTCATGAAATTAAATAGATCATGAATATCCATAAAGCTGCATGTCACATCTGTAGTAAAACTCCCAGGAAAGTATTTATCTACTGAAGTATATAGTCTCCATTAAAAATCTCCATTGTAGGACAGATGAGGTAGATACAACCTTTTCATTTGGATAAACTGTCATTAAGAGCATTGAGCATTCAATAATACCAAATTGTCAAGGCATCCAAAGAGAATGCCATAATAGAAGGAAATGTTCACCCAGACCATTGAAAATGTGACCTGCGCAGGGAGATAATTAAAGCAAGCGGCGTGTTTAGAAAATGGCGGCCGCTCGCGTATGACAGGAAAACTGCGCCGCAACAGCCGGGCAGAAAGAAGCAGTCTCCGAGGGTTCCTACTGGCCCGCAAGCATGCTGGGAAATCAGGGAACAGGAGACGTTGTTAATAAATAACATGCATGGCCTTGAAGAGCTAAATTGAGAAACTTAGCTCCGTGAATGCGGCGGAGCTCAGCGGTCCGCCGCCATCTTGCTTCAGCGCGGAAGCCACGCCCCCCGCTTATGGTTCTACTGGAAATAAATCCTTTTTCTGTCACCTCCTTCATTACACCCACCATCTTCTTAGGGGTGAATGAAATTGTTTACAATATGGGTGATGTGAACATTTCACGCACCTTTGATTTAACCAGTGATATTGGCAGGCAGCTGTACCCAAAGGTGTAAAGAACAGTAAAGCATTTAAAATACTCATGGGGCTGTATCAGTTTAGGGCCATAACAGTCAGATTGAAAAAATACTCCTCCCATATTTCGAGGGTTGGTGAAATTGTTTACAATCTGGGTCACATGAACATTTCACGCACCTTTGATTTAACCAGTGATATTGGCAGGCAGCTGTACCCAAAGGTGTAAAGGACAGTAAAGCTTTTAAAATACTCATGGGGCTGTATCAGTTTAGGGCCATACCAGTCAGATTGAAAAAATACCCCACCCATATTTTGAGGGTTGGTGAATAGTGGCCTGGTTGGATCTGAAGTTGTCTGTGATGTTTACCTAGATGCTGTGTCAGTTTATAGTGTAAATTTGAAGGCCAACCTTATAATTCAAAGTGCATTTTATGCCTCAGATGGTGGATGTTAGAAACAGTGTCCAGTTGTTGAAGTCTAAACAGGTGCCAGCCTTGGACATTAATAAACATAAAAATAGGTGTAGGCATAACTTGGTCTCAATTCAAACATTGTGAAGTACAAAGCATTAATTTATGTATGGTATTTGTAACATACAAATTTACCCACACGGGCAGTAAAACACTTTGCATGTAACAAGGAAAGACATGCAAGTTTTTTTTCCTGGTTTCCTTCACGTCTCAGAAGTAGTCCAAGGTTCTTTCTTAGCTGTTGAAGTCAGTAGGCCTTTGAGAAGTTCATGAAGGATCTGATGGAAACCCTTCTACTGCAGGGCCTTGATTAAAGTCAGTTCTTTTTGGTGCAGATGTATGCAGCTGACAAGGCAGTGGGTGCCATTTTGTCCTAATTCAATGCCATAGGAAAATAACATCCAGTAGCTTTTATCTTGCACTGTTTCCTTCCCAACGGGCAGACCAGGGCAATGGCTGAGGAGGAGGTTTACAGCACTATCTGGCCAATGGAGAAGTCTCCATTCCAGATGGATCTTAAAACCCTGAGATGCTGATGGCCACAAAAGTGACAACATGTAATTGCAGAGGTGGGTTGTTTCCTAGCAAGCTCTGGACTGCGTCATAGAATAGTGCTCATGGCTGACACAGGGAAACGTTGAAGAACCTTCTCTGACAATTAACCTTTCCGATAAGAGAGAATCTCCTGGTTAGGGAAAGCTCTGGCATGCATCATTCAGAGATTGTAGGTTGGTGGTTAGAATTCTTTGGCCCAGTTCCCCAAATGTTGCCTCTCCACCTCCAGAAACGCATTTGCTGCTCAAGAGACTCGTCATGAGTCCCTTCGATGTGTTCCACAATGCTTTTCAGGAGACTGTTTTACTCTGCTGCAGATCAATATCCACACAAAGTGTACCTTCATTTGTTAATGCAAACTGCTGTTCTCCATATCAGGTTGTAGTAGGATTAATTGTGTATGGTAGCTGATATCGTTTGAGGGATTTGTGCCTTTTACCTGCACACTGGCTAGGGAGGCTGCCTCTGGCCAATCTGGCAGTGTGCTGTAAGTGGGACACTTCACATCCCACCACCGCCTGAGTGTGAGATGTATGGGGTAGCATGACTGCAAATTCCTGGGGTGATATTGGCCCCCTGCGCTGGGGTTCCCATGTGTGTACACTTAGCCTCAAGATGGAGGGTTGATATTGAGAATAAGTCTCCATTGCTACTCCCATCTCTCTCTCTCCCCTTCCTGTACTGGAAAGTTTAACTCAGAATGCTGCATGCTTGAATTGGATCCACAAGAGTTATAATGATGCAGAGAGGGGACCTTTATATTAGCTCCAGCATTGCAGATGAGGTACAGCAGGTCAGCCTGTGGCACATGTGAAAAAAGGTACAGTATTGTCACATCCTTTTACCTTACTAAGATGTCCTCAGTTCCCATCACTCATATCTTTCTAAGGATCAGGCGATAAAGCCTCTGGAAAAGCCTCTGAATAACTGAAAAGATCTCTTTTGTAATCACCTGGAAATATTGGGGGTGTGCCCCGTGGATTCTGACACTACCCAATGAAAAATGCACTTGAATTTGGTGGGTTCTTTCAAATTTTCAAGGGTAGGTCAGTATCTCAGTGGCTGTTTCACCTGGTACCAACTGCTAGGACTTATATATACACTGGCCCCTGAAATCAGCATATCATTTCACCTTTACGTTTATGGAAATTGTGCGCATCATCAGGGAGGACAAGTTAGTCCTGGGGCTGGACTCCATGTTGCCACCAGCCTGAAACTAACATACATGTAGGCTTGAGGACTGATGAAGAAGGCTCCTGTTGTTGCAATGTGAGGCGCAAATGGCAGAATGCCATGAGGATAGAGAACTAGACTGAACTCTCTTCAAGAACTGCAGTGTCCAGTAGCTTTAGGCCTGCTGCACAGGCTTGGTATATGAAGCTAGTGCATTACAAAACATACAAATAAATAAATATATTATGTGTTATGACTTAAGGGTACATAGGCCCTATAACATGCTCATGTTTGATTTTCATTCTCTAGGAGCATTTGGTAGACATGTAATAACCAGATATAAGTCATTCTGACCACTGCGGAATGGTAAAACGCAGTTTCTGATACATACTTCTTTTTTTATAACAACATTTGATGAATTTTATTATTTTTTATGCACCAGACTTTTTTGCACGATTGACCATACAAAACAGCAGATGCCCGACTAATTGATCCTGCGGTTTAACATTGCAAAGATAACAGAAGCAAGATCAACCTCTCCCAAATTCCGATCAGCAATTAACAATACAATCATCAACATTCTGTTCTCTTCCCTCTGTGATCCCAGCTCAAGCCTTGTTAGTATAGGTCTGGATTTTGTCTTTCAGAGAGCTACGAGGATTTAGAAATCTTTTGAGGGTGATGACCCGGTATCAACACCATGCAACCCATATTTTGCAATGTTTGAGCAGGCAACCCCTAGCCTTACATATGGGGATTTCCATGCTCATGAATCGGTCTAGCCCAGATTTCCACTGTTCCAAGGATGGAGGGTTGCTGTCTTTCCAGGCCATGGCTATGTTTCTCTTTGCTTTCACCAGTCTCAACCACAACAGTAAGGAGCAATATCTGTTGGCGTCTATCTCCTCTGTGACTTGAAGGAGGATGAGCTTGGGGTCTCAGGGTAATGTCCAGCCCAACACATGTCCCAGACGGTTGTACCACGGTACAACGCATCATATGCCTTTACCACGCATTTTTTACCACGCATTTTTTTACCATGAATATGCTTTTACTACGCATTGTTTTTATATATAAAACAATGTATTTGTGGGGGGGGACCCCCACACCACCCAACTTACCTTAAATGCGTGGTAAAGGCATGCGTTGTAAAGGCATGCACGTGGTAAAAATATGCGTGCTAAAAAATGCGTGGTAAAGGCACAACTAGGTAAAAACCTCGTTGTAAAGGCTGTTTCCCGTCCCAGACATGTCAGCACCCCTTCTTGCAACTGGGTCAACCTCCCACATGTCCGGATTGTGTGGCAAAAATCACCCCGCTCTCATGTGCAGCGCAAGCAAGTTGCTGAGGTCACTGCACCCATTTTCCATAGTCTGTCAATGGTATAATAAACCCTGAGTAGCTTTCCACTGTATTAGGTGGAATTGCAAAGTAATCACTGTTTCACAGGGGGAGGTGCAAGCCTGCCTCCAGTCATCATCAGTGAGTTTCACTAAGTCTCCTGCCCATGCCCCTCTCAGTCGGTCGAATGAGTCTGGCATGTTGACCACTAAAGATCGAAACACCTGTAAAATCTTATGTTCAGCCATCTCACCCAGGAGTGTCTTGGCCTCCAATGGGCTGCTTTCCAGAACATCTGTGGGCATCATTTTCAGAGGTGTGAAAAGGCCTGTTCTAAGATTGTTAATGCTGAATAAAACAGCAGCAGGAGCCCAGCGATCTATTTTCCTGGTTCAGCAGGCAGCACAAGTAAGGCATCACCAACCTCTAAAGAATGAGAATGCATTAGACTCAAAATGTAAAAATGTAAATGTAAATTCGTACTTGTAAAGCGCACTGCTGCCCCAGCTATGGGGCGTCCTGGCGCTATACGCATACCGCTGTGGAACCCTTCCTGGCTATTCCCTGTGAAATGTCCACTCCTGGGCACCCCCAAGGTGAAGCCAGGCATCCCAGCGCTGGTGGGGCCGTTGTGGAGATTAAGCAAGCTATTGCCCAGAGTTGCAGAGTGGGACCCATGATTAGAATAAGCACCGAGGCGAGAATTATCAGGTCTGAGGAAATTGAGCCCAAGACCCGCCGAGGCGGGAATTGAACCCTGGTCCCGGGCCAGATCTCTGCATCAGGGTCTGCCGCTCTAACCATTGAGCCACACTTCTCCACTTTTCAAATCCTTTTCAAGCTGGGCCCCAACTGACTAATTAATTACATCTTGCAAAGTTGCAGGTACTGGCCATAACAGATGGTCTGGTATACATTCTACTATTAAATTCACACATCAAAATGGTAAATATGGTCTAAACAGTTCAAAAAATGCTCTCTAAATAGCTTTTTCGTCTTCACCAAAATCAGTGGATTATGACCGGAAAAGGTCATTTGGCCCACAAACGTGAAATCCTCATTAAAACCTCGGGCAGAATGACAGAGAAAGTTGTCGAAATGTGGAGCTTACGCTTATCCATTGCTGACATTTCAGACTGGTTACCTCATTCACAAATGACGAGGCGTATGCGGGTTGAGTTTAGGATTTTCGTAAATTATTCAGGTAACTTTATGTGCTGACCCACTACATCATGAAAAACTGCTGCATCATTTGCAATGTTTGTAAATGATGCAGCTGGTTTTGATGATGTAGTGGACCAGCAAGGGGAGCTAATGGAGTTCCAGCAGGATCAGGAAGGGGGGGGTGTGATCATATTTCTTCATCACCTGAATAAGACATGCCTTGTAGGGTGCCCTACTGCACTGCCTTTTAATGTTTATTCCTTGCTGTCCCATTGTGTCCCATTGTGTCCAATCTGACATATCTCAATCACTTGTATTTACTCAGTGTATTTTATTTGTAAAGGTATATCAATAAATAAATCTGTGAGGTACTCACTGCACTGTTATCTCAAAGTCTGTTAAGAAGTTCTCTGGTTATTCTGATTTTGCAGCTACCTACATCATTATCATATGAAATCTCTTTATTGATGTCATAACTACACTTTTATCATTGCTTTATTAACTTCCTTGCTTTCTCAAATTTGCTCGAGAATGCACCATTTGCCCACTCTTTTTTAAAAATGTTCTGAGGGGAGAACTCTCCCGAACTCCTATTATGGCAGTCGGGCTCTCTCGCTATACTCTCTCGCCACAGGGCACTCATCTAGAACTTTTACACCACACCACTTTCAAATGTCACCATCCACCACTGGAGTATGTCAGTGGAGTATCTTTTAACACTGTGCTTCTTTTGAATGAGTCTAGGAAATCATTAACATTTCAAGTCAAGAGATGGACTGTGCTGCCTACGTCAGTGTTTGCGTGGTTGGCCATGGGGCAAGCCTGTACAATGGCGGTGGTCTAATGGAAGAGGTGTCCTGAGCTCAGAGTCAGTCATAACTGTGCATAGTGGCATCTGGTGAAGGTGCAAATAAAACAAGAATATAGCACAGTAACAAACCCCCCCCCCAAATCCCCTCCCCGTACCTCGGACACATGAAATACCTATTTTGGAATAAACTAGGAACTGCAGCTAACTGGGTGAACAATCCCTAACTCCGTTCCTCTTCACCATACCCTAAAATAATCCCTGTAACGCAACCCTCAAGAGAAGAAGGAAGAGAGGTCCAAGTGGTCAATGACAAGCCGCTCAGCTTGTTGACAAAGGTATTGAATCCAGATTAGGCCCAAGCATACAGCAGTGTTGATGGCCCATGCCTCCTGTCACCATATAAAACAGGGATGAACTTCTATTTGTCAGATCCGGGTCTAAGGACCTTGAGTGGCGGGATCTTGGATCATCTGTTAGATTGATGGCAGAATGGCGCTGCCACTGCGTTCGCCGTGGCTGCTGCTCCCGGCCCTGGTTCAGTCCTGAGTTGTTGCGACGGGTGGGCGAGGAAGGTCTTTCCTCCAGCCATGCCCATGCCATTTCTGGCGTGTCGAAGAAGGTTTCCGGAACGACCCGTGCAGGTAAGAGCAGTAGGGCGGGGTGGGGGGGTTACTCAACAGACGATGACGAGGGAAGATTTAAATATTTATTTAATTTTCCCTCGTCGTAGTCTGTCGAGCCCCCACCCGCCGCACCACTGTTACCTGCACGGGCCACTCCTGGAAGGTTTTATTCTGAAAGACAGCCTATAGCTGTGCAGGGAAAAGCAGCATGTATTGAATTTGTAGTACTCTCAACTTCTGTTTGACAGACAGAAAAGTGTGTCTTTTTTGTTAAAATTTGAGTGTGTAGTCAGGAAAGACCATCGCCCTAGCTGAATCATATGTCAGAGTCTCCAGTCACCTAGAGGCCTTAAGGATCCTGTCACAATCTACAAAGTTGAAGATGCCGGAAGTTATGGGGTGAGGTAGATCCCGGGTGGTGACCTCTCTGCCAATGATCTGTGCACTTTCTCCACCGCAAGACAGGGAGACATGCCAGTCTTCAGAATCCATGAGTTCAGCCAGGTGGTCACAAATTGGGTAGAGGACGTCGCTTCTGCTCCTTCCGGGACTCCCACGATTCTAATGTTATTGCGGTGGCAGTGGCCTTCCGAATCCTCCTGCTGCGTCTCAAGATGGTGCCTAGTCTTCTCTAGTTCAGTAATCATGGCCTGTAGAGTACGGAGCTTGTCCTCTGTCTCTGAGATACGACCTCAGCCTTCGTAACCCTTGCTGTTATGTTATGCAAATCCTGCCTCAACCGAGACACGTTGACCTTTAATTTGGCCATTTTTCTCCTCCAGTGAGGTTCGCAGGTCCTGGATTTTCTGCAAAATGGGGACCGAAAGGTCTGGAAGGGGGCGACACAGCTGTTGACGAGGGGTCCTTTTCAGGGGTCCCCGAAAGCCATGTGTATTTGTCTATGCGGCCCTGTTAAGTCTGGGCTCCAGGCAGTTTATTTTTTCTCATGGTATTATCTTTGGGGCTCTCAAGTGCCTGGAACATGCACGAGAGCTGGACTATGGAAGGCGCCAATATATGTCGCTGCCAGTCTGCCCTCCACAAGTCCAGACCATCCACTCCTTGGGTCCATCTCCGGTAATTCCTAGGTTACGCGAGTCTCCGGGTCCCAGGAGGTGGCTAGGCAGAGCCTGTATGCTTGGCTCTAGTTTGCTCTTCATGCCTTCCCACTCTGCACTCCGTTTTCAGATGCTCTCTTACCCGGCTTGCAGCAAAGTTAGGCAGTGATGAGATGGGGCAGCGGGCAAGTTTCCTGTCCCGGACATTGCTCTTCGGTGGTGTTTCCATAACAGAGGCGTCTTTCTGGGAGTGCTCCACCCATCCTTTTATCGGGAGTTGCCGCAGTAAGTCAAGTTTCGATAATATTGAAAATTTGAACTCATCCTGGAAAATATAAAGGATTGGCCTCAGTGAGACAAAAACGAAATAGGCATTGAAGCGCCCCCTTACCACACCTACCCCCACTGCCATGCTACAGACTGTCCTCTAATAGTTTCTTTGCCTGCAAGCAGTAATCCGATACAAAAGTAATCCAGCGGGTGTAATTGAGGAGATACAACTGGTGTAACATGGTGTGGCGCTGCCATGTTTGAACTGGGGATTGTGGGACTGCTTCATCAGTGAACTAACATTCAGATATTGCTGACAAAGGGCAGCTTCGTTATGGACAGTTTATGGACAATAATTTGTGAGGGTTTACCTGCCTAATATTGCCTCTTACAAACATGTTTTCATAATTAGTGCAACGATCAGCGGTCTTTTTATGGAATTGTGCAGCTGATTGTGATTAAGAGGGGCAGTTACAGGCTATTCTCATGGGTTCACCAAAGTAGAAGCAACAGCCATCATTGAAATTGTTAAGGACTAGCAATTTGGCAATCTGATGGTGACATCGCAGATGGAGATCGCAGTATAGTGATTCCCCTCGAGATAATAATATGGCCACTGCTACACAGAGAGTGAAAAAGCGTGGCATCCAGGGGAGGTAGGCACTCGAAAAGTCGGAGAAGTTCCCCCTAACTGAAGATGGGATACAGAAGAATTTCCTAATCCGACCAGATTTGACTAAGGAGCGAGATGACCTGGACAGCCCTGTAAGCTCTGAGATGGATTCCCCACTGGAAGAGTTAGCGCTCCTTGCCAGGCATACATAGTTCATCTCCCCAGTGAATGATAATTTGGCTTGTGGCAATGATAGTGACCAGACCATGGAGCCAGCTCCGTCAGAAATGGGTAATCTAGTTAAAAAAATATTAGTGTATCAGCTGGCGAGGTTATCAGTCGATCAATTGACCCAGCTAACTCAGACTAAAAGGGACATGAACAAGGAGGCAAGAGTGAAGGATTATCCCCTTTTCGTGAATCCATCAATATCTGGGTCCTGAGAGTGGGCCTTAATGATAGCCAGGAGGTCAGTCCAAAACTCAACCAGTCTGAAGTTGACAGAGCTAAGTCTGGGTCTTCATCATCTACATCGGTTAAAGGGTCCTTGCCTGTAAGTTCAGAGTATAGTCTGATGAGGAGCCTGTTGAGATTTGTTTCACACTCTGTTTTCCAGGTTCTTGAGACCAACAGTAGCAATCGAATATGATTCCCTGGTTGGAGTCAGCGGGGATCACACAAGGTGCAAATCAAGAATAGACACAATCACATCCACAGGAAAATGCCAAGTCCCTAAAACATCTTTTGGAGAGTATTCTCAACGAAATTAGGGGTCTGAAACTGACAAAGATGGTGGAGACTGTTGCGCTACATTAGCCATTGGTAAAGATAAACAAAACTCTGGTAAAGCTGCCTATTAGACTTCAGGAGGCTGAACAGAGAATCTCAAATCAGGCTTTGCCAAGGTTGAAAATTTGATTAAAACATATATTCTGCCAGGCTTTGATAAGAATTTGACGATCATGGGAGCCCACCGAAATCCAGCCCAGTGCACCTCGAATATGAAATATCCCCATACTATTCTGGTAAACTTTGCCGATTACAGGATCAAAGAACAGATTCTGGCTATTGCTATTAAGCGCAAGACAGTTACCATTTCTGAGAGCCATCAATTTCGTGTCTTTTCCAACATGTCTATTACAGCTGCTCGATGGCCAAACGTGTTTCAAGGTCTTTTGGGATAGTTTAGAATTGGTGGTGCTCAGGCTTCCCTGACTCAACAATCAAAACTTAAGGTCCAGTTTAAGGGCCAATTTCATACATTTTCAGCTGTGGGGGAGACACAAGCCTTTTTGTCGATGATCCAAAGCTCTGCGATAAATGATATCTAGCGGACTGCACCCAACAATTTAGAATTTTGCCTGTCAGTCCCATAAGTTAAAATGCATATTGGGCATTAGCGATTGTGAAAGTTTATTTGTCCTTAAATGCCTTATGTTGTGGATGTGGAGTGGGAGGCGTCCTTCTGCAGTATTGCACAGGAGAGAAAGATTGACCAAAAGCAGAGGGACAGGGCACCAGCATGGATATAGGGGGCCAAAGGGGTAAGACTGACAATTCCCCATTTTGAGGTTTTCAAGGGAAGGTGGGTTGTTATTGGTATAGGTGGGTTATGAGATTGCATGGGGTGGATATCAGGGGTAAAATTAGCAGCATATAGGGCATACAATGTATTTTTAAGAGTTAGGCCTGGGCATTTGTAGTAATTCAGCTAATTAGTCGAAGGGTTTGGAAATATGTTAATAATATTTTGGAAACAGGTCTGAAATGGTTGTTTTAGGGATTGATTAATGGCTCAATTAATTAAGATTGTCACTTGCAGTGCACATGGTATACAAAATCAGTGGAAGTTTGGCTCCATTATGAATTGACTATCCTCATTGAAAGTAGATGTGATTTTGTTACAAGAGACTCAGTTAAAATCCAATAACCCCCAGTTAGGAATTCCTGGAAGATTATCTCATGCTTTATTTGCATCTTCAGGGGCACAAATTTGGGGGTTGCGATTTATTTGTCAAGGAATATAGACTGGCACATAATTGTTGTCAAGAGGGATGGTAAGGGTGGATGGATTTGGATTAAGGTCCGAGTGGAGAGGTCATATCTAAATTTGGTTAATTATTATGGTCCAATAGAGGATGATATAGAGGCCTTTAGCAAGATCTATGAGCTTTCGATTGAGTTAGACAGCCCTCTAGTTTTTGGCGGAGATTTCAATTTTATACACAATGTAAAGCTAGATTTCTCAAATTATCATAAAAGACAGTCAAAGCCTAAAATTGAAGCTTTAGTATCTGCTTTCAAGCAAGATTCTGCAGTGGTTGACCCGTGGCATGGATTAAAGTCCGTGATTATCCGGATTTTAAGCAATTTACTTGTTTTTTGAGTCGATTTAATACTGCGTCACTTTTAGATTTCTTTCTAATTTTGTCAATGGTAAATAGAAAGTCATCCACCATCGTCGCTAGTGCCTTCTCGGACCACTCCATAATCTTGCTTGAAATCTGTCTTGATGCTGATCGAAGCCCTAGGTGTAGATGGCAGTTTGATAGATAATTGTTGGCTGATCAGGTTTGGAGAGAGGAAATCAGAGCTCAAATTACTGACTTTTAAAAAAAAATCTGAACATGGCCCCAGTATTTGCAGTTTGGGAGGCTTTCAAAGCTACATTTAGGGGGTTGGACGATTGCTTATTAAGCCAAAATAAACCAGGATCGTTCTACGAGAATTCAGGAGTTGCAGGAGGCCATGGAAAAGGCATCAGAGGCAGTATGGAGTTTAGGGAGCAATATGGACGATCATGTAAGACAATGTCAGGATCTTAGCAAGGAGTCACAGAACTTTAGGGATTTATTTTATGGCTGAAGAAATATGTAATGCTAAAACCTTTCAGCAGAAAGTTTATGAAGTGATCCAACATATTGGTAAATTCTTGGTTTGGTCCACTAGGAGTAAAACGTGTATTAATTACATTCACGCTATTTTTAATCCGTTTACCAAGACTCAAACATCCCATAAAGAAGAGATAGCACAGGTTTTTTATCAATGTTATCAGGATCTGTATCAAAAAGTAGATCAAATCTCCTTGATAGAGCTGGAGCAATATCCCAGTTCCTTTGAGCTCCTTAAATTGTCTCAAACAGATAAGAATTGTCTTATTGAGAAAATATCTCTACTTGAGGTTGAGACAGCCTTAAAAGCAATCACAAATGCAAAAGCATGTGGGAGCGATGGTATCCCAATAGAATTTTATAAGGAGTTCGCTTCGCAACTTCTACCTTTTCTTGACGGAGTTATTTAATCAAATCTTGGAGGGGATTGAAGCTCCCAACTCCTTTACTGAAGCATTGGTAGATCGCTTTGCAAAAAAAGATGTTACCTCTTAATGTCAATTCATATAGGCCAATTAGTGTGTTAAATTCAGAATATAAGCTTTTAACTAATCTGATTGCAGCACGATTAAAGCCTGCCACGCAAAAAGTTATTCAGAAAGTCTAAATTGGTTTTATATCCAAAGATCAATGTCAGCAAATACAAACTATCTGGTCCAGGCAATCGATTATTTTTCTATTAACAAATTTAAAAACAGAAAAATTTTAATTGATGCCGAAAAGACCTTCGACCTAGTCAACTAGGATGCATTATTTGCTATCTCAGCAAAATTCGATTTCCCTAAGCAATTTCTATGAATGCTTCATAATATTTATCTGGGTGCAGAGACATTGATGAATGCCAAGGAGATTGATGTAGTGGCAATAAAGAGAGGTACCTGTCAGGGTTGTCTGATGTTTCCATTTTTGTATACTTTTTTATTGAGCCTCTGTTGTTTAAGCCACGTAACGCACCTCGGATTAATACCCCAGTAGAGGGGATGTCAAAAATGTAACTTTTTGCGCACTACATTATTTTATATCTTAAAGCCGACAAAAACAATATTCAAGGAGCGCTTAACATAATTCAGGAATTTACCACTGTGGGTGGTTATAAGCTGACCCACTCAAAATCTGAAGTTTTGCTGTTTAGGGCAGCGGCAAGTGATAGTCCTCAATGTTTGTAATAGCAGCTGGCTTTTAATCATCCAGTACGTTACCTGGGAATTTTTTTTGTCACCAAGTTTGCCAGACCTGTTTATCTTAATTATTTGACTATGTTGAGGAAAGTCAAAGATCTATTAAATAGATAGGCACTACTTTTATTAATGATAATTGGAAAAGTTTCAGTGATAAAAATGTTGATTTTACCTTTATTTTTGTTTCTTTTGCTAACGTCTCAATTAAGGTGAATAATATAAAATTTCCTAGCTATTGAGAAGGAAAGTTTCAATTCTATTAAGGACGCAGAGGCCAGGATTATGCATTACTCTTCCTTTACTTTATTGCTCAGCAGCCTTAAAACCATATAACAGCCAAAGACTACAAATCCCATGAGTCTTTGTAAGAAACAGCAAACAACCATAGAGGCAGTCCCATATAAACAACATCAAGGAACAGCACTTCCTCTTTCTTCGGGCGAAACATCTGGTCCTGTTTCTCCATTAATAATCTTGTTTTTGCTCAGACCCTGAAAAGACAAGGAGTCAGTATCAGAAATTGGATAAACAACTGCTATCCCTGTGTGCAATAAAGAGGTAGGTTAGTCAACCATGAACAAACATAAATTCGCAAAGCGTGATCAGCTGAACAAGTACATCAATCTGAAACTCTCCTGAATTATGACACTTATTCAACGTGCAGCTGTCAACTTCGAGGGAGGGTAAGGATAACAATACCACCGGGTGGGATAATCCTCGCCTCTGCGTCCTTAATAGAATTGAAACTTTCCTTCACGATAGCTAGGAAATGTTATATTCTATGGCAGTGTCGGAGGCTGAGATTATGCTAGTTCAAAGCTGATCGACCACCAGAGAAGCCATGCCCAAAATGGGTTTAAAGTAAAGGGCCTTAAAGGTGGAGTCCGAGGACCAATCCACTGCTCTGATGATGTCCTCTAGGCGCCCCCCAAAGGTGAAGGCTTTCGAAGCCATGGCTCCCCTTGCCGAATGGGCCCCGAATGCCATAGTATCAATACCAGCTTCGTGGAGCACCCATCTCTCCCAACGGGCAATCGTGGCGGTTGTCACTGCTTTGAAGGGCTTTTTGAGCGAGAGAAAAAGTTGAGACACCCCTGGAGGCCTGTATTTCTCCGTCATCATCTCGTACGCCCTAAGACAACGTACCACACACAATTTCGGGTGACCCCGGAAAGCCAGATAGTGAACCACTCAAGTGTTGGAGTTTGTACGTTGAGCAACTGTGAACGACACCCCGTCCGGTGTGAACACCCGCGCCAAAACCTCCAAGGCCCGTACGTCCGATACTCGTTTACACGAGATAAGACAAAGGAGCATCACTAGCTTACCTGTCAATTCCTTGCGGGCAAGGTAAGAGTTATCCTGCCAGCATTGCCGCAGACTTAGCACCATATTAACGTCCCACTAGGAGGAATATCTTTGGCGCGGTGGAAACGACAGGCGAATGCCTCTCAACAGTCTACATACCCAACGGGTGCTCTCCCACAGGAATGTCATGACCGGCAAGTGGCCTGCAGATATAGCCGACCTACTCGCATTAATGGAGCGATAGGCCAAGCCCCTTTCTACTAATTCCAACAGGTAGTTGACTACATGGACTGCATCCGCCCCCACGGGATCCAAACCCCGTCGCATACACCAGCGTAACCACTTTCTCCAAGAAGACCTATACCGCTTGACTGTAGAGTCTGCCCATGCCTTCCTGATAAGGGAGGAAGCCCTCTCCGAAAGGCCCCGGACTTCTCAACGTCCCCTGTAATCCTCCAACCTATAAGGTTGAGGCTGCCCTCCAGAACCAGAGGGTGCAAGTTGCCTCGAGAGTCCGTCAGAAGAAGAGGAGTCCGCGGAAGTTGGATTGGAAAATCCATAGAAAGTTTCAGAAGAATTGGATACCAGACTTGAGATTTCCAACGTGGTATCACCAGAATGACCTCTGCCTTCTGTCTCCTGACCAGTGCCGTAAGCCTGGGTATCATGGCAAACGGGGGAAACGCATAGCCCCGGAAAAGGCTCCTGTCTTGCTGAAAGGCATCCGTTGCCTCCGCCAGATGATCCGGACGCCAACTGAAGAATCGGGCATCTGGCAATTGAGGCGGGACGCGTAGAGGTCCACCCGACATGGACCCCACCGCGTCATCAGGCTCTGAAAGATAGCCAGGTCCAGCTTCCAGGCACTGTAATCCTGCAGATGTCTGGAATGAAAATCTGCTGCTCTATTCAGCGCTCCCGGAAGGTACTCTGCCTTGACCGATAATTTGTGTGTCAGGCAGTAATTCCAAAATTCCTTGGCCAGATCCGCTAGGAGTTTGGACCGCATGCCCCCCAACCGGTTGATATTTCTCACTGCTGAGATATTGTCCATCTTCAATAAGATGGCGCAGGAGACCTTGTCGGCCGCCAGACTCCGAATGGCGAAGGAACCGGCCAGAAGCTCTAAGCAGTTGACGTGTAAGGACTGCTCTGACCAACGCCCGCCCTCAGTAACATCTCCACAGCAGGCGCCCCAACCCAGTCGACTGGCGTCTGATTCGATCACCAGGTCTAGGGCATATCCGAAAATTGCGCTTCCATTCCAGGCCTATACGTAAGGCCGCGATGCAAGTGCTACGTCTTGAGACGTTGTAGAGCCCGGTAATGTAACTTTTTGTAAAACTGCTAAATTGCCAAAAAAAACTAGATATAAAGTGGTACATAATATGGTGACTCATATTAAACAGTTCTACTGGAAATTGAATATCCCTTTATGCCATGCATTCATATCATTAATGGAGTGGCATAGGATTGGCGATTTCAAGAATTCTTTTAGAAAGATGGAATGTCAAAGGGTTTTGCTTAGTTGAAGATTTCTTTACTAATCAGAAGTTGAAAACCTGTTCTGAGATTGAGTTAGAACTGCAGCTCGGGCAGAGTACTCAATCTCTTTTTATAGTTTTTTGCAGATAAGTAGTTTTTTGAAAGATAAATGTTCAATTTTGAATGAGCAATCTCTTATGCTGATAAAGTTAATAGTCAAGAATTGGCTGCTGGGTGTGGGGAATTGGTACAGAGCTTTACAGCAGAATTCAAATGCAGCATTGATTCCCAATTTTTTTATGAAATCACTAAGAAAATTGGTTGTAACATAACGCTAGGGGAATGGTAGTTTATAGCAGAGAAGTGGGCATAAAGCTCTTCGAGCAGCGAATGTTAAGAGATTGGCATTCCTTTCTAGATGGCTAGCGTATTACTTTCCCAGAACTTTCCACAGGATAAACCAAGTAGTATAGGGCCAATGCGCCAGGGGATTGACCCATATGTTTTTTACCTGTCCAGTACTTGATGACTTTAGATTTTTTTTAAACAGATTTTATTGAGTTTAATTGTAAATAGAGTATTGAGCATATACAAGAAGTCACAGTGCATTCATGTTCGATTTTTAGGCACAGTATAGCATACAGGGTTATTCTGCTCATTGTGCAAAGGTAATGCGCTTTCATGAGCATATTACAGGCATCAGTTCTGCAACTGACAAAAAGAAACTGCTCTAGGACCATCTTTGAATATACCCAAAGGACCAATATCTGATGTTATAGCTCTCTGTTATTGTATACCCTTATTAACTAAACAATCCCCCTCCCCCTTGGAACTAACTAACGGGGCAGCCTCTTTATTAACCAGCTGTGCAAGGGACCGCAGACGGACCGTCGCCTGTCTCTGGCGTCCAGTACACACATTATGTAAGCATCCACTTTGTGGTATTGGAATGTTGTAAGGTGGTCAGGCATATTATATGAACCTTGCTTCCATCTACACCTTCCCCATCTTGGTTACTCCTGTCCACTGTGTGTGTGTTATGGGATGTGGCTAATTTACTGGCGTTGCTGCAGGTGTAGCGTCTACACTCCTGTGGGGTTCATCCTTGTCCAGCGCTTTGAAGGATTCCAGTAACGCATCCCAGGACACGGCAATTGGTGCTTTACGTAACCCTTGCTTTTCTTTCCTTCGTATCGCCCCGCTGTCTGCCAGACCCCAGTGTTCTAGTTCCTCCCTCCAAGCAGTCAGGGTTGGCGGTCTTGCTGATTTCCATCGTCTCGTTATGAGGCGTTTGCTAATATGAGTGCTAGATCTGCAAACCTCGCCTGCACTTTGTACCCCTTAGGGCATGGGTAAAGTCCTAGTAGACAGCTCCCGCCGTAGTCCATGTGTGCCCACCCACCACCTCACGTAGCCAGCATGTTATTTGTGCCCAGTATGAGGATATTGCGGGGCAAGACCACATCATGTGGATGAAGTCGGCATATTGTTCCACGCATCTAGGGCAGTTTGCCACCGCTGCAGGGAACATCACGTGCAGTCGGTGCGGTGTAAGGTACGCTCTCTGGGTAATCATATATTGTATAAATTTAAAACGTGAATTGCGGGAGACTACCTTTGGGTAGGCAAGGATAGAAGCCCATTCTTTGTCTATAAGGACTTCCCCTATATCTGCATCCCACTTCACCCGCAGCGTGCTTAGGGGTAGGATATGTGCGCCCTTATGCCCCTGTATAGCCACTTTGTCAAGTGTCGACCTGTGCTCATCATGTGTAGCAAGTGTACTAATTCATGCATTGGTGGCTCTGGCCCTTCAGAAGCCCATTCCCGCCTGACGTATTGTGTTAAGCTGGCATTTAGTAGGAACAGTGTATTGGTGAGACCTTGTTCATGAATGAAATCAGCATGACTCAGTAGAGAACCCTCACTGAATAATGCTCCAACAGTAGTCACTCCCTCTCTTTCCCATTTAGTAAGCCGGTGTTGGGTTATGACACCTGGAGGGGTAGGGAGTCCCAGGGGTGGAATATTAGGTGCATAGGGTACTGTAGGTGTTGTATATTTTAATGCCTGTTTCCAGTAATATAGTGCCACCTTTAACAATGGTGGGGTTGCAGCTAGAGCAGATCCCCTGGGATACAATAGGGTATGCAGTGCTCCTCGTGCGATCATAACAGGTGTGAATGCAATTTCTTGCAAATTGCGCCCCGCTAACCAGTAGGCAAGCCATTGTAGTTGACTCGCCACACAGTAGACTCTGAAAACATGGGGCCCCCAAACCACCCAAGTCTGCTGGTAGTTGGAGCTTTCTTAGGCTGACTTGGTGCCTCCCTGTACCCCATATTAGTTCCAGTAATATGGAATTCAATAGTTTAAAAACTGTGGGGGGGATCACTATTGGGAGAGTAGTAAAATAATAAAGAACCCATGGCAGCATGACCATTTTTGCTATAGCCAGACGTCCAGCTACTGACAAAGGGAGTGATATCCAGAATGCTGTCTGGGATCGCAGGGAAGCAATTGCTTTCTGCACATTCCCATCTAGGGTATCTTGTTGTGTTATATATATTCGCACCCCCAGGTATTTGAAGGTATCGGAGACTACCTCCAGCTCCTCTCCTCCAAAGTGGATTGTTCTGGGTGGGGCATTTTCCCAAAAGGGGAAGGCGAGGGGTTTATCAAAATTTATGGCCAGGCCAGAAAGCTTGTGAAACTGGGCGAAAATTTGGGCGACAGTATGGAACCCTCATTGCAGATCTCTAATGTATAGTATAATATCATTGGCGTACAGGGATAGGGCATGTGTTGTTTGCCCAAGTGGTATACTTTACAGCATCGTCACGTAGTATTTGCGCTAGAGGTTCTAAGGCAAGCACAAATAGAATGGGAGACAATGGGCATCCCTGTTGTGTACCCCTTTTGTATCGTGTATCGGCTTGAAATGTGTGCCCCTGTACGGGCTCGTGCTTTCGGAGAGGTGTATAATAGCTTCACCCACTTCAGAAACTCGTCTGGGACCCCAAATGTTTGGAGGGCTGCCAGCATATATTCCCAGCTTAGGGTGTTGAAAGCTTGGCACAGATCTAGTGAGAGACATCCTGAGTTAGGAAAGTGCTCTGGGAGAGCCCACATTACTTGATATAGTCTACGGACATTAAGAGATGTGCTCCGGCCAGGTACAAACCCGCATTGGTCTGTGTGTATCAGTTTTGTGAGGTGTGCGAGAAGGCGACCTGATAGGACCTTACTCAGTATCTTGCATTCAGTATTTAAAAGGGATAGGGGCCTATATGCTATTATGTCAGTGCGGTCTCTGCCTGGTTTTGGCAGTTAGGTGACGAGGGCTTGGAGTGTAGTCGGGGGAAGGGTTCCACCTTCTAGTGCCGCCTTGTATAGCTTTTCGAGTTGAGGCACCAGTTGTTTGGCATATGCTGCATAAAATTCTTGGGGTAGGCCGTCTAATCCCAGAGTTTTATTGCGCGGGAGGTCTTTAAACGCTTCCTGAATTTCTGCTGCCGTGATCTGAGTGCCTCCTGTTCCGTTGCAGTTAGGGTAGGCAGCTGTACTGCCTAGATGAAGTTGTGTATTGCTCAAGGATTTGCTACCTGAGGAGCTTTGTATAAGTGTTCGTAATATTCCCGGAATGCCTAATTATTTCCAGCTGGGTAGTCACAGAGGCGCGCAATGGGGTACGGATATCTAGTATGTGCATAGCTGGGGGGGAATCTCTGAGTATCCGGGCTAGTAGTGTACCCGCTTTATCTGCCTCAATGTGAAATTTTGGTGCGTGTGCGCAATAATCCACTACCCGTAACCGTTCTAACAGCTCTGCATAATCAATGCGTGCCTTTTGTAGCTTCTCGGCACCTATCGGGGATGACACAGCTTCTTTCTCTAGAGCGCCTAGCCGTGATTCTACCTCGGCAAGCTCCCGTAGGATAGTTTGTTTCGGCCCACTACTGTACCAAGCACCGTTCCCCTCATTACTTCTTTGAATGCTTCCCATTCAATAATATGTGTGGATGCTGTGTTTGCATTAGTCGAGAAGTATGCATTGATTGCAGTGGTCATGTGTGCTCGGAAGGCGCCATATTTAAGCAGCATGGGATTGAATCTCCATGTCGGGACTGGTGTGGGTACTCGCACCGCAGAAAGTGTTAACTCTAGTGGGCTATGATCCGACACTGTTTTGCCTAGGTATGTTGTGTCGGTCATTTGTAGTGTGTGCACCGGTGAATAAAAAGAGTATTCGCGTGCTCCTCCGTTCCTACTGCGCCATGCGTCAGCTAGTGACCAACCTTGCATCCACACCGCTAGGGTTTTGGCTTGTCTAAACGATGCAGCCCCTGTGAGTGGTGGATATGATCGATCAAAATTGCGTGTCTAACACTGCATTATAATCCCCTCCCAGTATCCAGGGGTAATGCTGCGCTAACTCTTGTCAGGACCGCCTCCTCTTCAGTATTAGGGGCATAAATACTTCCTAACACCACTTGTGTTCCATCGAGTTTGCCTCGTACTAATGCGTATCTGCCTTCTGCATCTATGCGCTGATCTTGTATCTCAAAGAAAACCCTGCTCTAATCCACACTGCCGCTCCCCTCGCAAACACAGAGGGGCCGATTCCGATCTCGGCCGGTAGTGCTCCGAATCGGATTCGGATTCACCGGATCCGATTCGGAGCCCTGTTTCCCGACCGAATCGTACGCGGGTCTGGCCGAGCGAGTACGATGCAATCACCCGCGAAATCGCCGACCGACTCGAACGCGGCTTCAACACACTCCGACCGACTCGCATGGACACGACTCGCACCGCGCTATGGAGACGTTTCCCGGCCGGATAAGTACGATGCGCGCCGCGAGCAGTCCGACCGACTCGCGCCGTCCGGCTCGATAAAGCTGTCGGAGCCGGACTTTGGGGGTCCGCGTCGGACCCCCCTGTACGCGTAGGCACGCGAGTCGCACACAGGGGGGACCCATGGGTCCCCCCTACCTGTGCATGTACGCCGCAATGCGCATGGACGCGTACACGCTGTAGGGGGCGCCCTTGTCCGCCTCGCACCCATTGAGTCAATGGGAGCCCGCGTACGCGTTGTACGACCGGCTCCCATTGACTTCAATGGGAGTCCGACCAACTCGAGTCCGATAGCATGCGTGCGCATCGTACTCGTTCGGTCGGACTGCTAGGGTCCGATTCGGTCGGAATTCTCTCCGGGTCCGGCTCGGTCGGAGAGATTTCCGGCCGGAATCGGAATCGGCCCCAGAGTATGTAGTATGGTATAGTTGCCCTCCCCATTTTTTCCGGAGCTTACAGGCTTCTGCTGCGTTAAGGTGCGTTCCTTGTAAAAATACTATCTGAGAGTTACATCTACCCAGCTGTGCATAGACACAATGCCGTTTGTGAATAGATCCCATCCCCCTTACATTCCATGTTGTGAAATTATATTTGTGTGGTGCCGCCTTTGTGTCATGTTTGCTGCTGGTGGCCTTTCTTCCCTGCGACCCTCGCTTGTCTAAGATAATTTGTGGTGAGAGTGTGGACCAGCTAGAACTCTTAATAACATATAGAACAACAAACATCCCAATACAGAGGTCCAACCTAAGAAATGTGTTCGACCAAACGTACGCCTTCAGTGGCAACTAATTTAAAACAGTACATGCATTAGCTGGGGGGGGGGGTTACTAGACCTGTCGCGGTTATCTTTGTCTCCTTGCCGGCTGTGCATTTGTGCCTTGGACAGGGGGGGAGGGCGCCCCGAGTCCAGGACCAGCTCATCAACCCCCCTATCAGGATATCACTCTGTACTAGTAGAAACAGTCCATCCACACAATGTAACTGTAGTTGGTAGTGCCGCCTTTCTTTGATTTGCAGTGTTGGCAACACACAATCCGGGAAACATGCGTGTCAAGTGTACGCCATTAAGCACTGTTCGGGGGGGGCCTGCCCTTTTTAGTTCGAGTAAAGGCATGTTTGTCATCCTAGTAACTCTCGAGCCGTTTGCGGTGTAACCGATGGAAACAAAGTAAGGCTACTGTCCGAATCTGTGAGTGTGGCCCCATCTGAAGATGTGTCCCCTCTGTTGGGGGCTTTGGAGTTTCTCATTGTAGCCGCCGTCTGGAGTGCCACTCATCTGCTCTCCAATTTCTGTTCTGGGGTGGGCAGCACTTCTTCTCCCGGCTGAGTGCGGCTCGGGCAGCGTTGCTTATGTCTTATACGGCGGGGGTTGCGCGTCAGTGACTGCCTATGTTCTTCCAAGATTGCAAGATCTGGAAACGTGGTCTCGACCCAGGACCATGCTGCCTCTGCATCGTCAAAGAAATAACTGTCACATTCGTGTATGAGCTTAAGACGGGCCGGGAAGAGTAGGGCATATTTCAAGTTGAGTTGCTGCAAGTGCTTTTTAACTCGCATATATGATGCCCTTTGACGTTGTACTTGTATGGTGTAGTCCGGGAAAAGAGAAATTCTGGTATTCTCGTGTAGTATGGGTTTTCTCTTGCCTTTCGGAGCAGCGTGTCTCTGTCCTTGCAATTTAAAATCTTAGCCACTATCAGTCTTGGCGGTGCTCCCGGTGTACGGCTCCCATTGGGGACTCTGTGTGCTCTTTTAACGCTGAACATACCAGTCAGACCCTCTGTGGCCACTGCGGTGCGCAACCAATGTTCTATAAATTGCGTTGGATTATTTCCTTCGCTATTCTCAAGCATGCCTATTATTCGTACATTGTTTCTTCATGCACGCCCTTCTGCATCTTCTACCCAGTTTTGCAGTTCTTCTACTTGCTGTTGGAGTTTAGTGACCGCCTCCGTTTGCTCTTTGCACCAGGACGTGATGTTGGACAGCGTCTTGGAGTGCAACCAAACTTTCTCTGACAGTTTCTTGTGGTCAGCCCTCAGCAAGTTGACATTGGTAGTGAGGGTGCCCAGTTGTTGCTCCAGTACCACCCTTGACTTCCTGATTTCCTTGAGGATGATGTCTAGTTTGGATCACTGACAGAATATCGACAGCAGAAATGTCGACCTACAAAAATATCGTGCCAAAAATATTGTTGTCAAAAATATCGACCTCCTATCTACATAATGGTAAGTACAAAAATATCGGGGAAAAAATATAGGGGGTCATTACGATGGCGGGCGGAAGCACAACCGCCGTGCTGGCGGATGCAAAAACCACCAGTTACCGCCGGCACGCAGCAGTCCACACGCCCGCCCAATTACGATGCGAAAAGTAGGCCAAACACCGCCGGCAAGCCAGCAACACCGTCCGCCATCAAAGTGCGCCCGTACACGTAGCGGCGCAGCCCAACTGACACACACCGTCCGACGAAAACACGTCCCGCCCGGCGTATAAATTACGATGCCGCAAACAAACGGCTCCCACGGCCAAGAGATACCGTACGACAAACCGAAGCGGTAACACGGACGCCGAGCACGGACAACGAAGAAGCGGCTCCCCCGAGCATGAATCCAGCACTGCAGGCCCTCCCCATGCTCTTGCTGATGCACCACCAAGGACGCAACGTACCGCGGAGACGCAGGTAGGCACACACACAACAAGTGCACGCAAACAGCGCACACAGTGCAAGGGCGGAAAAGCGGACAACCCCCCCAGCGCGTGTACACTACACATCCACCATTGCATCCACATATGACACACAGGCCAAATCGTAACATCGCGTAACACATGTGTACACACCACCTGGGACTAGGAACCAACGACCCCGTCACGGCCCCAAAGCAGCGATGACGCCGCCACACATGCGCACAACGCAGAGGCCAACCGCAGCGCCATGCATGCGTCGCACACAGACACAGGGACACAACCAAGCAGCACACACATCAGCCCCACCCCGAACGCACATGACACGTGACAGGCCTGCCACAGACATGTCCCCAACGCCCAATTCACGGACAACACCCAACGCCACACAACCGACGCACACATGTCAGTGAAGTCACGCAACAGCAGGACACACCCCAGTGTAACAAACATGGCGAAGCACACAGCGGCGGCAACACCAACTAGGAGAAGCAGGGCTCCCTTCGGGAAGAGGAACGCCAGTACCACACTGAAACACCCATACCACCCTGCACATATGAACAAGACATATAAAACGGAACACCAAAGAGCCCGGGGACCGACAACAGGTGGCCCAAGAATAACATTCACACACAAGGCCCAACGCAGAGCGGAAAGGCAGCCTGCCGCCCACACAAGGGAGAGCAGACAGCACTGAATGACCTTCCATTCCAACTCCGAAACCACAGCCCTACGAAAGAAGCCGGTGAATACAGCCATTGTCCAAGAAAAGACCAACACAGGCATGCCGAGGAGACCGACCACAGGGCAGATAGCGCATATCACAGAAGCACACAACGGACGGGGAAGAAAGAAGAAAACACTCCCCCATGTCGGCCACATGCAAGTTAATTGGAAGGAGTCACACATCACTGACCTTGAACTGTCTGAGAAGCATGTGGGATGAGGGCCCGTGTCCTCCAAACAAGCCAACAGAACACAAGTCCTGTCTCCCTACGACTACACAGAGCTCACAGCAACCTCGGAGCGTGCACATTGCAGACTGCACACACAGCCGGAGCACGCCACCACAACGCACCGCTGCGAAATGGCAACCGCAACACACCTACCCAACTACGCCGGACAGCTCAAGCTGTACAAAACCAACCTGATACATATATTGGGATGCGATCTCCTGTCCCTGCTGAACGTAAGTTACCGACTGACTTACCGCATCACATTGTTCAGCTGCGTCATGCCCGTCTTCTACTGTCGGAGGTGTCCCTACCAGCATCCCGTGGAGATATGCCTCTCCAACCCGGCATGTCTAAAGGCGGACCTGCTACCACTACTCCTCCCTCTGGACGCACACGACAGGGCCTGCTCTGCCTATGGGGGCATGGCGTATGTGGCCAACATCGCACCCGCACTGAAATGGGACCACTGTGCCTCCACACGACGGATCATCGAGAACAGCTACATCGAATGTCACCCAGCATGCCCCATCATGGTCCTCCAAGGGACAACTTACGAACAACACCTTGACAGCCACCATCCGCTACATTGGCTGGCAAACATGTACACCACCAATGACATGGAAGCCCTGCTGGACGGCATCGCATACCTGACAACCTGTAAATTCGTCGGACCACAACGCAGGTTCCCCGATTGACCTATGATGTCCAACCCCGCACCCATGCTTAGCTTCCGCACGGACTGGCCAGTCACCACCACAACAGCCATACCAAACGACCGGCAACTGTTACCACACCATCAACGACATCGCCATGACATCGGATATGACCGGGACATGCACACTGTTCCCCATCACATCCAGGAACACCGCATGCATCGTGGGAGGCAGTGGCATGGGGTCTGTGTATCGCACCCACATGGACGGAACTGCACGAACAACCAGGACACGACATGGATCCAGCGCCCATGGACACACACACCGCTCAGTGGACATGAATAGGTCGCCTGGAGTCTGTGGGTGCTGCACCCCTCCCACCCCGCCCCGGGAATCCCATACCAGGACCTTTGCATGGACGACAAGTGCATACAACAACAACACGACCCCAGTGACTGTGACATGTCCAGTAACCACCACATTGCAACAACAAGTGGCACGCCGCTGCATGCACGCAAGCACATGCCCTGATGTCATCTCACATGCACGCGTGCATGAGGAACAACCGCAGCAAACCTGTCACATGGAACTGAGATGGACTGTGCCCATGATGCCAAGCGGTCTGGTAGGCTACATGTATACCTGTCTGTGTCAAAGTCCGCAGCTCCGCAGCTATACGTAAATGTACATTAGCACAGCCTTGGCCAAGCAGATGTAACTCTGAAGCCCACATCCCACATGCAACAGCCAATCACATGTAACCCCACACCCTATCCCATTTGCAATCATGCTCAGTATATCCTCAACATGTATTCCGCTGCCAGTAGTGTCCACTATACTGCATCACAGAGGACAGAAGACTCAATATAATGTTTGAAACCAAAACTGTCTCCGCTGACTCATTTCACAAGTACGAATGAGAGAGGATGAGAGTATGTGAAGTACACGGCAGTCGTGACATGACCATGTAGTCCACTGGTATTGGATGTCAACGCAAATGAGTAGCACAACTGTGGAAGACACACATGTGTCGTGTGAAGTCGTATGGACGCAGTGCTCAGGTGGGTGGGTGTGACGGGTAGATGCGCACATGCCAAGTTGGAGCACGCCGTGTCGGGAGGGGTCATGAACAGTACACCACCGCTTCCCTGGGCATTGTGAGAGGACACCTGTCGGGGAGGGAGTGAACACGTGTGTGCACAGCAGCCGGGCACACGTACAAAGCGGTACCAGGCGCACCTCAGCCCACCCTCTGTGGACAAGCTGGATCCTGTTGTGCGCCCGCCATGCCCCTTGACAAGGCACACACAGCCCCAGTCGACCAGGTGTAACCCCAACATAGTCAATCCGCACAGGCGATACAGGGCACGGGATGGCAGTGGAGCATGGTGTGTGAGAGGTCTCCTCGCGCTCCTCCTGGTCATATCACGCAGGCAATAGAACCTCAACGTCTAGCATGGCACAAGTCAAATGGAAGTGTAGGGGGACGCACCACAGCACGAGCAGCACTGACGTCACGGGAGGTGGCTCGCACCATCCCATCCATTGCCCATTATACCAACCACGCCACATGCCATTGCGACTAAGTGCAAGCGCGTGCGCCACCACCCCCGAGCCCTCCCCAGAGAGGCCAAAGAGTGAATGTGTGGGCCATCAGTCACAGACGGACGCGGCATGGCCGCAAGGGCAGCCACAGCCACTGGGTGTCGCAGGTGGCGGATCCGGAAGGCGAAGACTGTGATGCATAGTCCATGCAGGCCGGGTCTCCATTTGGGGCACCACGCAGGTGGACGGCGTCCCGCAACACATCATACCCTGAGACAGCCCACTCGTGCAACTGGACCCACACATACACTCCTTGCCCTCTCTGGTGCGAGCTTGGGGCTGCCTGTGCAAGCGCTAGCCTCGCAGGTGCACATGCATATTGGGGGAGCGAGGGAGGACATGAGGGCTGGGGCGAAGATGACTGTATCACTGTCAGTGAGTACAAGGGATGACCCAGATGTGGAAAGGATGAGACGTGTCCCGTGTGTACTGCAACTAGTCGCCAATCCAACTACCCCCCATGTCCGGAATGTAAGCCCGCACCTAGGCCCGCCCATCCGCCACATCGAATATACCACCAGCACGACAACCTTCCCATTCGAAACACTGACTGGGGGTGGCGACCAGTGAACAATCATGTGTAGCCTACCCACGCATACATGTGGGCCCTCCATGATCCATGTCACCTGCGGCAAAGTCATGACATGCGCAATGAGGGAAGTGAGGAGAGCTGTCCGCCCCACGCACAGAAGGTGCATCAGCTCCACAGACCCAGCAGCGAGTCCAGCAGGGGTCACATGTGCAGGGGCAGCTGTGCCTGGTGTGAAGGCACATGCATATAGACAGCACATCGACCAATGTGTAGTCTGCCCACATCTACAGTCCATCATCATGCGGACATAGGAATTGAACACAGGGCAACACATCTGAGTGGGTGCACCCACCGTGACCAACAATGCGCAATCATCGACGTACCCGCCCTGTGCATGGCCCCCCACCCAACGGAGGCACATCCAGTGCCACCATCCCACACACACAAGCCTTCCACGGAACATGCTGTGTCCAATGCTCAGTACAGAGTCAGCGCCCATCTGGTGGATCCTGAACAGGAGACACATGCACACACATGCCAGCTCCCACTATGTACGTCTGCCACCTGGCACGTGCAATGTAACCTCTCACCTGTGACGTGTGACTGCAAGCACACAGCCGTCTTGGCATGGGGCTGTCAATGTGGACACCTGTCAATGTTTCGGGAGGTGTGATCCGTACAGTGCTGTACATAGGGTGCAGTGCTGACACCTACTACTGTCTCATATCCCCTCGTGCCACAGGTCCCACTTGTTTTGGCCGCTCAGCCTGTGCCCACATCGTCGTCGTCGTGTGCCATACTCATCCAGCCTCGGAAGCAGTTCCATGCTCAGCAGACATTCATGTTGCCGTGGCGTTGCCGCTTGACGAATATGCAGTCAGTCCCCATCAGCACGCCCCGCAAGTCATTGGGGCCTAGATCCCCATGTGCATGCACATGGCAGTGGTTTGTATCACTAGCCATTGCCATTGTTGGGAGACCTGTGTAAGTGTATTGTGGCCGTGACGTCCCAGCTTGACAGCTGGGCTGTGGCTCATGTGCTTGCTCAGTCATGTCAGTGATGTGTATGCGAAATTGCTATGTGTTGTGTTGCTTTGACATGTGTCCACTGCCATTTTCCCTAGGCGGAGACCGAACATTGACCGCCCATACCAATTGCTGGCGGACATGGACGATACAGAGGTCATTAGGAAGTTTCGGCTGGACAGGCCAACCCTGCATCGACTGTGTGCCATGTTGGAACCCCATCTCCGTCCCCGCAGGGTGTATCCGACAGCTGTCACCCCCACGGCTAAGGTGATGGCCGCCATGCATTTCTTCGCCACTGGGTCATTCCAGCACACAGTGGGCAGTGGAGGAGGGATGTCCCAGCCCATGTTCAGCAAGGTGCTGAGGGATGTACTGGCAGCCATGATGCTGTACCGAAACAGGTACATCCGCTTCCCCAGGGCTCGTGAATTGGCGGCAGTGAAGGGTGCATTCTATGCCCTTGACAGAATCCCACACGTCGTTGGAGCCATTGACTGCACACATGTTGGCTTTGTTCCACCACAGGCCACTGAGCACCTGTACCGCAACAGGAAGCACACGCACTCCATGAATGTGCAAGTGGTGTGCCTTGCGGACATGGTGATCACCCACGTGTGTGCAAAGTTCCCAGGCTCGGCCCATGACGCACACATAATGCGCAACAGCATCTTGCCACGACTGATGTCCAATCTGCAACAGGATCGTGGCTGTATTGTCGGTGAGTATGTGGAGTGGTGTAGCGTGCTGGTTGTGCGATGCTGTCCCCTGTCCAGTTGGAATAGCAACGGTTCTCTGTGTCCCTCACACCCAGGTGACTCTGCGTACCCGAATGGGGCATGGCTGCTCAGTCCATTGAGGAATCCTCGCACCCCAGCAGACGATCGCTACAATGAGGCACATGGGAGGACCAGACGTGTGGTCGAGCGTACCTTTGGCCTCCTCAAGTCCAGGTTCAGGTGCCTGGACCGCACCGAGGGTGCGCTGGCGTACTCCCCACAGAAGGTGTGCCAGATAGTGGTGGCGTGCTGCATGCTGCACAATCTGGCCATTCGGAAGCAGATCCCCCTCATCGTGGATGACGGAGATCAACCAGGGCCCCAGCCCGCAGACCAGGACAGCTCGAGTGAGGAGGACAGCGGAGAGGAGGAAGCTGGTAATGTGCGGCAGCAGCTCATCGCCCACTACTTCACTTGACGGTGAGTGTCCATGTACGACGGCTGATGTGGCTGTATCTGTGCAGGTGTGTGTGTGCTGTGTCAGGGTGGCCGTTTGTTCACTGCGTGCTGTGTGTCAACGCTCCATGGCCAGGGTAGTATGCCACTGTTGGTGGCTGTGGCATTGTGCCCTATTGCTCTGTGCGATGTGTGTACATTGCTTGTAGTTGTTGACATGTACTGTGTGATGGGTGTGTGACACACTCATTGAATGTGCTCCTGTTCTGTCTCCCACCCCTAGGTCCCTACAGGCCCTCCGGTTCCATTGCCATGCCACGCATCAGGTGCCTTTCCGCCCAAGGTGGCCGTTGTATTCCGTACAAATAAAACACAGGGCACAAACAGCAGTTTGTGTAAGAGGTGCATTTATTTCAAACTGTGACATGTGATTGTGTGCGAGGTGATGACAAAAGTGGTGCGTGCAGTGACAATGAGCTGTCGGTCACGGCTGCGTGATGCTCAGGGTGTACCCACTTGTTCCATGTCCATGGTCCAACAGACACATGCCATCCAGATGGCTGTGTGGAGTGGGATCGTAGTCCAAGTCAATGCAGTGGGTGGTCAAGGAAGGCTGGCTGGCTGCCTCACTTGCGTCTGGAGCGTGCGTAGTCCTCCCGGGAGATCTGTTTGTACTTCGGACGGCCCCTTCCACGTTTGGGAGGGGGTGTGTGGTGGCGACCTGCTGGTGGGGGGTGAGGTGTGCTCACTGGCTGTGGACGCAGGGGAACTGGACACTGCTGCTCGACCCTGCGCCCCGGCAGGTGGTGGCGGAGGGGAGCTGCTGTCCCTGGCTGTGACCTCACCGCCACCACCAGCTGGCCCATGAGGTCCACGAGTTGGCCCATACGGGCGTCCATGGACCTCAGCACCCCCAGCACCTCCCGCGTGTCTGAAGCAGACCTGACCCATTGTTCTTGGGCCTCTTCATAGGCCCCAAGGACTCTGGCCATTTGAGGCAGGGCATGGCTCCCAGGGGAGACTTGCGTTTCCCTGACCCTGCTCCTCCTACCAGTACTGCTGCCACCGGCCTGCCCACTAGCCACATTGCTCACCACGGTCCTCGCTGTGGCTCCCAGGGTGGATCCAGTCGGCCGGGCCACCACCTGCGCTGGGGCTGGTGCCAGCGAAGACGTGGTGGTGGTGGCGGCGGTGGTGGTCGGTGCGGCGATGGTGGCGGTTGCGGCAATGGTAGTGGCCGCAATGACCGTGGGTGTGGCCGCAATGACCGTGGGTGTGGCCGCAATGACCGTGGGTGTGGCCGCAACGACAGTGGCAGCAGGGGGCTGGGAATGTTCAGCAGCCCTGGATGATGGGTTGGTGGGTAGGAGGGGTCCTGGGGAGCGGCTGGGCCCTGCCACACCAGATGGGCCTGCTTGGTGGTCCGTGTCCGAAGAGGAGGACAGATCCTCCACATCCGTGTGTCCTCGTTGGGGGCTTGTAGGCTGGCTGTGCTGGCTGCTGTCTCCATCCCCAGCATCCAGCAGTTCGTCACCTGTGGAGAGAATGAGATTTGTTATTGTGTTGCACCTGGCGAAGTATGTATTTGTCGTCTGACATTAACAGTTCGTGCAATCTCGTACATGGGTTTCCCGGAGGCGTGTGTGTGGCTGTAGCATTTGTAGTTGTGTGTGCTTGACAATGGGACTGTGTGCTGTGCACATGTGGCATGGGACGGATTGGCCATGCCGATGGGTGTGTTGCTGTGCCCCTACTTATTGTGACTCTGGTGTATGCGGGCTCCTGGCCCATCCTGGGTCTGGTTTGTACTTTGCTTTTGGTGTTCAGATGGGACGCTTAGGAACGCATATGGCAACATGGGGGCCATGCCCCAGATTCGCATTTGGGATGGAATATGCTTTTGGGGTACATGCTGTGAGCCATGGGTGCCGAACGTGACATGTGTTGTGGCAGCATGACAGTGCATGGTTTGAGGTGTGTGCATGCTTGACATGGCCTGCATATTTGCTGTCTGTTGTGATTACTGGACATGGCATTGGACGCATCGTTATGAGTGAGTGATGGTTGTGTGCCAGCCAACGTATTGCAGTTGTCCCATCTCCTTGGTGTGCGTGCTGCCCTGTGCCATGTGCATCACTGCAGTGCTCGGGGGGTGTGGCCCATGTTGTGTGTTGTTGCTCACAGTGTGTCGTGCGCTTCATTGACTTCTGGCACATGGTTGGTCATGGGCATGTATCTTAGCGTGACTGCTGTATGTGTGGCAGCTGTGCGGATGACATGCCTTTCATGAGACTGGGGCTGACGGATGGGATGGATGGTATGTTGTATGTGCATGGTGTGTCTGTGTGTTTGATGGGTTCAGTGGTGTTCGTGTGCATTTATGTTGTTCCGCTCTGTTGCGTCTTGTGTTGTTTGTCTTACATAGGCGTAGTTGTGGGGTGTGTGGTTGACAGGCAGTAGGGGCTACATGGACAGGACTTCAATGGTGTTTCGGTTGTGTGTGATGGGTTGCACAGTGGCTGCCGTGTGGTACTATATTCAGTGTGGCTTGTGCATGCAGACGTGGCTCCTTGGGTGTTGCTGTGTTTGTGATGGGTCATGTGGGGTGTGAGTCTGTGGTTCATGTCCGTGTGCACATTGTTCACTTGTTCGTGACGGTGGGCGGTGCTGCGTGTTCGTCTGCTACGTGACATGTCCCATGTGTTGGTCGTGTTACGGTCCTCATGCCTCCAGTAATCCAGCCCTGTCCAGTTTCCCACCTGCAGGTTGTTCGTGCGTGCACTGTACTGGATGCCACATGGTTCTAAGCGGGGGTGCTCCATGTTGCAGGTCTGTGGGGGTGGGGGGTGTTGTGGGTCGTGGTGGTGGCTGGACACCCACTGACACCGATTGCTGTGGACCGTGATGTCTACCTTTCGGCTGTCGTTGTGCACTGCGGTGGCTGACACGTGGCTGTGGGGTGTGGGGATGCTCCTCCTTGCTGTGCTGTGGGACTAGGGGCCTGGTGTGTTTTGTACTTGGGCTGTCCACCCTCCCACCCACTGCACTTTGTGTTCCTGCCACTTACCTGTTACTTGTCGGTTAGTGCAGCTATGGCGGACACATGGGTGTGGTGGGTGCTCGTTGTGGCGCTTCTGGCATATTTGGGGACCTGTTGGTGGTTACGTGGCTGGCTGAGTGTACACATGTCCCCACGCATCTTACAGTTGTTCGGTTTGGGCTGTGTGTGGTGGTGTCTGTTGCATGTGTGTGTGATGTGTTGTGTATTGTGTGCTGGACATGGGGGTGTTTGTCCCTGGGAGCTGTGGCATGGTGGTAGTGCATGTGAGTACATAGCGGTGTGCTGGTATACATTAGTTTGTACTTACCAGCCTCCACTCCCCTGCTAATCCGGCGAGGATCTCGGGATGTATGATGATTCGCACCTTCTCCTCCCACGCTTTGAAGGTCTTGAAGAGCACACACCACTAGCCACCAGAAACAGAATGTGGAACCGGATCGTAGACCAGGTCAATGCAGTCGGGACCCTGCCCAGGAACAGAGTCGAGATTAACAAACGTTGGAATGACGTCAAGAGCCTGGTCAAGAAGAAGGAGGGCAAAAACAGAGAGCTGGCTGCCGTCTCTGGCGGAGGGAATCCCGCGCTCTTTAAGACCTTCAAAGCGTGGGAGGAGAAGGTGCGAGTCGTAATCCATCCGGAGATCCTCGCCGGATTAGCAGGGGAGTGGAGGCTGGTAAGTACAAACTAATGTATACCAGCACACCGCTATGTACTCACATGCACTACCACCATGCCACAGCTCCCAGGGACAAACACCCCCATGTCCAGCACACAATACACAACACATCACACACACATGCAACAGACACCACCACACACAGCCCAAACCGAACAACTGCAAGATGCGTGGGGACATGTGTACACTAAGCCAGCCACGTAACCACCAACAGGTCCCCAAATATGCCAGAAGCGCCACAACGAGCACCCACCACACCCATGTGTCCGCCACAGCTGCACCAACCGACAAGTAACAGGTAAGTGGCAGGAACACAAAGTGCAGTGGGTGGGACGGTGGACAGCCCAAGTACAACACACACCAGGCCCCAGTCCCACAGCACAGCAAGGAGGAGCATCCCCCACACCCCACACCCACGTGTCAGCCACCGCAGTGCACAACGACAGCCGAAAGGCAGACATCACGGTCCACAGCAATCGGTGTCAGTGGGTATCCAGCCACCCCCACGACCCACAACACCCTCCCACCCCCACAGACCTGCAACATGGAGCACCCCCGCTTAGAGCCATGTGGCATCCAGTACAGTGCACGCACGAACAACTTGCAGGTGGGAAACTGGACAGGGCTGGATTACTGGAGGCATGAGGACCGTAACACGGCCAACACATGGGACATGTCACGTAGCAGACGAACACGCAGCACCGCCCACCGTCACGAACAAGTGAACAATGTGCACACGGACATGAACAACAGACTCACACCCCACATGACCCATCACAGACATAGCAACACCCAAGGAGCCACGTCTGCATGCACAAGCCCCCCCCCAGTGGGGAGGGAACTCCCTCCCCACTCACCTTCGGCGAACCCAGGACCATTTCTCCTTCAGGAAGCAGCTCAAGACCTGGCTGTTCGAGCAGTAACTCCCCCCTCCCCCAGCGCCTTGAGACCCTCCCGGGTGAGTAGCGCGCTCTATAAATGCATTGATTGATTGATTGATTGAAGCCACACTGAATATAGTACCACACGGCAGCCACTGTGCAACTCATCACACACAACCGAAACACCATTGAAGTCCTGTCCATGTAGCCCCAACTGCCTGTCAACCACACACCCCACAACTACGCCTATGTAAGACAAACAACACTAGACGCAACAGAGCGGAACAACATAAATGCACACGAACACCACTGAACCCATCAAACACACAGACACACCATGCACAAACAACATACCATCCATCCCATCCGTCAGCCCCAGTCTCATGAAAGGCATGTCATCCGCACAGCTGCCACACATACAGCAGTCACGCTAAGATACATGCCCATTACCAACCATGTGCCAGAAGTCAATGAAGTGCACGACACACTGTGAGCAACAACACACAACATGGGCCACACCCCCCGAGCACTGCAGTGATGCACATGGCACAGGGCAGCACGCACACCAAGGAGATGGGACAACTGCAATACGTTGGCTGGCACACAACCATCACTCACTCATAACGATGCGTCCAATGCCATGTCCAGTAATCACAACAGACAGCAAATATGCAGGCCATGTCAAGCATGCACACACCTCAAACCATGCACTGTCATGCTGCCACAACACATGTCACGTTCGGCACCCATGGCTCACAGCATGTACCCCAAAAGCATATTCCCTCCCAAATGCGAATCTGGGGCATGGCCCCCATGTTGCCATATGCGTTCCTAAGCGTTCCATTTGAACCCCAAAAGCATATTCCCTCCCAAATGCGAATCTGGGGCATGGCCCCCATGTTGCCATATGCGTTCCTAAGCGTTCCATTTGAACCCCAAAAGCATATTCCCTCCCAAATGCGAATCTGGGGCATGGCCCCCATGTTGCCATATGCGTTCCTAAGCGTTCCATTTGAACCCCAAAAGCAAAGTACAAACCAGACCCAGGATGGGCCAGGAGCCCGCATACACCAGAGTCACAATAAGTAGGGGCACAGCAACACACCCATCGGCATGGCCAATCCGTCCCATGCCACATGTGCACAGCACACAGTCCCATTGCCAAGCACACACAACTACAGATGCTACAGCCACACACACGCCTCCGGGAAACCCATGTACGAGATTGCACGAACTGTCAATGTCAGACGACAAATACATACTTCGCCAGGTGCAACACAATAACTAATCTCATTCTCTCCACAGGTGACGAACTGCTGGATGCTGGGGATGGAGCCAGCAGCCAGCACAGCCAGCCTACAAGCCCCCAACGAGGACACACGGATCTGGAGGATCTGTCCTCCTCTTCGGACACGGACAACCAAGCAGGCCCATCTGGTGTGGCAGGGCCCAGCCGCTCCCCAGGACCCCTCCTACCCACCAACCCATCATCCAGGGCTGCTGAACATTCACAGCCCCCTGCTGCCACTGTCGTTGCGGCCACACCCACGGTCATTGTGGCCACTACCACTGCCGCAACCGCCACCATCGCCGCACCGACCACCACCGCCGCCACCACCGCCACGTCTCCGCTGGCACCAGCCCCAGCGCAGGTGGTGGCCCGGACGACTGGATCCACCCTGGGAGCCACAGCGAGGACCGTGGTGAGCAATGTGGCTAGTGGGCAGGCCGGTGGCAGCAGGACTGGTAGGAGGAGCAGGGTCAGGGAAACGCCAGCCTCCCCTGGGAGCCATGCCCTGCCTCACATGGCCAGAGTCCTTGGGGCCTATGAAGAGGCCCAAGGACAATGGGTCCGGTCTGCCTCAGACACGCGTGAGGTGCTGGGGGTGTTGAGGTCCATGGACGCCCGTATGGGCCAAATCGTGGACCTCATGGGACAGCTGGTGGTGGCGGTGAGGTCACAGCCAGGGACAGCAGCTCCCCCTCTGCCACCACCTGCCGGGGCGCAGGGTGGAGCAGCAGTGTCCAGTTCCCCTGCGTCCACAGCCAGTGATCACACCTCAACCACCAGCATGTCGCAAGCAGGCACCCCCCCTCGCAAACGTGGAAGGGGCCGTCCGAAGAGGAAACAGATCTCCCGGGAGGACTTCGCACGCTCCAGTCGCAAGTGAGGCAGCCAGCCAGCCTTCCGCCAGCCTTCCTTGACCAGCCACTGCATTGACTTGGACCACGATCCCTCTCCACACAGCCATCTGGATGGCATGTGTGTGTTGGACTATGGACATAGAACCAGTGGGTACACCCTGATCATCACGCAGCCATGACCGACAGCTCATTGTCACTGCACGCACCACTTTTGTCATCACCTTACACACAATCACATGTCACAGTTTGTAATAAATGCACCTTTTTCACTAACTGCTGTTTGTGCCCTGTGTCTTATTTGTACGGAATACAACGGCCACCTTGGGCGGAAAGGCACCTGATGCGTGGCATGGCATTTGAATCCGGAGGGCCTGTAGGGACCTAGGGGTGGGAGACAGAACAGGAGCACATTCAATGAGTGTGTCACACACCCATCACACAGTACATGTCAACAACTACAAGCAATGTACACACATCGCACAGAGCTATAGGGCACAATGCCACAGCCACCAACAGTGGCATACTACCCTGGCCATGGAGCGTTGACACACAGCACGCAGTGAACAAACGGCCACCCTGACACAGCACACACACACCTGCACAGATACAGCCACATCAGCCGTCGTACATGGACACTCACCGTCAAGTGAAGTAGCGGGCGATGAGCTGCTGCCGCACATTACCAGCTTCCTCCTCTCCGCTGTCCTCCTCACTCGAGCTGTCCTGGTCTGCGGGCTGGGGCCCTGGTTGATCTCCGTCATCCACGATGAGGGGGATCTGCTTCCGAATGGCCAGATTGTGCAGCATGCAGCACGCCACCACTATCCGGCACACCTTCTGTGGGGAGTACGCCAGCGCACCCTCGGTGCGGTCCAGGCACCTGAACCTGGACTTGAGGAGGCCAAAGGTACGCTCGACCACACGTCTGGTCCTCCCATGTGCCTCATTGTAGCGATCGTCTGCTGGGGTGCGAGGATTCCTCAATGGACTGAGCAGCCATGCCCCATTCGGATACGCAGAGTCACCTGGGTGTGAGGGACACAGAGAACCGTTGCTAATCCAACTGGACAGGGGACAGCATCGCACAGCCAGCACGCTACACCACTCCACATACTCACCGACAATACAGGCACGATCCTGTTGCATATTGGACATCAGTCGTGGCAAGATGCTGTTGCGCATTATGTGTGCGTCATGGGCCGAGCCTGGGAACTTTGCACACACGTGGGTGATCACCATGTCCGCAAGGCACACCACTTGCACATTCAGGGAGTGCGTGTGCTTCCTGTTGCGGTACAGGTGCTCAGTGGCCTGTGGTGGAACAAGGCCGACATGTGTGCAGTCAATGGCTCCAACGACGTGTGGGATTCTGCCAAGGGCATAGAATGCACCCTTCACTGCCGCCAATTCACGAGCCCTGGGGAAGCGGATGTACCTGTTCCGGCACAGCATCATGGCTGCCAGTACATCCCTCAGCACCTTGCTGAACATGGGCTGGGATATCCCTCCTCCACTGCCCACTGTGTGCTGGAATGACCCAGTGGCGAAGAAATGCATGGCGGCCATCACCTTAGCCGTGGGGGTGACAGCAGTCGGATACACCCTGCGGGGACGGAGATGGGGTTCTAACATGGCACACAGTCGATGCAGGGTTGGCCTGTCCAGCCGAAACTTCCTAATGACCTCCGTATCCTCCATGTCTGCCAGCAATTGGTATGGGCGGTCAATGTTCGGTCTCCGCCTAGGGACAATGGCAGAGGACACATGTCAAAGCAACACGACACATAGCAATTTCGCATACACATCACTGACATGACTGTGCAAGCACATGAGCCACAGCCCAGCTGTCAAGCTGGGACGGCACGGCCACAATACACTTACACAGGTCTCCCACCAATGGCAATGGCTAGTGATACAAACCACTGCCATGTGCATGCACATGGGGATCTAGGCCCCAATGACTTGCGGGGCGTGCTGATGGGGACTGACTGCATATCCGTCAAGCGGCAACGCCACGGCAACATGAATGTCTGCTGAGCATGGAACTGCTTCCGCGGCTGGATGAGTATGGCACACGACGACGACGATGTGGGCACAGGCTGAGCAGGCCAAAACAAGTGGGACCTGTGGCACGAGGGGATATGAGACAGTAGTAGGTGTCAGCACTGCACCCTATGTACAGCACTGTACGGATCACACCTCCCGAAACATTGACAGGTGTCCACATTGACAGCCCCATGCCAAGACGGCTGTGTGCTTGCAGTCACACGTCACAGGTGAGAGGTTACATTGCACGTGCCAGGTGGCAGACGTACACAGTGGGAGCTGGCATGTGTGTGCATGTGTCTCCTGTTCAGGATCCACCACATGGGCGCTGACTCTGTACTGACCATTGGACACAGCATGTTCCGTGGAAGGCTTGTGTGTGTGGGATGGTGGCACTGGATGTGCCTCCGTTGGGTGGGGGGCCATGCACAGGGCGGGTACGTCGATGATTGCGCATTGTTGGTCACGGTGGGTGCACCAACTAAGATGTGTTGCCCTGTGTTCAATTCCTATGTCCGCATGATGATGGACTGTAGATGTGGGCAGACTACACATTGGTCGATGTGCTGTCTATATGCATGTGCCTTCACACCAGGCACAGCTGCCCCTGCACATGTGACCCCTGCTGGACTCGCTGCTGGGTCTGTGGAGCTGATGCACCTTCTGCGCGTGGGGCGGACAGCTCTCCTCACTTCCCTCATTGCGCATGTCATGACTTTGCCGCAGGTGACATGGATCATGGAGGGCCCACATGTACGCGTGGGTAGGCTACACATGATTGTACACTGGTCGCCACCCCCAGTCAGTGTTTCGAATGGGAAGGTTGTCGTGCTGGTGGTATGTTCGATGTGGCGGATGGGCGGGCCTAGGTGCGGGCTTACATTCCGGACATGGGGGTAGTTGGATTGGCAACTAGTTGCAGTACACACGGGACACGTCTCTTCCTTTCCACATCTGGGTCATCCCTTGTACTAACTGACAGTGATACAGTCATCTTCGCCCCAGCCCTCATGTCCTCCCCTCGCTCCCCCATTATGCATGCTCACCTGCGAGGCTAGCGCTTGCACAGGCAGCCCCAAGCTCGCACCAGAGAGGGCAAGGAGTGTATGTGTGGGTCCAGTTGCACGAGTGGGCTGTCTCAGGGTATGATGTGTCGCGGGACGCCGTCCACCTGCGTGGTGCCCCAAATGGAGACCCGGCCTGCATGGACTATGCATCACAGTCTTCGCCTTCCGGATCCGCCACCTGCGACACCCAGTGGCTGTGGCTGCCCTTGCGGCCAGGCCGCGTCCGTCTGTGGCTGATGGCCCACACATTCAGCTCTTTGGCCTCTCTGGGGAGGGCTCGGGGGTGGTGGCGCACGCGCTTGCACTTAGTCGCAATGGCATGTGGCGTGGTTGGTATGATGGGCAATGGATGGGATGGTGCGAGCCACCTCCCGTGACGTCAGTGCTGCTCGTGCTGTGGTGCGTCCCCCCTACACTTCCATCTGACTTGTGCCATGCTAGACGTTGAGGTTCTATTGCCTGCGTGATATGACCAGGAGGAGCGCGAGGAGACCTCTCACACACCATGCTCCACTGCCATCCCGTGCCCTGTATCGCCTGTGCGGATTGACTATGTTGGGGTTACACCTGGTCGACTGGGGCTGTGTGTGCCTTGTCAGGGGCATGGCGGGCGCACAACAGGATCCAGCTTGTCCACAGAGGGTGGGCTGAGGTGCGCCTGGTACCGCTTTGTACGTGTGCCCGGCTGCTATGCACACACGTGTTCACTCCCCCCGACAGGTGTCCTCTCACAATGCCCAGGGAAGCGGTGGTGTACTGTTCATGACCCCTCCCAACACGGCGTGCTCCAACTTGGCATGTGCGCATCTACCCGTCGCACCCACCCACCTGAGCACTGCGTCCATACGACTTCACACGACACATGTGTGTCTTCCACAGTAGTGCTACTCATTTGCGTTGACATCCAATACCAGTGGACTACATGGTCATGTCACGACTGCCGTGTACTTCACATACTCTCATCCTCTCTCATTCGTACTTGTGAAATGAGTCAGCGGAGACAGTTTTGGTTTCAAACATTATATTGAGTCTTCTGTCCTCTGTGATGCAGTATAGTGGACACTACTGGCAGCGGAATACATGTTGAGGATATACTGAGCATGATTGCAAATGGGATAGGGAGTGGGGTTACATGTGATTGGCTGTTGCATGTGGGATGTGGGCTTCAGAGTGACATCTGCTTGGCCAAGGCTGTGCTAATGTACATTTACGTATAGCTGCGGAGCTGCAGACTTTGACACAGACGGTATACATGTAGCCTACCAGACCGCTTGGCATCATGGGCACAGTCCATCTCAGTTCCATGTGACAGGTTTGCTGCGGTTGTTCCTCATGCATGCGTGCATGTGAGATGACATCAGGGCATGTGCTTGCGTGCATGCAGCGGCGTGCCACTTGTTGTTGCACTGTGGTGGTTACTGGACATGTCACAGTCACTGGGGTCGTGTTGTTGTTGTATGCACTTGTCGTCCATGCAAAGGTCCTGGTATGGGATTCCCGGGGCGGGGGTGGGAGGGGTGCAGCACCCACAGACTCCAGGCGACCTATTCATGTCCACTGAGCGGTGTGTGTGTCCATGGGCGCTGGATCCATGTCGTGTCCTGGTTGTTCGTGCAGTTCCGTCCATGTGGGTGCGATACACAGAGCCCATGCCACTGCCTCCCACGATGCATGCGGTGTTCCTGGATGTGATGGGGAACAGTGTGCATGTCCCGGTCATATCCGATGTCATGGCGATGTCGTTGATGGTGTGGTTACAGTTGCCGGTCGTTTGGTATGGCTGTTGTGGTGGTGACTGGCCAGTCCGTGCGGAAGCTAAGCATGGGTGCGGGGTTGGACATCATAGGTCACTCGGGGAACCTGCGTTGTGGTCCGACGTATTTACAGGTTGTCAGGTATGCGATGCCGTCCAGCAGGGCTTCCATGTCATTGGTGGTGTACATGTTTGCCAGCCAATGAAGCGGATGG